>OZ023206.1:36024272-36124272 GCA_963995525.1 Escarpia spicata
TAACCAACAGGTGCAACAGCCTTAGCATTCCACAGATTCAGCACCTGTAGAAGGGTTTGACACTAAGTATAACACACCACACACACAATGAAAAACGCTGAAACAAAGGAGTTCCTTGTGATTGAAAAGTGTTCCGCTTGAGGGAAAATAGTTCCAATCCATTAAAAAAGTGAACATCGACATATAATGTACAGCACGCAAGGGCTGAGTAGGACTCCAGTTAAATTCTGGAACGTCACCCTGAAAAATGTCCAACAGCACCCTCTCGTTAATGCCAGATAGCATCCAAATGTTGAGTGTGATTCCGGAAAAAATCTGGAACGTCCCCTCGATAAATTTCCAACACCCCAAGCCCGAGAGACTGGTTGCAGGAGCTAAGGCTCCGGCTGAGACCTTTGTACTTGACATATTCTAAAACAATGTTCCGCATTCCCAGAAAAACATCCCCCAAAATAATTCATGGTACGGGCCAGAGGGCGAGTATGCGTGTGTACAATTGTGCTTTTGTGCTTTTGTGCTTTTGTGCTTTTGTGCTTTTGTGCTTTTGTGCTTGTGTGCTTGTGTGCTTTTGTGCTTTTGTGCTTGTGTGCTTGTGTGCTTGTGTGCTTGTGTGCTTGTGTGCTTGTGTGCTTGTGTGCTTGTGTGCTTGTGTGCTTGTGTGCTTGTGTGCTTGTGTGCTTGTGTGCTTGTGTGGGCGTGTGGGCGTGTGGGCGTGTGGGCGTGTGGGCGTGTGGGCGTGTGGGCGTGTGGGCGTGTGGGCGTGTGGGCGTGTGGGCGTGTGGGCGTGTGGGCGTGTGGGCGTGTATCGGTGTACGCGCGCGCGGGCGCGCGCGCGTGTGTGTGTGCCCGCGCGGGGGCGTGTGTATGTATGCAAGTATATATATACATGTATGTATATATGTATGTATATACATATGTATGTATGTATGTATGTATGTATGTATGCATGTATGCATGTATGCATGTATGCATGTATGCATGTAAGCATGTATGCATGTATGCATGTATGCATGTATGCATGTATGCATGTATGCATGTATGTATGCATGCATGTATGTATGTATGCATGCATGTATGTATGTATGCATATATGTATGCATGTATGTATGTATGCATATATGTATGTATGTATGTGTTTGTGTATGTAGTTTCTATGTATCATTCAAAGTTGGTATCATTTAATAATACGGACTGTTCCACAGTAAAGTCGTTTTATAAGTTGCTGATTGCATGACTTAAATTTCGTTATTTTTTCTCTGAGAGGAACAATTGCAAGGAAAACATTTATGAATAAACAATTAAACATTAATTGGGTTTGACCATACATTGTCACGGTGTAAATGTTATTATCTTTGAAATGAAGATTATTTTGGAAATAGTGATTGAGTAATGTATATTGGGGATACTGCATACTAGTGTAACAGCAATTAAACATAACAATTCTATTTACAATTTATGACTGGAATTGGTTATTTATGTACGTTTTATGCAACAAGTGTCATGTTTCTAGAACAAGCTTTGTCGCCAACGTGATGGTCATAGGCACCAGTGGTAATCTCGTCGTGAAAAGACACGGTTTATCATCGGTCACATGCCATCAATAGTTGTTTATGTCCATATTTGACCAACGTTACAGTTCTGCCAATTTCTACCACCGTGATTGTAGATAGCCTCTTATTACATGAACATCAATTTTAATTGGCGGCCAGATTATTGTTGTAGGCCTATCGATCGTGAATAGATTGAACGATGGTCGATTGCTAACTTTAATTCACACATAAATGACACAGTGGACGATACTGCCGCACGCCGTGCCTCAGCACGTAAAGTAGCCGTAGCCACTCCGTCGTCAGACACAGCTGGTCATGAAAGGTCATTCCTACCTACCACCTACAATCGACCGCCTCTTGAACAAACTCCCGGAGGCAGTCGTTATAATGCGAAAGTGCGAACGTTCGTAGAAAGATATGAACGTCTTCCCTAGTATCTCGGGTCAACGCCGACATCTGAGCCGACAGGAACAGCTGTTAATTCAAGGAAGAAATCAACATCGAGAAACAAACAGAAAGAGACACAGGCGCGGCAATGTGAACACTACAGAAAAAAAACAATAATATTCCACAATGAGCATATCAAAGCAACCAACATATTAGTGAAATATCCAGATACCTACTCTTTCGGATGGGTTATCAGACCACCACACTGTCATTGCAAATGTTAATATTTCTATAACTCCAATAGAGTCGAAACACAATGTGTTTTATAGAGTTTTAAAGGATTGACATTACAACTTTATAATGGCTGATATCCTTAAATCTGGCCTTATCACAGACCCAAAAGAACATATATCTGACTAATACAAACAGTACTGTCAAGTAGTCAAGGCATTATTTGACAAACACGCACCTATAAAATTCAAATTTGTGTTACAAAAGCCACCGGCTCCATTGATGACTTCCGAAATGTACTACTATCTAAAAGGCGCCGTCGTTATTTAGAGCGTGTATGGCGCAAATCACGCTCACCTCTGGACAGGTCGCGTTATTCTAAATAATGGCACCTCTGTAACAGACAGATGGCCAAAGCTAAGTCAGATTACTACACAAATATGGTCACAAATAAGTCCAATAGTTCACGGTAGTTGTGGAACTGCATCAATAGCATTCTACACAGACGACCTGCTCCATCGTAACCTAATCATGTATCAATCACGTGTCTGTGTGAATCGTTCTCTAGTCTTTTAAACATAAACCAGTCTTATTCGCTCGGCTTTCCCAGATCATACTTTAAGTACTGTAAATGTGGACTCTCCACACGTAAATTATATCCTTGTATAGTTTGAACCTGCTACCGTTGATGAAGTGAGGAAAATAATTATGTCCTTCCCAAATACGTCTTGTGCACTAGATCCAATTCCGACTATGCTGCTAAAAGCATGTCTTGATACATTAGTCATACCTATAGCAAATATCATCAACGCATCACTGTGCTGTGGCTTCTTTCCCGATGACTTCAAATGCGCCTATGTCAGTCCAGTTCTTAAGAAGTCATCCCTGCCTAAACAAGACCTAAACAGTTATATACCTATTTGTAACCGTAGCTTTATTTCGAAAATACTAGAAATGGTTGTGGCAAGCCGTCTAAGGTCTCACGTTAGCACGTATGTCTTAACTAATATGTTACAATCATCATATAACCAATTTCATTCAAAAGAAACAGCTCTTTTAAAAGTACATAATGATATTAACTTAAACATTAAACATTTATTGAAGTAACTGCACTAACCTTACTTGATCTATATGCCGCCTTCGATACTATTGATCATATAACATTCTAATTAAACGTTTATCAAATTGGTGCGGCATATCTGACACAGGTCTGAGCTGGTTTTCTTCACACCTAACTGATATATACCAAACTGTGGAAAGTGCAGCTTTTCGGCTGCACTGCCTATTTTATGTGGTGTTCTTCGGCCTTTGATTTTCTTCGGCCTTTGATGTTCGCTCTCTACACCACGCCACTAAGCTCTGTTATCAAACCTCATAATTTGGATCGTCACCTTCATGCTGACGGTACACATATCTACATTTATTTGGCTACCCCGGATACAAATCGCTCCCTTAACCAGATCAGTGATTGTTTCCAAGATATCTTCCCCTGGATGCTTGACAGCAAATTAAAGTTAAATGGAAATAAGGCTGGATTACTCATCATTGGTACTTCAATGCAGCGTGGTAAACTGTGTTTTTCTAACGCGTATTTTGAATCAGCATATCACACCAGCAACCTCGGCACGGAATCTAGGAGTAATCCTTGATAATAACTTCAATTTTAGATAACATTATATCTCAAATCTGTCGCTGCTGTTTTTATTACCGTATTCTCCGGTTGATGTCATATTACGTTGCTAAAGCTATTGCAACAGCTCTTGTTAGCGGCAGACTTGACTATTGCAATTCCCTCGTTTATAATATCGCTCGCAAGGACATTACAATACTTCAACGAGTACAAGTTGTTTGGCAAGGTTAGTTACCCGATCTCCTTGTTTTTCTAACTCAGTGCCACTTTTAAAATCACTGCACTGCCTACCTGTGCGATATCACATTATATTTAAGATCTGTACACTTACTTATCAAGTCCTATCATCTAAACAACCTGCAAACCTACATTCTACGCTTATTCCAGCAAAGAAACCTAAACAACTTCGGTCAGCAGATTCTGATCTACTTGTTATTCCCATACTTAAAACGAAAGATGAAACTCGAGTCTTTTTGGTTGCTGCACCAACTTTGTGGAACTTACTCCCTATTGCTATTAAGTTTCATTTCGCCGTCATCTAAAAATATATCATTTTAATACTGCTTATCCTCCTTAGCTTCTTGGCAATTCCGTCCATCTGTTGACGGCGAATTTTTCCGAGGATATTGGCACTAAAGAAGTCATTCCATTATTGTTATTAACATAAAGTAGACACTGGTTATCCACAATGGAATTGACTAAACGTACAGATAGTTGCCGATTCTAAACTTATTTGGCTGTTAAATATTGGATTGACGTGAAAAGAA
Organism: Escarpia spicata; assembly: GCA_963995525.1. NCBI lineage: Eukaryota > Metazoa > Annelida > Polychaeta > Sabellida > Siboglinidae > Escarpia > Escarpia spicata. Next base: position 36,028,838 of record OZ023206.1, read on the forward strand.
GGACAACTGTTAGAAGTAGAGTGCAGTAAGCAGGATATCGTCTGAGAACAGCGAGTAGAGGAGAGTGGAAACAGAAGAGAGTGTCAGAGGAAGGTTAGAACAATAAACAACGGCAAATGGGTACAGTGAAAGGCGATCTGGGAAAGGCAGATGTGAGTAACGAAGAACTCCGCCGATGTTGGAGAAGGATACTACACGCCGTCGACAGGGCGGAAATAATTCCTGATGTTGCCACCGTAATTTATTAAGAGGTGGTAGAAGAAAAAAAAGCAACCGGAAAAGGAAATGTGCATAACTCTTTTCAGCCCGGAACGCAGTGTCAGAAAACGTCAAAAACGCAAACATACAGTTTTCAATGGACAAATTGCTATCGTACTCATTGCCTCACACAATGTATCTGTGTGCTGTGTAAAAGCGTCGAGTATTTCATACGATGTCTGTAGGCTGCTGAGTTACACAGCAGTAGGAAGGGCGATGATTTAAAGTATATCCAAAAATAAAGAGTGGACCGACCAAGCCAGACACGCCGCCATCGAAGGACACAAATTTGCTTAGCATATCATGAGATAACATCAACACATCAGGCAGCTCTTATCTGTTGAGCGTGACTAATCAACTGGTTTGGCAAATGGTGTCCTACTATAGTTCGCTGCCTTCATTGAATAGTACAAGTCCCTGATGTAGATCTGTTGATACATGGATGCCAATCATTTATCATTTTGTCCTACTTGTTATGTCACCAACGGCTTTGTATTCCGCTTATATATGTACGTGTGTATGTATGTATGTCTGTATGTGTGTATGCGTATATGTGTGTATGTGTATAATATTATGTGTGTATATGTGTATGTGTATGTATGTATGTATGTATGTATGTACGTGCATACGTGCGTACTTGCGTATATGCATACTCACACATACACACAACACATAATGTATGTATGTGTGTATGTGTGTGTGTGTGTGTGTGTGTGTGTGTGTGTGTGTGTGTGTGTGTGTGTGTGTGTGTGTGTGTGTGTGTGTGTGTGTGTGTGTGTGTGTGTGTGTGTGTGTGTGTGTGTGTGTGTGTGTGTGTGTGTGTGTGTGTGTGTGTGTGTGTGTGTGTGTGTGTGTGTGTGTGTGTGTGTGTGTGTGTGTGTGTGTGTGTGTGTGTGTGTGTGTGTGTGTGTGTGTGTGTGTGTGTGTGTGTGTGTTCGTGCGTATGTATGGTATGGTACGATACGGTACGGTACGGTACGGTACGGTACGGTACGGTACGGTACTGTACGGTATGGTATGGTATGGTATTGTATGGTATGGTATGGTATGTGGTGGTGTGGTGTATATGTGTCGTGTCAAGAAAGCTAGTTTTACTGCTCACAACAGCGGCAGTTGCCTGCAGCGAGGGCTTCAACTTGCTGTCTGATATATTCTCTAGTTACATCTTCTGTGTGGGAAATAATGAAAAACTTAATTGAAAACACTTGGGATTGTCGCTTCGACTCTACTGCAAACAAACACCCAGCTCTAGCAACCATAGAGGAGGATGGAAACTACGAGTGATCTGAACAGGTTCAGTTTGATTGGAAAGTTGATGTATTTTCTTTTCCAGATGACATGACAGATTATTTTGTTGAGGTGCCATCTTTACTTAACGTAGTCCCGATATACTTAAATGAGGCTATTTATAAATGAGTCTAGTTACTCAAAATATCACTTCCAGGTAATCGATCCCTCTAGTTCTGACACTGTGATTAAATTGAGACTACACTACATGATATAAACATAGGGGTCACCATGTATATTTATGAGTTATGATTTTATATAAGAAAATAAATCACATAGAGAGTATCACTACGCTGGTGACGTTGTTATGCAATCGTCGTCGAACCATCTGAGACGACAGAAGGCTAAACTAGAGTGAGTTGCAGTAATTCCGACGAGAGGTGATGAGTACGTTGAGTGTACATTTGGCGGCACCAGTCGTTAGATAGTGATGAATTGATGTCATTTTGTACAGGAAAATAATCATATTGAGAAAGATTAGCATAAAAACATCTGCACCGCCTTAAGGGTGGTTGTACACATGGTACTCCTGTAACGACGGTGGCAAAGGAGTTGTGAGGCAAATAGACTCCCACTAATAGGCCAAATACGAGGACACGCTCTGCGTTGATATCATCATTGGACACGGTGGCCATTCAAACAACGTCTGGTCCATGTGAACTGTTCAATTCCGTATAAGGACTACTTGTGGAATTGCCTTATCTTCAATGGTCATTGAAGAAACTCCGCATAACCTGAAATTATGATTTGGTGTAAATATGTCATCTTCCTATTTCTCTGTATTTTTAACAATGAAACCACTGCCAAATTATGATTTATATTATAATTTCTACACGTCATCCACCAAGTTAAATTTTCTCTGCCGACAACATCACATCAAATATGAACGAAGCGGAAATGGAAAATTCTCTAGTCGATTACCAGCCATTACGCGATAACGTGATAGCGACAGTGCACCCATCACTGCGTCGTGATTGAGTGTCCAGTTGTGTCATCCGATATGTGATTATTGTCGTAGGCTTGTGAACCGTCTAAGTACTACCTACACGACTGTCTCGTCTAAGTGATCAAAGGCACTTACTGTCACTGGTCGTGCCACCTTTGGGAGTACTAAATAGTAGTCACAATTATAAGAATGTTGTCAACATCGGCTAATGTGGTGTCCGTCATTAATGCAATTTACAAATAAACGTACTGATTTGTAAGTATAAGTAACATGCATAATCATACATTTGCCTCCGTCTTGGTCAACGAAGAAGGTGGGCCTTGTGTAACGAGCTGACAAAGGTTGACGTCATGAGTGCTCCAGGTTCTGGCCGCCGTAGTGTCAGTCAATAGAATATGCAATTCAGTCAATAGAATATGCAATGTACAGAAAACTCACCAGGACCATACGACACTGTGTTTGGATTGAAGAGTGTCTTGCTACATATACGGAATGACCTACATTCGTTTGGACTGACACCATCTCAACTCCTCCGGGAAATGTCTTCAACAAGGCTGTAATGACAACACGGGAGGGACTCGCCCGGTAATTCCATTTTTTTCTATTATTCAGTGCTCATGTAAGTAGCTGAACGACGCGAACCACAAGAGACTCGACGTTCGGCCGGCAACTGCACGAAAAGTGTACAATGGTGGTTTGGTCGAGTGTTCAGTGTCTCCAAGGGCGCCATCACGTACGCACAGGACGTGGGAATTAAACAACTTCCTCATTGTACATTTATTACATTTATCTGCAAATTTGCATGCTGTACACGTGAGCTTTGTATATGCAGTAGGATCTGCTTCCGGCGACCTCTATTGTGGGCGATCACCTATGTCTCTCTCTCTCTCTCTCTCTCTCTCTCTCTCTCTCTCTCTCTCTCTCTCTCTCTCTCTCTCTCTCTCTCTCTCTCTCTCTCTCTCTCTCTTCTCTCTCTCTCTCTCTCTCTCTCTCTCTCTCTCTCTCTCTCTCTCTCTCTCTCTCTCTCTCTCTCTCTCTCTCTCTCTCTCTCTCTCTCTCTCTCTCTCTCTCTCTCTCTCTCTCTCTCTCTTCTCTCTCTCTCTCTCTCTCTCTCTCTCTCTCTCGCTCTCTCTCTCTCTCTCTCTCTCTCTCTCTCTCTCTCTCTCTCTCTCTCTCTCTCTCTCTCTCTCTCTCTCTCTCTATATATATATATATATATATATCTCCCTCCGTCCGTCCGTCCGTATACCTCTCTCTCATATTGAGAGAATTCTTGCTATTCCTTGGCCTACGCGTTAATCGACATGCTAAGGGAGACCACCTGTTTCAAGAGTCTGTCTTGGTATGCGTAGATCGTCGTGTTAATTGGCCTGCTGTGGGAGACCACCTGTCTCGAGAGACCACTTGTGTTGCGCAGAAGGGATAGTCTCTCAAAACAATGTCTTCTGTAATGACTAAAAACGGAAGCGTTTGGCCGCGCTAGCGTTCTTGCCAGAACTGCAGACTAACAAACTACTCCATGTGCCATATTCTGATAATGTCATCAATAATAAATAACAAGCGACCAGGCATGTCATAGTGATTACTAGATACGATTGATTTTTTGCGACATATAACCACAAAGCTAAGCTTATTTATGCTAGTCTTGTTCACATTTCCGGTATTACCTGGAGCTAATGACTACATTTGAGGACTTATAACAATAGTTGCTTCGAATGGAACGTATCACACCAATAATTTCGTCGCATCACATAATAGTTCGATAAAACCATAAATCAAGAACTTTGTTTCAAAAAAAACTATTTTGTGAACATAAATACTATCGATGATTGATTTATGTTATATCCGCTGTCATTGTGTCACTGGCAAATATAAATTCCCGCCTTTACAAGCAATCATTGATTCTCGTATTACGCTAAACATTGCTTGTTTATGAAAACATCAATCGCTTTATCTGGGTTTTCATCGTCATCAACAAAGCTGTAAATGTTGGAATTAAATCCACCCGGTGCCATTGCGACAATGACTAATTACAGTGACGTACGTATTTACATAATATATATTTTGTGTTCGCTGAGGCATGAAAAAATGTCAGCGGTCAAATAACAACTATAATAGTATATCAATGGCCAAAGCCAACCTACGCATGTTATCCTAATTCTGGGATAACACACAAACTCGCGGATGCACATTGGGAGCCCGGACAGAATTGTTAATCATGCATTTGCTTTATTGTTATATAGATGTATTGCTTAGTGTATTGCAAAAACATACTGCCTAAGTGTATTCTGCTGCGCACTTTACTGTGTTTAGGATGCGCAGGTGTATAAATACATTTCCAACTAGGAAATGAATTACGTACCGAGATATGAATTGCAATTATGCATACGACGTTGTACGTCTTCATTTATCTGCCTATGTTGTCGGTGGCGTTATGTATAGTCGTGGAAATGCGTCTGCCGAATACTAATGCAACCGCAATAATCATTCGTCAATGACATTATGCATAGGTTTTTTTCGCATCACAATAAAATAGGTACTGAACAGTTGGGAGGGGCATCCGGCCATGCTATCGTCGCCAGCAACACAAGTGCAGTTGGTGGCGGTGATAACGCTCTGATGTCTGGATGACAACGTTAATGACATATGTTCAATCTGCGAACTGTTTCTTGTTGTAGATCCGTTGTTGATGGTGCAGTGTTCGTCACAGTGTTTGGCAGGGAAACAGCGTCACTGATCACTCGGACAAAACAAGTATGTGACAGAGTGACGAAGAGTGTCCCATTTCGACAGACCCCAGCTGTGAACTGTCAGCCCAGCAGACATGGCTCCTGACTGGGTCTACTCCCAGGTCGAGACCGTCATCTCCGCCTGTCTCATGGTCGTGTGCATATGTTGCACAATCGTCGGCAATACTCTCGTTATCATGTCCGTCTTCACGTACAAGCCACTGCGCTGTGTCTCCAACTACTTCATCATCTCGCTGGCCGTCGCCGATCTCATGGTCGCCGTCTTGGTGATGCCGTTCCACGTTGTGTACTACGTGAGCGGATACTGGGTGTTCGGCAAAGTCTTTTGCAACATTTGGCTCACGTTCGACATCCTCGCGTGCACGGCGTCCATCCTCAACCTGTGCGCCATTGCGACTGACCGCTACTACGCCATTCATGACGCCATCAACTACGCCCAGAAGCGCACGTCGAAGCGTGTCCTCGTCACCATCTCGGCTGTGTGGTTCGTGTCCATCGTCATTTCGGCGCCGCCTCTACTCGGCTGGAACAACAGCGGCGGACGCGATCTGTACGACGTCAGCAGACGGTCGTGCGTGTTGACAAAAAATCGCGGCTTCGTTATCTACAGCGCGCTCGGCTCGTTCTACATCCCGCTTCTCATCATGGCCTTTATCTACGCAAACATATTCCTCGCCACCCGGAAGCGTCTGCGCGCACGCTCACAACCACCTAATTACGAGAGTCATGTGACGTCGCTGACTTCCGGTGGCGCGAAGAACGGCGGGTGTCTGCCGCACCTAGTGACGTCGTGCGCGAAGGGCGAGCGCAGTAGTGAGACGAGCGCGCAGTCCGACCAGGCGAACGACCTGACGGACTCGGACAAGGCGCTCGACTCGGGCGAGGGGCCTCCCGAACAACCCAATGTGCACATGCTCCGGCTGCTCGAGCAGAAACACCACATTTCGTTGTCGAAAGAACGCCGAGCGGCGCGAACAATGGCCATCATCATCGGCGTGTTCGTCCTGTGCTGGCTTCCCTTCTTCCTCATATACGTCATCTTCCCCTTCTGTCCGTCATGCGCCAACAACGCGGGCGTCCGACTCGTCACCTTCATCTTGTGGCTCGGCTACGTCAACTCCAGTCTCAACCCTATAATTTATACCATCTTCAATATTGACTTCAGGAAGTCCTTTAAACAGTTGCTTCAATGCAAATGGAAACGTTGACGAACAGTCATATATTATTGCTGATTTATAAATATCGATATCGTGTGTATATAAATGTGTGCACGAACATGCGTGACAAAATGAAACCGGTTTCCTGATGTTCTGATTGGGTACAAATATCTGGACACATCGTAGAACTAGCAGTGGTTTAAACGTCGTTATTGATCTATAAATTCTGATAGTTTTAACCATAAATACATATTTGTATGTTGTTCGTCTAAATATATTTACCATGACTATAATATTTAATTGTCGTTTGACCTTTGGTTGGTCTCATAGCTTATCTCAGTTCCCAATATAATCAATATATAATCACACTACTCCGCCTAAATAACGCTTAACTGAATACATTGAAAGGAGGCAGGTATCGGGCGACTGGCCGTAGCTGCTATGCGTGATCCGGACGTACAAAACACCGCCATATGCTATCGAGACATCACCACCCTGATGCCCTGTCGTGATATACATAATGACATCAATGTGCATAAATACCAGTTTCACTCGTTAGACGGCGCCTCTGGAGTGGTTTTGTTTGTGAAACGAAGTGAACACAAAAACCATCACCCACCAAGATGTAATATCGTGTTTCAGGACTTACTGAACTCGTGCGACCACTCATTCCCGACGTGTTTTATTTTAATGTTCGTCCCGAGTACCACATTCACGTTGCATGATATAAGCTTTACAAGGCAATGGCTGTATCCATAAATGTAACTGCCAGATTGTACTGACAAACTGCGGTTGAGCAAAGCAAATTTGATCGGTCAAACCATAAGAATATAACAGTTTATTCTTCGCAACATGAGTGTATACGAACAAAACGGATGTATGATGTAAAGTTGAGTTGCGTAAAACAGCAGTGCGACAAACGGGTAGCACAAAGTTACTTTAATGGCCGACGCAAATGGTTTGTAGGCGTTGTGGGTTATCTGGTTGACATGTGCACAACTTACCGCAAGCGCAATTGTTCCTGGAATGAATGATCAGAGATGAAGGTATTGTCATTCCTATTACGATAACTAAGATAGAAACCCGGCAGAGAATTTTATAGTTTTGAATGGAATGGAAGCACATACTTAATAGTCATGTTTTATTGGCGGTGAACAATCGCACAAGTTATGAGCATCCCACGACGATTCCGGCTATGAATCACTGCCTGCAATGTTTTGCATGTCAGATCGTCTGATTCCGCCACTTGGCCAGCCGCTGACAATGGCTCGCACTCAATTATGCTGTGTCGGCAGTAAATAAAATGTCGGTTACAAAGAGACGCCGGGTAGTCGCTGGCGGAATCGTAAGCGTTTATCGCAGTTATCATAGAACGGTTTGCTGGCACGACTCCATAGAACTACTAACAAGAGATATATTGATTATGTGTCTTGCGTCTTTTTTAAAGAGAAACGCCACATTTTGTTTTCCAAGACAACTTCCATTTCTACGTCATTGCTATGGATGTATGGCTGCCTAAGTACAGTTTGACGCGTCTATCCCCTTCAAGTTTAGCAAAAACCACAGTACCGGCTCCGACAAACAAGGTATTGAATTTGTATTGGTTTTCCCCACACGATTTATGACACCAACAGGAAAACTTACACACAGTGAACGATTTACTGGAGAGCGGTGGTTAGAGACTGTGTAACAAAACTAAAATTGACGTCAAATACCACAGACTGACGGAACAGATTTGTAAACTCCAAGACGTTTTGCGTTTAACACTGCAACATGAATGTATACTTATGACAATAATCATTATTATTACAGGCTGCCAAACAACAGCACAAAGTCATCATTCATGGACAAGCAAACAATTTGCACACGCACGCACTCTCGCACTCACACACGTACGCATATATTCTGACACGCAAGCATACACACGCACATAAGCACACAAGCTCACACCCACACACTCACATAAGCGCCCGCGAGCACACACACCATTTCAACGCATGAATGTAATTATAATATAAATATTGTGTTTATTGAGGATACTGTAAATTAGATCATCATTGATGATCTCAAGCAAAGACACCCACACAACAACAGCAACAACAAAAATCAAGCTGGAAGTATAAACAAATTAAGACATGAATTAGACATGTGCTCAAAAAATGAAAGCAGCCAATGCCTGACGGCAATAACATGGGTGCCCAGTGGAATGAGGAAAGAACGACGTGACGTCTGCCAGGCAATTGATCAGAATGGTCTTCTATGCCTATGCCTACATATATATATATATATATATATATATATATATATATATATATATATATATATATATATATATATATATATGTATACATTGTATATATATATATACATATATATATATATATATATATATATATATATATGTGTGTCATTGGTATTCTTGGTTAACATCATAAAATACATGCTTCCAAAGCTAAGGTCCAAGACAGCCGCCGTTTTTTTACTGTACTTCACCTTAAACATGATTGATAACATTGTCAGTAAAAATCAAAATCAAATTCGGCACACGGAACTAATGCATTAAAGGTACATATAAAGTATGACCGATTATTACCGACGCGCAACACGGCAAGGATTTACCACACTAAACCTATTTCTGAACCAAATTATGACGATACCATGGAAACTAGGATCTCGCATAACTGTGAAGGAAAATTATTCTCCAATCCGGAAGGAAATGAAAACTGATGAGGTTTTAACCTCTAAGTAGAGATTCATTTAATTACGCCCACAATGCTACTAACAAATCCGTTTAATTATCCGCACACGTAGTATTCAAGAAATGGCGAGCACGTGAGCGATTGTTGTCAGATTACGTCTTATGATTACCAATTACCTTACGTGCGATTTTGCACGAACGACGTGCGAGTGTGATCTATTGACTCCCGCCAAGCCCGACTTGAACATTGACACAACTGTCACAATGTGTAAACATACTGTCTGTGGTGATGATCGCTCACTGACTACTGAACCAGAAATACCATTGTAGTCACATATTGGTTTCACTAATCGACCTTGCAAGGGAGTTTACACAAGCGATGTTTGTCCAATTATGTCGTACGACATAATTGTACAAACGTTCCTAGTGTAAATAAGCATTATTGTCCCCTAATGTTTGTTAAATTGGTTTATCGTAGTTCATAATCACAAATGAATTATTTTCCACGCCTGCTCAAATATAGTACTGCAATGTGTGTCCTGCCATTCCCCAAGCCCCCTACCACCGTCTCCCAGCCCTTACCGTCGTCCACTAACCCCCTACCGTCGTCCCCCAGCCCCCTACCACCGCCCCAGCCCCCTACCCCACACCCTGGCAGTTTTCTGGACCAGCGACTGAAGATGAACGAGTTATTCAGCAAATCAATTTAGCGCATAAATTAACGTTTATTCATATTATAATTATTACTATATAGAGATAAATTGATTGAAATAATGCACACGCGTGGTTGCGTGGACGTTATATATTGCGATTTTATGACAGCATTCGATACTATTGCCCACTAACATTCATTGTAATAGCCTGATAAATATGAAATAAAAAACCGCTTTATAGCTGCTTGAGTGCACGAGTGTCGGGAACAAAACGAATTATTATCACTGGTGCAAAGTCACTGGCGCAATATATTGACGGGAAGAGGCTGTACGGAGAGTCACCATCTTAGTCACGCACACATTGGCGAATTGCGGCATTCTCCACAGTCTGTCACCGGTCCCTCCCCCTTCCGTCTCTGCCCCTTTCGTGTCAGACACATTTCTCCAAACCATGGAGTCATCTATGAGTGAAGAGGCTCGTCAGACTGGATGATTCATATGAGTGATATTTTTATTTATTTCACAGTCAGTCACGTCACGGAAAAGGATAAACTTACTGCGAAATAAATTAAAAATACACTGATGGAGCCATCTAGTATCTATTTCGACACGCTAGCTTATTTATGCAAAGTTTCTATTTATTTTGGTGAATTCTTCAGATAACGTACTACATTAATTTTTGACCAAGTCAACAGTTTTAGATTCTGCTAAACGTGTAAAATGACGAACCAACTGCGCTTACATTTGCCCCGTTGTTTTTAAAATGCATATATTTACATTAATTAAAAACATAATTAATAAAATATCTGGAGTGATGGTCGAAGGATGAACACATCTCCTATTTACATTTCCAAAAAACGCCCTGAATATTAATTAATAATTTGAGGCGAAAACTCCTATAGAAAAAGCATAACATATGGTAAACCTGTAAGTAAATGACTCCAAATAAGTATCATTGTATTGCTATATACACCGTCAATTTGTAGATCAGAGGCCAATTAAACGAATGACCCTAGAAAGAAGCGAGTGGACCCAGACATGTAACCGAGATAGAATGATTCAAAGTTAGTATAATACTACACAAATGTGTCCTTGTGCCGTCTCAGGCTCGTACAGTTCCAGTAAATGCTTGCACACACCATACATGCAGTGGACGCTCGGTACAAGGGAGCATATCGGGAGATTCGCGACCTGGTCAAACTGCATCTTATATACGATGGTCCACGTACACATGGCTACACAAACCAGTGCAGGCCAGAACAGGGAGTTCGAAGTAGTTTCAACAAACAACCACCACATACGTGAGGGGTCCATATAACGATTGTCCACTCTAATCACAAATAACTTATAAAACATATGAGAAAGTCACCTTGTGGAATTATCAAAATAGTTATTTACTTAAATGAAGTATCTTAATAGGACTCAACTACGTGTAAACAAGCATAAACTGATTTTTTTTTAAACCAATCAAGAACATCGATTATCGCCATTATCCTAATTAATCGAACTGGATTTTAAACGAGTTCACAGTAACAACATCTGGAGAGTAGCTAATCACTCTATTTCTCCGAGAGATGGCAAAGCAAATACGTAACTTTGAAAGTAAATATATCGAAATAAATACGTTTTAAGACATTGCCAATTGGTAAATGAGAGGGTTCTGGTCAAAGGAGGCGAGTGGACATAGAATACAGCGACCGGACTTCCGCGCCACGTGAGAGATATACTAACAACATGTATTAATATATAGATGGTGTACCTACCGGTGATCAAATAGTTATCTTGCATTCTTACAGACTTGTAGCCTTGTGTCCGAAATGGTCAACCAGATATTTATTATTCGACAGTTAAAGAGATGGTAAATTAACCTAAAGGAAAAAAACAGCTGTAGTTATTCCACGGTTACTCGCTGGTTTAGCGGCAAACGTTCATTGACTTAACGTGTGACTAAACATGTTGACTAAACACCTGATTTGTTCTGTTGACTGAGCCCATCTAGAAGCAAATCCTAACCATTTGTCGTCGAATTTCGACAATTCGATTTTTGTCGTCTCGTTTTAGAATTATTTAACGAAAAATGGAACCTACCTAGAATTGCCCAAGGCGTGCTGGTTCGTTTGTGCAAATGTGTTACTTGTAATGAACTCGTCAGTCAAAGAAGTATATTATCTCCGACCGGGCGAGTGTGTCCGGTGACTTAATTAACACACATTTCACAAACGAGTCATCATGTTGTAGGGCCAAATATACACTAGACAGGTCCAACTTTTTGCGAAATTAGTCAAAACGAAACGAGCATAAAATTGAATTGGGGAAGCATTTTTAAAACAGCCGCTAAAACGTTTGCTGAGTGATTGCGTTAGTTGCGACGTGCTGATGAGACTGAAGCATTATCGAGGTTTGTGAAATCGTGGGCAATTGCTAAAATACTTCTTCCAAAGGCAGAATCGGTCGTGGGTTTAACTTTCTTCCAAGTACAACTGCAGGAAAAATCACTTGGAATCATGCTAGTGTTATGTTGAAATCATTGTGAAAATAAAATAAAACTCGCTATAGTACATACATATATACAAATCAAAGCAAAATGCTATGTAATACGGTAAAAAGTTCTGCTTGATGGAAAATAGTTCCGCTCGATCGAAGAAAAACGAAAAACACCCCCACCCATCTTCCGATGTCGTGTCCGACAGCATCCAAGGATTCAGTGCTTCACCGCGAAAAATCTCCAACTCGAATATTTTGTAGTGAAGTATTTTGTCACCATTACAAGTGTAGATTTGAGGTTAATCATGAGTAATTTGTTTATGTTGACAACATTCTATTTTGGGGTTTATTATCAAATAAGTACTCCCTGTTATGAAATCTTGTGGATCCTTGACTAGGTCTGAACATTTGTGATGAGGCAGAATGAGGGGTGCAGAATTTGGGGGGACAAGTTGGCGTGGCTGTGGGGGGGGGGCAAATGAAAGAGCGGGGACAGACTTTGCCCTGGTGCTATGTGAATTAGTACAAAATAACAGTAACTCATTAACCACGTTCTTCTTGTCTAGGTAGGGTAGACCGATCGCGTAGTTCATATTACGGTAGCTTCACGTTACTGCAGAGACGTCTCCTTTTGGTTACCGTTTGCGCAAGACTTGAAGTTAACTTATGGTTATGGTTTGCGTTAGACTTGTAGAAACTGGTTGGCACGAGATGTCAACCTTTGAATACAATTTGTGCAAGGCTTGTTGAGACCTTTTGTTACGAACTACGCGAGACGTAGAAAGACTGGATGTCAAGAGATGTCTACCTTTGGTTACGGCCTGCGCGAGACGAGTAAAGACTGGGTGTCACGAGACGTCAACCTTTGGTTACGATCTGTGTGAGACGAATACAGACTGAGTATCAAGAAATGTCAACATTTGGTTACGGTCTGCGCAGTGCTTGTATAGACACCGTTTGGAATGAGTTTTGTAGCGCGAATTGCCGCTAGGGGTTGAACAGAAGCCAACCAGTGCGTTCTAGAGCGTCATAAATGTCGTTCTGCTGACAAAACAGAAACAAAACAAATGCTCTTCAAACGTATTTATTAATAAGTTTTATGTTTTATTTAGCAGAGCGTGACAAAGTGACGTGACCGTCGGGTGCCTGAGTGCCAAGCCAGATGTATGAGAGTTTATGTTGTGTTTACAACCGTCCAACGCTTTTACCGACTAGATGTCTGATTAAAAGAAGACTACCACATCAAACTGTCTCATGCAACGCCACCTTGTCGATAATGCTCTTTTCATCCAGGGTCCTTTTGCTACGGGACGACTGTCACGTAGTCACGTACGCCTAACGAGATTACAACGCGTCCCGCATACATGCAAAGCAACTGCTGGTTTTACGAGGCTGAATCTCACAATGACAGCTAATCCTGGTGTTTAATGAAGTGTCTAATTAAGTTTGCCTCATGTTTTGTTGATGTCTTTATACCGCTTGCTTGTATTAGTTTAATTGACAGGCTCGTTGCGGTTACCATGCCAACTAGTTAATCTGCGAATGCACAGTTTTCAATCTAAACTCGCATCTACTATTCGTGATGTAGTACATTACGACTTTCCAGGTAGAAGCGTCGACGTGTGGGTGTGTAGCAAATTAGTGATCATACACGAAACATCTTTACCTTGGCTATGAAACAGCATTACGATTTTGTGCAATCATTGCCGCTGGCGTGTCAGCGTTGGATTACAACAGGTGCTTCCGTGGGTCGATGAAATAAGTGAGACCGCTTGCAGAAACAACAGTGTTGCTGAATTCAAGTAAACGTCAACTAGTTCAAAGAGTCAACACCTCACGCTTATTCAATTTAAGTGTGGACAATATTAATCGTCAGACAGTTGTCTTCGGTGTATACCCAGCCATGCGCCCACAGCTAATACGTATCACGAGTGAGACACTTCTCGTCCTTGACTTCAGCTTCATCCTGGATGTATCATGACGCTAGCATTTAAGTAAACATACGGATATCGTGTATACTCTATCAAATGCATAAAAGACATGTTCATTCGAACACGATATCAGACATTTCCAGAAAGTGAAAAGCAATCAACCACACGAAAATCACTTCTCGCTTAAGCAATGTTAACAGCAATATTCATGATAAAACGGTCAATCAACTGGTGCAAAGGTGACAGAAGGAAACTGCCTAAGCACCCAATGATTAAAAAAAAAGATTTATCTCAACATGTGTCCATTAACCAATGCACGATGGGCCATCCATCTAAATGTACTGTAATAAAGAAAATGCACACCTAAATGTACTTTCGATGTTCATTTGTTAGTAATGTTGATCGGGGAAGCAATTATTTATCACTGCAGATCCACAGTAAACGACTCACATCGAGGCCGGTACTTTTAGGGCGATATATTAGCTACAACCCCCCCCCCCCCCCCCCACACACACACACCTACCCACACCCACATCCACAACCACACCCCCACATACACACCCACACCCCCCACACGCACACACGCACACGCACACGCACACGCACACGCACACGCACACACACACACACACACACACACACACTGCATTGCGTTATATCATAGTCCTGATAAATAATCTGCACAGATTACTGGAAAATGTCGAGAACAATGCAGGAACGTTTAGACTGGCTATCTATGTTACTATTACCAAGGTAATTATCATCAACATAAAATATGAATGTAAATAAAGACGACTAGTGATGAAGTACTGGAGGAAGTAGGTCACTTCCGGTATCTAGCTTCCTGGATACACACTATGAGCATTGCGTTAGCCTGGCAAGCATGTAACATATTAGGTCATCTACGAAAGACATCGATAAGAAGATCCCTGAAATTGTCAATTTGTAGTGCCACTGTCGAAAGAATACTGCTGTATGAAGCTGATACATGGCTCCTCAGAAACTAAATTGAAAGAAAGAAAATCTCACCAGAATGCCAAGAAATTTTCTAAATGTCCACTGGAGCAATAGGCGGACAAACGAAGAACGTTATGGAGATGTAGCAAAACTCACAAACTAAATTCGTATGAGGCGCTTACAACTTGTGGCTCTCGTGGTAGCGACATTTAAATACCTTAACGGGAGTCTCCTGACCTATTTTATATACTTAATTATGATATGTACTTGTAATTATTGGTATAATAAATTTCATTCATTCAGTCATTCGTTCATTCAACTAGCAGCTGATCACTGCTATCGTAGTACAGAAGAACCAATATTCATCTTGTGGATACCCACTCGTGGCAAGAAAAACAATGGGAAACAGAGCCAAGACGTTGATGGTAAAATTACTGACATTCCATCCCTGATGAACGATCGACCCATAAGGAAAAGGCTCATCTATGCTCCGGCCCTGACCGATCAGTGATGGTGATGAAACCACTTTTGCAGTGCGATAGATACAATAACGTAATGCCGATGATAGGAAACAATGTTCCTCATTATAGCGTCCCTGCAATAGATCTACGCTAACCCAATTTACAATACTCCTTTAGATCACGGTGTTCTCTAGAATCTTGCACGCAGCAAGCACGCACACAGGAACGAAGGCACGCAAACACACACACACACACACACACACACACACACACACACACACACACACACACACACACACACACACATGTTGATCGGGGAAGCAATTATTTATCACTGCAGATCCACAGTAAACGACTCACATCGAGGCCGGTAGTTTTAAGGCGATATATTAGCTACAACCCCCCCCCCCACACACACACACACCTACCCACACCCACATCCACACCCACACCCCCCACACGCACACACACCCCCCCCCCCCCCCCACACACACACACGTTTACATTCGACCTCACAGCGGACAAAGGGCCAGTTGTCCGATAAAACACAGCGGATTGTGTTTAATACAGTTTGTAGCCCGGTAGATGGCGACACTTGATCTGAATCGAAAACATCGGTCGGTTAACCAATTAAACACGTATTGCGGATATTTACGGATTTAAACAGAATTTCAAGTAAAACATATGGATTTTACCAAGGAATGACGCCATGTGTGTTATATTATGACGACATCCGCGTCGTTAAGCAGGAAGTAACGACATCATTCCGTAAAATTGTCTACTCTGGCTGATATCACCTGACCTTTTATAATAATAATAATGAGTCAACTTGCAGAGCGCCATAAATCTAGACAAAAGTCCATTCTGACGCGCTAAAATAGATTAATACTTGAATGTTGAAACTAGCTAGTTAAATAAATGATTATAAAATTTAATTAATTGCTAAATCCGTGGTGCATAATGCATAGGCAATAGGATTATGTGGTAAAAGGATATAACGTCAATTCAAATGTGACATAAGACATAAATAAGTTAGTTAAATAATAATGAATTATTTAAAAACACTATGTCATGTACGAGATCACAGACTAAACTAAACATGGAATGCTACACGGAAGAAGTGGGTTTTTAAAAGTCTCTTGAATGTGGCTAGCGCTGTGACTGTCTTTAATTCTAACGGAGAAGGAGCGATCGCCGTATCTGCTGTTGGATGGCGGCACACGCAGGTCGTTGTTGTTGGCAGAACGTAGCGCACGCGCTGGTCGGCTTTTCGAAAGGCGAATTACACCAGATAGGTTCTGGTTTACTGTAATGTACTTGGCGTCTTCAACCGCCACCTCTCATCCGCTCATTAGACATTGCGCCGGAAATCATTTATCAAGATTTTATAGGATCGGACAAGATAATCACTGAATCTTCACATGTCTAACTACTACTTTTTTGCAATCGACATGCAACCCGTCCTTCTGCGATAGCTGCCATTTGTGTTTCTCTAAACATATTCACGCTGCTAACACAGTCAGCTGTCTGCTTCCCTTTCAAATGTTTTTTTAATCACAATCAAATGTTTTAATATATTAAATAAATTAAATTTCCCGTCTTTCAATTTTGTCTTTCTTAAAATTACGTAATAATTACTACAAATTCATCATATAAGAAAACACTATCTGTCTTGTGCCATTTGTCTTACAAGGTGAGGGTCAGTATTTTATCAACACTTCTAGCTATCGTATCATAGTTACTATGTTCCGTGTATTTATACAAAACTCATTTAAGTTCAGCTTCAGAACTGTTTTCAGCTTCAAAGAGTTCTTTGATGACGTACTTTCCTTTGGCGATTGTACAGACACACCCACATTGAAGGACATTGCCTGGGCAAGGACAATCTGTAAATGGTAGATTGTGAGTTATATTTCCATTTTATCAAATTACGTTTCGCTCGGTCGATAGCGGCGAGTAGGAGGTTAAGTGATGGGCAGCAGGCCGGCGCTTGATCCAGCAGAGCCATGAGGGATTCTCGAAGGACGCGTCTATGGCTGATGTAGTCTTGTGAGGCCGATATATCGAAGGATGCTGTCCCGGTAATTAAGCCTTTGGAGAAATTTTCATAACATGATTGAAACAATCGATTTATTCGGCACACCATCGATTTTCAGAATAGATGGAACCAACGGTGACCTTCAAGCCGGAGGAAACCATATGTCTGCGTCGCCTATTGTTGGGAGAGGAGCAGAAAACCACTTGTCTGCCCTCCAATTACATACACCTTTCACAATCAACAAAAATACACATTATTCGTCTCATCAAATTTACATTTCCACCCGCCATTGGCGCTCGCCACAAAAACAAAAATTCACGCTCACAAAATCAATAATTATATGTCTGCCCCCGGAGATATTCCAGGGGGCAGGTTTATTTATGAATATTGATTATCATTCGCCTAATCTTCATGGAGACTTATATATTATGTTACGAAAATATTATATACATTCTAGCTCCTATCCGTTGACGTTAAACGTATACATTTTGGCAGTGTTTGGCATGAAAATACGTATTGACATCCCGCGGGCCGCATTGTGTGCGATCTCGCTTTTAGTCCGCGGGCCGAATGGAATAGCTTCGCGGGCCGCAGTTGGCCCGCGGGCCGCAGGTTGCCGACCACTGCACTACATCTATGCACACGAATATATTATGTAGCAATGCCCAACTCTACATGCATATATTCACACATGCACGCAGACAGATATATATATACTGGCAGAGATACAGAGAGTGATAGAGACGGAGAGTCTGAGAGACGGGGAGAAGGGGAGACGGAGAGACGGGGAGACGGGGAGACGGGGAGACGGGGAGACGGGGAGACGGGGAGACGGGGAGACGGGGAGACGGGGAGACGGGGAGAGAGATACAGAGACACTGAGGGACAGACAGATAAACATACAGACACTCAGACATATATATACACAGAGACTGACAGAGACAGACATACACACAAATAGACAGACTGGCTGAGAACAGGTAGTAATACTATTACTTTGTAACGCCATTGCCAAGAGCGTGAATGCCAACGGCGACACCAGCCATGTACGATGATGCCCTCGTATCGTTACGATACTCGCCTTAGCGCAGTCGGAAACTGTTGTTAACGCAAATCAGCTCTTTGCTTTGCATAATCTAATAACATCGAAATAGATACATATATTGATTATTGATATGTAAGGCACGTTTAATGGCTCCGGATGTGGCCGACTTTCTGTGGCCTTATTTCATAATGGTATTATTTCATAATGGTATGACACTGCCTTGTCATCGTCGGGTTTGTTAAATAATCCTATTTACACTTGTAGAATTCGTGTATGAGTGAGCGAATGATTGAGTGAGTGAGTGAGTGAGTGAATGAGTGAATGAGTGAATGAGTGAATGAGTGAATGAGTGAATGAGTGAATGAGTGAATGAGTGAATGAGTGAATGAGTGATTGACTGAGTTAGTGAGTGACTGAGTGAGTGAGTGAGTGAGTGGGTGAGTGAATGAGTGAGTGAGTGAGTGAGTGAGTGAGTGAGTGAGTGAGTGAGTGGGTGAGTGAGTGAGTGGGTGAGTGGGTGAGTGAGTGAGTGAGTGAGTGAGTGAGTGAGTGAGTGAGTGAGTGAGTGGGTGAGTGAGTGAGTGAGTGAGTGAGTGAGTGAGTGAGTGAGTGAGTGAGTGAGTGAGTGAGTGAGTGAGTGAGTGAGTGAGTGAGTGAGTGAGTGAGTGAGTGAGTGAGTGAGTGAGTGAGTGAGTGAGTGAGTGAGTGAGTGAGTGAGTGAGTGAGTGAGTGAGTGAGTGAGTGAGTGAGTGAGTGAGTGAGTGAGTGAGTGAGTGAGTGAGTGAGTGAGTGAGTGAGTGAGTGAGTGAGTGAGTGAGTGAGTGAGTGAGTGAGTGAGTGAAGCGTAAGTATGAGGTTGGAATTAAAGTATGTAATTGAGTGAGCACATATGTAAGTGGGTAAGTTTACTTGTAATTTATACAAAATTAGTAAGTAGATAAATACGTAAAACAGCAGAATCTGCCTGATAGAGTCACGTAAAACAGAATGAAATAATTAGTGATTAGCGATGATGTAGTGCAGTTGTAGTTAGATCGTTGATCTCTCTTTATATTCTCTCCAGCCACGTCGAGTCTACCATCATTCCATTATTTAACGATGTTGAACCACCCCATTTCTTCTTCTTCTTCACAATCATGTGGTTACCTCTATGCAAAGGAATATTCCACAGTTCGCACATGCGCAGTTTAAAAAGAGGTGATAAAAACAGTTATTTTTTGTTTGTTTTGGAGGGTTTTTTAAGAGGTGGTAATTTTATCCAGACCTCGACTGCCGCTTTGAAAGCTGTGAGGGTGCTGGCCGATGATGCTTTGTCGGGGATCTATTACACAAACGGATGGCTGAGGGGAAGGAGGAGTGGAGGTACGTGTTTTTTCAAGAGGGAGGTAGGAGGAGCTTGTTGGGCTGTCCCCTGGTGAGACACTTGTTTGTTGCCCTCAGTTGGCGTGATGTCCACAAGACCACTAATTATCTTGTACGTAAAGGTGGCCTTGTTGACAGTTCTTCTTTCTTGGAAGGTCTACAATTGTAGTCTGCTTACAAGTTCTGCGGCGCTGGTATAGTTTTTAAAATCATGGTAGATTCTCCTCGAGGCACTGCGCTGGGTGGCTTCGATGGTGTTTACCAGGTGTTGCTGATCAGGATCCCACACGATAGAGGCGTACTCCAACACGGGGCGGACCAGTCCTTTATAGCAATGCAAGTGCACCTGTGGAAGGCACCTTTAAGGTTTCTGTATACGGAAGCGCTTGTCGGTTTGCCTTGGCAGTGGTGGTCTATATGTGCTTTCCCAGTGTAGATCAGCGGTCAGTTCTACACCATAGGTTGCTATGATAGGCTTGCGCGTCGTTGTGACTAATAGAGCATGACACTTGGATACATTGAAGCTCATCTGCCACTTACTCGCCCATTCCTCCAAGGTGTCGAGGTCCTGTTGTAGTGGGTGAGGGTCAGCCGTGCTGTGGATTGAGTGATACTGTATCTTGTCAAGATTTAACAAGTTTGAACAAGATTGCCGTCCAGGGCTATAAGCTCCTGACGGCATGCAGTGAAGGAAGCCTTTGGCTTATCGAGAGTCCAAAAATTCTCCACCTACGTATAACCCACCCTCGCCAGACAGCTGTCAATTTAATTTTTTTACATATTCACACTGCTAGCATTAACACAATCATCGGATAATTTGTTCCAGTCAGTAATTGTCCTCTGAGAGAATGAGTACTTTCTCATATCCAACTTGAACTGTTCCGTGACTAATGCTGCATTGTGCCCTCTGGTTATTGTGCCTTTTATCAGTTTAAAGAAAATATTTCTATCAATATCCTCATAACCATTCAATATATTAAACATTTCTATTTGGTCTCCTCTTAATCTCTTAGTCTCTAGTGTTGTCAAACCACATTCTAATAGGCGTCTTTCATAACCAAGATCTTTCAGTTCAGGAATCAGCTTAGTTGCTCTTCGATGCACTCTTTCTAGCTTATCTATGTCCTTCTTACGATATGGCCTCCATGCTTTCATGCAATATTCCAAATGTGGCCTAACTATTGCTTTGTACAGTGGTACAATTAGCTGTTTCTCCTTAGATGTGATATTTCTCCTAATTACATATATATATATATATATTTAAAGAATAATATAGGTCCCAACATCGACCCCTGTGGCGCTCCACTCAAAACTGGTTTCCCCCTCTACTATTACTCTCTGTCTTCTGTCTGTCAACCATGTTTGTATCCTGATCACACCATCCCCTATGCCATGGGCTTTTAGTTTGAGTAACAATCTTTGAAGTGGCACTTTTGCAAATGCTTTCTGAAAATCAAAGTAGACAAAATCCACTGGTGACCCATCATCTACCCACTCTGTAATTTCTTCTAAAACATAATAGATTGGTTAGACAAGACCTAGCTTTTAGGAATCCATGTTGAGATTAATTTATTAATTTGTGTTTTACAAGAAATGTAATAAATAATGGTAGTGAACTTATATCTTCTCTTGCTATCATTTGTTATATCATTCGCCAATTTGTGTTCAAAAGTTCGTTTGGATTTTCAAATTTCGGTTGTAGCTAGGTTAAGAGCCTCTTTGTAGTTGTCATAGTCTTCTATATTTCCAGTGTTTGTTTCTGTAAACTCTCCACATAATTTGTTTCTAAGCAATCTTTCGTATAGCTTATTTTGATAGGTTTTTCTTCCTAGATCGTTTCCCTTGCTTTTTAGGGGAACAAATCTTTCGATAATGCTCTCAATCTCATCTTCCAAAATGGTCCAACATTCTGTTGCTCTCTTGTCCCTCATTAATTTAGTCCAATCCATGTGTGCTAAATATGTTCTCATCTGTTTATATTTGCCTTTGTTAAAGTATCTCCTCCATCGGTTTTTACCATTATTCCCTGATTGTACTTTTATACTAAAATAAAAAAAGAATCTGGCTATGATAACTAGATCCCAAAGGTTAATGTATTTTAACATTATCAACGTATTCGTTTTGAGAAGAGAACACTAAATCCAACACATTCCCATCTCTCGTTGGTTCCAAAACATATTGGGTTGGGAAACAATTCTGTATTAGAAGTAGAAACTGTTGGTCATCTCCACCACTCTCTGGTGATTTCCACTGAATATGTCCGTGATTAAAATCAACCATTATAACGCATTCCTCTTTACTCATCTCCTTTAGCATTGTGCAGTTTTTCTTTTGTTGGGACTACGATAAACTAGTCCTATTGTTAATGTTGAATTTCTGGTAACTACAGTATGTTGCACCAAATAGCTTCCTCGCAATCTGCTTCCCTTTTTATTCGTACTTCATATGCCCGTATAGATTATTTAATATACAGAATGAAACCGCCTCCCCTTCTCTCTTGTTTGTCCTTTGACATAACCCAATAGAGCTAATTCAGCATCTGCCATGTCTTCACGATTCTGTGATGCCTATTATATTGGTGTCTATATACGCTATCAAGATGTCTAAATCGCTTCTCTTACTTATTATGCTTCTGGCATTTAAGCATACACATCTAAGTGCATTTTTATGGATATTTGGTGAACCTTTCCTTATACATTTATTTGTACTATTTCTTTGAGGTGGCTATACGTATCCCCTGTGCATCTAGTGTAAATACTCTAACTCGCTCCCTAGAAATGCTGCTCCTTTTCCTGTCAGATGTAGCCCATCACTCATAAACATATCTTCTCTCCCTATAAAGCTTGCCCACATGTCTACAAAGCTGACTCCTTCCTCCATACATAACTTCTTTACTAGTGTGTTGATGACCATTCTTCTGCAATTCTTGTAGTATTGTCCTCTGCCACCCACTATCGGCAGTATACTCGATAATACGCTCCGTCCAATGCGTGTCTCTGTCAGTGTGCTGACCAGTCTCCTACACTTATCAATGATGGTCTTCGTACCTTCCTTATCAGCATTATTGGTGTCCACGTGCACAAGAATAGACCCTCCGTTGCCAATACCCATGACCTAGCTTACTCTTTCTGTGACATCCTCTATCTTTGCCCCTGGTAGATATACAGTCATATCCTCCCCCGTGTTTATTGTCTTATGGCGGTCCATACGGGGAAGTCACTGCGAGATTCTCATCCCTCTTCTCCATCTGTATCTGGACGGTGATAGACTCAGTCTCAATGGTGATGGATTCAATTTCATGGCAGATCAAGTTATTTCTGGTAGCCCGGGAGAACACCTCCGTAACCATCGTGCATGTCCTTCCGAAAGACATAGGATTACACCTGAGTCAGTGGTCTGGAGCAGGTTCCAAAATGCTGCCTTCTTTGGCCTCAGCCTCTGGAAGTTGATTACCAACGTTCTGAGAGTTTGGTTTGCCTTTACCGGTGATGTGGCCACGGTGGCGGTGGACGAGTCGCTGGAAAGGGTATTGAGTGAGAAGTTTGGTTTCTGTTGGTACAGCTGCAGTTCACAAGTGAGGATTAAGACAGGGGATATCTTATATGGGCTGTCAGATCGCTTCGGTTCTGGAAGTCAGAGAGGGATGAGGCTCTCTAGATGTCAAATAGAGAGGTGAGAGAGAGAGAGAGAGAGAGAGTGTGTGTGTGTGTGTGTGTGTGTGTGTGTGTGTGTGTGTGTGTGTGTGTGTGTGTGTGTGTGTGTGTGTGTGTGTGTGTGTGTGTGTGTGTGTGTGTGTGTGTGTGTGTGTGTGTGTGTGTGTGTGTGTGTGTGTGTGTGTGTGTGTGTGTGTGTGTGTGCGTGTGTGTGTTGTGCACAGTGTTGGCGGAGATGGAAGCAAACAGTTCGCTGGAAAAGTTTGGTAGGCCGCAGTTGCAGCACTGCTAAGATATGTTTGACTGTGCGAGGTAAATGTTGTCACACATGCCTAAGTAGGACGCATGGAACCAAGTATTGCAGCTGTCGCATGCGATACCTCTGTCCTTCCATTTCACTGCTCTGGTGCAGATTCCACAGAGAATCCTGGGGTTCGTTGTCCTGGTTTTTGTTTAATGTCAGATGCAATCAGAAATAGAGAACATAAGCCCAAATGGGAGATTAAAAAGAATTCATACATACTTGAGCTTGGAGATATGGAACTGGAGAAGCAACTGTTGCCGACAGGTTGCCACTATCCAGGGTTGGGAGCGCGAACAGTGAGTCTACGATTTCTATTCAATAAGACTCGTCAATTGTTGGCTGTATCGATCGAGAGAAACTTCCGCAATACGATGAAGGTTTTGGTGTTTTTGCAAAGTGAGATATAAGTATGAGCGAACGTAGTGGGATGTCAGTGTTTGACGCGAAGCGTCCGAGTTGAATGCATTATTTACATTTTGCCGGAATTACCGGATTTGCGTACTCACGTCCAAGGTTCAGCACCAAAATGTTCTTAAAGTCAGTAAAATTCCGCTTAGAGCGTAAGTTACTTCACTGGTTAGTAAAGAAATGTTTTAAGGGCTAATCGAAATGCTAAATACTTATCAGATTTTGTGTTTAGCTAGCTAATCAGAGATTACAAGATTTCAAATCGGCGCGCGAAAAAAGAAGCGGCCATATTAACCCACGCATGCGCTCATACCCCCACGCATGCGCTCATACATTCTTTACCACACATTCTTTTCACGGTGGAGCGTAGTAGGCCTTCTTCTTCCTAAACCCATACATGATATCGGTCACGGTCTTTTTCTTCGTTCATTTTATTGTGAGCACGTTCACTATATCCACTATCGAGTTTGCGTATGCGTGTCTCCCCTCCACCTCCCTATGCTTAAAAACTGCTTTGTGAAAACCTTCCCTCTTCCCGTTGTATTAAAATGTGCAACTTAGACCCTAATAGAATCAGATTGTTCCGGCCCGAAATGTGTTCTGTTAAGCGGAGTCCTCTATACAGGCTGTGGGTATCTGGGAAACTAAGATTTGTGGTAATATAATATTGAAAAAAGAAGAAAATTTTCATTGTTATCATCACCAAGACACGGGATAAGACAGCGTCATCGGATTCTTGCAGCACGGCACCGAATACATCGTACATATCAATACCTGGTCATTCCTCGCCAGCACCTAACTCGCGTCACCTTAGCACTACACCTTACAGAATGGTACCTAACCTTAACGAACATGTCCATTTCCGAAACGCGTAATTAAAGGCTAACCTGCAAGCAATGAATGATATTCGAACACTGGGGTATGATTTGATTTCTATTGTGATGTACGAGTTTGATTTCTATTGTGATGTACGAGTCATCGCTATACTGGCGATAACATCAGCCCCTGCAATTGTCAATGTCCCAACAGTATTATGCAACGGTCTTCACGAGTCAAACAATGTATATCGTGACCCCCAGGACTCAATATCCATGTCTGAAATGGCGTTCTAGTTTTAATTATTCCTTAGTTACATTCTGCCATATTTGTGTGTATGTCAATTAGCAATTGAGCTCAGAGGATTGGCAAGGTGCGGCGTGTAGACGGTAATAGTCAGCACATCTGCCTTGCGAGAGTCCTGGATGCAAGACGTGGACCAGACACGGTCAATATCATGTATCCGCCTGGTTCTCAACACTGCGGAAATCTCTCATTAATCAAATAGTGTCATTAGTGGCGGTCCCTTCCCGTAAAAGCTGCTTCCTGCCAGTGGAGTGCAGTGGCATAATGCTTAGAGCATCCGACTCGCAATCAATTGAGACAACCCGGATTCGAATCCTATGCTGCCGTGTCGAACCTTAGATTAGACAGTTGTGGATATTTGAATATGAATAGACTTCGCGCGTTGATGTCAGCGAGGCTGAATGTTTCCCAGAAAAGTCGAGCCTGTGTTCGATTGCCACTGGTCTGCCAGGAAGTAAAATGTAAAGCACTGTAGCGAAAACTCCTGCCGCTGAAAAATAGGCCGACCCTTACTGCGCACTACAGTTTTTATTCGCGGGAAGAAGTCAAGGCTTGTTATATGTTAGCAAGGGGCGAAAAATACTGCCGCTGTAAAATACTGCCGCACCGACCTTGGATTCTGGCTGGCACCTGGTCGGGTCCTGTTGATTTGTCTGTTTTTAAGTCATGAAGTAATTTGGCGACTCCTTTTGTTGTGATGGTGATGTGTTTTATACTAGTAATCTACTGATATGTCT
Organism: Escarpia spicata; assembly: GCA_963995525.1. Taxonomy (NCBI): domain Eukaryota; kingdom Metazoa; phylum Annelida; class Polychaeta; order Sabellida; family Siboglinidae; genus Escarpia; species Escarpia spicata. The sequence continues at coordinate 36,055,089 of OZ023206.1, forward strand.
GTATACATGATGAATGTTGCATGTGCTTTGTGCACCACGCTATTGTGTGTGTGTGTGTGTGTGTGTGTGTGTGTGTGTGTGTGTGTGTGTGTGTGTGTGTGTGTGTGTGTGTGTGTGTGTGTGTGTGTGTGTGTGTGTGTGTGTGTGTGTGTGTGTGTGTGTGTGTGTGTGTGTGTGTGTGTGTGTGTGTGTGTGTGTGTGTGTGTGTGTGTGTGTGTGTGTGTGTGTGTGTGTGTGTGTGTGTGTGTGTGTGTGTGTGTGTGTGTGTGTGTGTGTATAATTATGTCGTAATGTTTTGCACATTCCATTGACAATAACAGTAAAATTATTTTATCTGTGTGACAGTCACACAAGATATAACGTAAACTATGCACACTAATTGAAATGTGTATAGTCCTTTATGTAGTTGGCTTGATGCTACCTAGATACTGTAGGTATAATTACTTATACACTACCCAAGTATGCAATTCACATACACTACATTAATTCATGTATATTTAATGCATACCATACTTATGTTTTCACATAATTTAAATTCTAGTAATTGTATAATGCATGTGCTCTGTGATCATGTAATATAATCAGGGTATGTTTAATACACATTGTACACACGTTTTCAAATGTTTTATTAAATAAATGGGATTGTCATTATGCACCATTACTGAGACTCCTTCACTTTATGAACTGAGCAAAGTGCAGCCCAATTACCATATGATATTTATATATTTAATTATAGCTAAGTATGCATGTGTACATTTCTGAATGTCTGCATGGGCGTACGGATGTAAGCAAAAGCCCAGTGGAGTCGAGTTCAGTAGTAAACATGCCAAAAGGGTGCGTGAGAGAACGAATATATCACCATTCTTGCAGGATTATATTAAATTATGTTATACATCTACAATCACACATTTATTATTTTTTGCTAAAATATTTTAACTAACTTTAAACAAATCTAAATTATTTTAGCACCAAATATATGTTTTAGCAGTTTGTAGATTATTTGTGCTGAATACAACTTACAACACATTAGTTGGCTAGCATTTATAAATATTTCCACATATATCCTTCTTCCAAATGTCTCAGATGAACAACATTCTAATAATTTTACACCCATCCCATCGCAAATATTCATAATAAAGCTTGAAGATCGCGATTATATATTGGGAACAGGACAACATATTTCTTTACACAATGAACGTCTACTTGCGAACATGCGCATTAAGGGTCGGAGCGGCAGTATTTTACAGCGGCAGGATTTTTCGCTACTGTATAATTAAAGCAATTTTATTGGAAACATAATACATACTTACTCATATATATATATACATTATGTCTCCAATTTTATTTTATAATACATACTTACCCATATTATATATATATATATATAATAATAATAATATATATATATCAGGCACGCTTAACGAATGTGTACCATTGCATTCGAATGCGAATGCGAATGCGAATGCGCATGCGTAACTTTATTCGAATGCAAATGCGAATGCTTATTTCTATGATCACATTCGAATGTGATTGCGAATGTTTGGTGATTGCGTCCGAATGCGAATGTTTGTTTGTGTTACGCCTAGTGTAGGACAGTAGGCCTGTATAATATGCACATGTTTGAGCGTGAAATATAAAAAAGCTTAATGCTACATATTTTAAATAATTACATGCAAATTACAAACATGATATTTATTCTCAAAACCTGTCTACAATTGTAGAGCAAAACACTGTCTATTGGTTACAGCTTAGTGTCCCACTGGTCACTGAAGATTGGATGAGCATTACATAAGTTTCAATGTTACAATAGATTGTTCACAGAAGATTAGATGAGCATTACATAAGTTTCAATGTTACAATAGATTGTTCACAGAAGATTACATGAGCATTACATAAGTTTCAATGTTACAATAGATTGTTCACAGAAGATGAGCATTGCATTTGACGAACATCAATTGCTCAAACAGTTTATCATCAATACGGGCACTTCCATATTTTTAGTTACTTTTTATGTTATAACTCCAGAGATGAAGCAGCTTCACCGGGCTTTTGTTTGCATTGGTAATCCTCGACTGACTACACTTTGGAGGAATCATGGCTTCTTTTGTGGTAGCATTCACAGGGGTCTTATGCACTAACCGAGACAACTAATAGTCTGAGACAATGCCATTGTCCGAGATAATAAACGTCGGGACTTCTGCGACGTTGGTGTGCATGAACCGGACGTTAGGTCGAGACAATAAAGTCAGAGACTTTAACGCGATTGTCCCGACGTTTGGTGTTGGACTAATTGTAGACGAGGGGATCCCGGGAAACCCCAAATAGTTTTTCGAAGAGCGCAGGCGCCTCCCGTTACTTCCTTCCGGGTTACATACGTGCGCTTCTAGTTGTTTTAAGGGGTCAGCACACTGTTGGACTTCCTGCTTGATTACAGACGAAACAAAGTGCAGTATATTTTTGAGAAATGACTTTTTATAATATTCACTTGCTCTGACATAAGTGCACTTGAGTAGTCAGATTTCTAGATGTGATTGTTGAAGCTGTTGACAGTAAAATGGTGTCTTTTTAGCTGATTTTACTAAGCGGAAGGGTATCTGGCAGCAATTTGGCTAGTTGACACTTTAGCTGGATTACTGCCTGCATCCAGTTGTAAATATTGACGGGTGTCATACATACAGGCATTTTGCAAGAGCTAGAGATATGAGATTTTGACTAAACTCGACCAGCATGTCAATGAGATGATAATAACAGCAGGTGAGTAGTTTAAGAAACTTTATAGGTCACGTTTTCTTATAATCACACAAAACATTAACATGGTCGCCAATGGGAAACCTGACAGTGTGCTGACCCCAATTAAAGTCCCTAGCAAGGGAAACACGCTATAGTCATTGCACAATCACGGAGGACGCATTTTACTTCAAATATCTTGAAACAATTACTGAAAATACGTGTATGGCAAAACTGCAGTTGAATGGAACAAACCGTTTTTGGATATTACAGACTTCTCACCAGTCTGCAAGTCCAAATCACAGCGACGGAACACATGTCTTATAAGGGGGGTGGGGTGCGTATGCCAGTAGTTAAGCCTCAATTTGAGAATACGTATGAAAATGAACCAATAACATTGCAGCAGGGTGATTCATCAATCGTTTTTTGTTTACTTCAGCTGACTAAACACACGTGAAGATGTTGTAATTGACCCTAATGAAGTCTGAGGACAGTGATTAGCTGGAGTCAGCCATAGCCGGAGCCTGTTATCAGATCTGTCTACTGACTGGACCTTCTGGCCAATCAAGCAAGTGGCATTGTTTTCTGAATGTCTGCTAATTAGGCTGTGTAATATTATGTAATTGAAATGCTTAAGACGTCAGGCCTTTGAGGAATTCACACCCTAAGGTGACTTTTTGTTGATGTTTACCTTTGTAAATAGGGCACAAGGTCAAAAAATAAATACAAATTTGAATGTAACGTAACAACTGGCTGTATTTAATTTTCTTATAAAACACATATTTGACTTTCTGGAAAACTTTATTAGGAGTTCATAGTGCCACCTGAGAACATTGTGCTGGATTACAAATTGTCCAACGGCGAAGTGCTGATTTTTATGGTGCCTTGCCAAGTTTGGTGGCACCTTTGAAATGTGCATAAAACACAAACACCTGGAGGGATTACAAAAAATAAAATTGCACAGTGCTTGTAACATTGGTGCCTATAAAGTGTGTTGTTTTCAACATTTTCTCAAAAATTGCCATACCTATTTGGGGTCAGCACACTGTTGGACTTCCTGCTTGATTACAGACGAAACAAAGTGCAGTATATTTTTGAGAAATGACTTTTTATAATATTCACTTGCTCTGACATAAGTGCACTTGAGTAGTCAGATTTCTAGATGTGATTGTTGAAGCTGTTGACAGTAAAATGGTGTCTTTTTAGCTGATTTTACTAAGCGGAAGGGTATCTGGCAGCAATTTGGCTAGTTGACACTTTAGCTGGATTACTGCCTGCATCCAGTTGTAAATATTGACGGGTGTCATACATACAGGCATTTTGCAAGAGCTAGAGATATGAGATTTTGACTAAACTCGACCAGCATGTCAATGAGATGATAATAACAGCAGGTGAGTAGTTTAAGAAACTTTATAGGTCACGTTTTCTTATAATCACACAAAACATTAACATGGTCGCCAATGGGAAACCTGACAGTGTGCTGACCCCAATTAAAGTCCCTAGCAAGGGAAACACGCTATAGTCATTGCACAATCACGGAGGACGCATTTTACTTCAAATATCTTGAAACAATTACTGAAAATACGTGTATGGCAAAACTGCAGTTGAATGGAACAAACCGTTTTTGGATATTACAGACTTCTCACCAGTCTGCAAGTCCAAATCACAGCGACGGAACACATGTCTTATAAGGGGGGTGGGGTGCGTATGCCAGTAGTTAAGCCTCAATTTGAGAATACGTATGAAAATGAACCAATAACATTGCAGCAGGGTGATTCATCAATCGTTTTTTGTTTACTTCAGCTGACTAAACACACGTGAAGATGTTGTAATTGACCCTAATGAAGTCTGAGGACAGTGATTAGCTGGAGTCAGCCATAGCCGGAGCCTGTTATCAGATCTGTCTACTGACTGGACCTTCTGGCCAATCAAGCAAGTGGCATTGTTTTCTGAATGTCTGCTAATTAGGCTGTGTAATATTATGTAATTGAAATGCTTAAGACGTCAGGCCTTTGAGGAATTCACACCCTAAGGTGACTTTTTGTTGATGTTTACCTTTGTAAATAGGGCACAAGGTCAAAAAATAAATACAAATTTGAATGTAACGTAACAACTGGCTGTATTTAATTTTCTTATAAAACACATATTTGACTTTCTGGAAAACTTTATTAGGAGTTCATAGTGCCACCTGAGAACATTGTGCTGGATTACAAATTGTCCAACGGCGAAGTGCTGATTTTTATGGTGCCTTGCCAAGTTTGGTGGCACCTTTGAAATGTGCATAAAACACAAACACCTGGAGGGATTACAAAAAATAAAATTGCACAGTGCTTGTAACATTGGTGCCTATAAAGTGTGTTGTTTTCAACATTTTCTCAAAAATTGCCATACCTATTTGGGGTCAGCACACTGTTGGACTTCCTGCTTGATTACAGACGAAACAAAGTGCAGTATATTTTTGAGAAATGACTTTTTATAATATTCACTTGCTCTGACATAAGTGCACTTGAGTAGTCAGATTTCTAGATGTGATTGTTGAAGCTGTTGACAGTAAAATGGTGTCTTTTTAGCTGATTTTACTAAGCGGAAGGGTATCTGGCAGCAATTTGGCTAGTTGACACTTTAGCTGGATTACTGCCTGCATCCAGTTGTAAATATTGACGGGTGTCATACATACAGGCATTTTGCAAGAGCTAGAGATATGAGATTTTGACTAAACTCGACCAGCATGTCAATGAGATGATAATAACAGCAGGTGAGTAGTTTAAGAAACTTTATAGGTCACGTTTTCTTATAATCACACAAAACATTAACATGGTCGCCAATGGGAAACCTGACAGTGTGCTGACCCCAATTAAAGTCCCTAGCAAGGGAAACACGCTATAGTCATTGCACAATCACGGAGGACGCATTTTACTTCAAATATCTTGAAACAATTACTGAAAATACGTGTATGGCAAAACTGCAGTTGAATGGAACAAACCGTTTTTGGATATTACAGACTTCTCACCAGTCTGCAAGTCCAAATCACAGCGACGGAACACATGTCTTATAAGGGGGGTGGGGTGCGTATGCCAGTAGTTAAGCCTCAATTTGAGAATACGTATGAAAATGAACCAATAACATTGCAGCAGGGTGATTCATCAATCGTTTTTTGTTTACTTCAGCTGACTAAACACACGTGAAGATGTTGTAATTGACCCTAATGAAGTCTGAGGACAGTGATTAGCTGGAGTCAGCCATAGCCGGAGCCTGTTATCAGATCTGTCTACTGACTGGACCTTCTGGCCAATCAAGCAAGTGGCATTGTTTTCTGAATGTCTGCTAATTAGGCTGTGTAATATTATGTAATTGAAATGCTTAAGACGTCAGGCCTTTGAGGAATTCACACCCTAAGGTGACTTTTTGTTGATGTTTACCTTTGTAAATAGGGCACAAGGTCAAAAAATAAATACAAATTTGAATGTAACGTAACAACTGGCTGTATTTAATTTTCTTATAAAACACATATTTGACTTTCTGGAAAACTTTATTAGGAGTTCATAGTGCCACCTGAGAACATTGTGCTGGATTACAAATTGTCCAACGGCGAAGTGCTGATTTTTATGGTGCCTTGCCAAGTTTGGTGGCACCTTTGAAATGTGCATAAAACACAAACACCTGGAGGGATTACAAAAAATAAAATTGCACAGTGCTTGTAACATTGGTGCCTATAAAGTGTGTTGTTTTCAACATTTTCTCAAAAATTGCCATACCTATTTGGGGTCAGCACACTGTTGGACTTCCTGCTTGATTACAGACGAAACAAAGTGCAGTATATTTTTGAGAAATGACTTTTTATAATATTCACTTGCTCTGACATAAGTGCACTTGAGTAGTCAGATTTCTAGATGTGATTGTTGAAGCTGTTGACAGTAAAATGGTGTCTTTTTAGCTGATTTTACTAAGCGGAAGGGTATCTGGCAGCAATTTGGCTAGTTGACACTTTAGCTGGATTACTGCCTGCATCCAGTTGTAAATATTGACGGGTGTCATACATACAGGCATTTTGCAAGAGCTAGAGATATGAGATTTTGACTAAACTCGACCAGCATGTCAATGAGATGATAATAACAGCAGGTGAGTAGTTTAAGAAACTTTATAGGTCACGTTTTCTTATAATCACACAAAACATTAACATGGTCGCCAATGGGAAACCTGACAGTGTGCTGACCCCAATTAAAGTCCCTAGCAAGGGAAACACGCTATAGTCATTGCACAATCACGGAGGACGCATTTTACTTCAAATATCTTGAAACAATTACTGAAAATACGTGTATGGCAAAACTGCAGTTGAATGGAACAAACCGTTTTTGGATATTACAGACTTCTCACCAGTCTGCAAGTCCAAATCACAGCGACGGAACACATGTCTTATAAGGGGGGTGGGGTGCGTATGCCAGTAGTTAAGCCTCAATTTGAGAATACGTATGAAAATGAACCAATAACATTGCAGCAGGGTGATTCATCAATCGTTTTTTGTTTACTTCAGCTGACTAAACACACGTGAAGATGTTGTAATTGACCCTAATGAAGTCTGAGGACAGTGATTAGCTGGAGTCAGCCATAGCCGGAGCCTGTTATCAGATCTGTCTACTGACTGGACCTTCTGGCCAATCAAGCAAGTGGCATTGTTTTCTGAATGTCTGCTAATTAGGCTGTGTAATATTATGTAATTGAAATGCTTAAGACGTCAGGCCTTTGAGGAATTCACACCCTAAGGTGACTTTTTGTTGATGTTTACCTTTGTAAATAGGGCACAAGGTCAAAAAATAAATACAAATTTGAATGTAACGTAACAACTGGCTGTATTTAATTTTCTTATAAAACACATATTTGACTTTCTGGAAAACTTTATTAGGAGTTCATAGTGCCACCTGAGAACATTGTGCTGGATTACAAATTGTCCAACGGCGAAGTGCTGATTTTTATGGTGCCTTGCCAAGTTTGGTGGCACCTTTGAAATGTGCATAAAACACAAACACCTGGAGGGATTACAAAAAATAAAATTGCACAGTGCTTGTAACATTGGTGCCTATAAAGTGTGTTGTTTTCAACATTTTCTCAAAAATTGCCATACCTATTTGGGGTCAGCACACTGTTGGACTTCCTGCTTGATTACAGACGAAACAAAGTGCAGTATATTTTTGAGAAATGACTTTTTATAATATTCACTTGCTCTGACATAAGTGCACTTGAGTAGTCAGATTTCTAGATGTGATTGTTGAAGCTGTTGACAGTAAAATGGTGTCTTTTTAGCTGATTTTACTAAGCGGAAGGGTATCTGGCAGCAATTTGGCTAGTTGACACTTTAGCTGGATTACTGCCTGCATCCAGTTGTAAATATTGACGGGTGTCATACATACAGGCATTTTGCAAGAGCTAGAGATATGAGATTTTGACTAAACTCGACCAGCATGTCAATGAGATGATAATAACAGCAGGTGAGTAGTTTAAGAAACTTTATAGGTCACGTTTTCTTATAATCACACAAAACATTAACATGGTCGCCAATGGGAAACCTGACAGTGTGCTGACCCCAATTAAAGTCCCTAGCAAGGGAAACACGCTATAGTCATTGCACAATCACGGAGGACGCATTTTACTTCAAATATCTTGAAACAATTACTGAAAATACGTGTATGGCAAAACTGCAGTTGAATGGAACAAACCGTTTTTGGATATTACAGACTTCTCACCAGTCTGCAAGTCCAAATCACAGCGACGGAACACATGTCTTATAAGGGGGGTGGGGTGCGTATGCCAGTAGTTAAGCCTCAATTTGAGAATACGTATGAAAATGAACCAATAACATTGCAGCAGGGTGATTCATCAATCGTTTTTTGTTTACTTCAGCTGACTAAACACACGTGAAGATGTTGTAATTGACCCTAATGAAGTCTGAGGACAGTGATTAGCTGGAGTCAGCCATAGCCGGAGCCTGTTATCAGATCTGTCTACTGACTGGACCTTCTGGCCAATCAAGCAAGTGGCATTGTTTTCTGAATGTCTGCTAATTAGGCTGTGTAATATTATGTAATTGAAATGCTTAAGACGTCAGGCCTTTGAGGAATTCACACCCTAAGGTGACTTTTTGTTGATGTTTACCTTTGTAAATAGGGCACAAGGTCAAAAAATAAATACAAATTTGAATGTAACGTAACAACTGGCTGTATTTAATTTTCTTATAAAACACATATTTGACTTTCTGGAAAACTTTATTAGGAGTTCATAGTGCCACCTGAGAACATTGTGCTGGATTACAAATTGTCCAACGGCGAAGTGCTGATTTTTATGGTGCCTTGCCAAGTTTGGTGGCACCTTTGAAATGTGCATAAAACACAAACACCTGGAGGGATTACAAAAAATAAAATTGCACAGTGCTTGTAACATTGGTGCCTATAAAGTGTGTTGTTTTCAACATTTTCTCAAAAATTGCCATACCTATTTGGGGTCAGCACACTGTTGGACTTCCTGCTTGATTACAGACGAAACAAAGTGCAGTATATTTTTGAGAAATGACTTTTTATAATATTCACTTGCTCTGACATAAGTGCACTTGAGTAGTCAGATTTCTAGATGTGATTGTTGAAGCTGTTGACAGTAAAATGGTGTCTTTTTAGCTGATTTTACTAAGCGGAAGGGTATCTGGCAGCAATTTGGCTAGTTGACACTTTAGCTGGATTACTGCCTGCATCCAGTTGTAAATATTGACGGGTGTCATACATACAGGCATTTTGCAAGAGCTAGAGATATGAGATTTTGACTAAACTCGACCAGCATGTCAATGAGATGATAATAACAGCAGGTGAGTAGTTTAAGAAACTTTATAGGTCACGTTTTCTTATAATCACACAAAACATTAACATGGTCGCCAATGGGAAACCTGACAGTGTGCTGACCCCTTAAACACGGCGTTTAGTCATATTATTTACCCTGATTTTACGTTGATCCTCATGTTTTACAGTGTAATCGTGGATATAACAAGGAAGGGAGTCAGATATTGACTCGCGTATTCCTCTCCCTATTCCTGAGGTATATGTCCTTGTGTCCTTTTTTGCTGCAATGTTGGTTGACATTATCATGAACCGCTGTCGCTGGCGCTTCCTCCGTAAATGATTTCCCTATTCCATTCAGTCACAATGACATGTCAAAATACGTGTCACGGTGAAATCTCTTCACGCTCTTAGCCTATTTTAATATACTGTCTGGTCTTGCAGACGTTCTGGCCAAAGAGCGATTTACACCGCGCAGATAGGACTCACGGTTTTTGACCTGGTGCTACGCGTCTTTTAGTTTTACGTAAATTACGAGATTTGGATTCCGCCTGTCTATTTTCGTAAGAATATGGCAACATTGATACGGTAATATAATGTTTGTGTTCAATTTTTTATCAAAACAGCATAAAACATTTAGACGCACGATTTGTGCTCCCACCAGTAATCCTTGTCTCATTTGTCTGATTTGACTCGAGTAGTGATGTCAAATGCTTTCAATCTCATAAAGAAGTTCATATTACTAAATTCCAGTATCATTCTGGTCGTCTTCTGTTTATCACTCCTTCGTCTTATATTTCATGGCTCAGTGTTCACCATGTAGATGCACCTAGGATAGACTTTGCCTTCTTGCAATCTTGGATGGCTTAGTTCAGGCTCAGCGCACTGCTCCGTTACATCCAGTTTGTCTGTTATTATTACTCCAAAGTCTTTCTCTTTGTGTGATATTTCTATAGGGTAATTTCTCATGATGCAGTCATGCTTTCTCTTCTTGTGGCCATACTGCATTCCTCATGGACCATAACTAACATAGGATTTACATTTTTGGAGTTTTTGGCACACTGCTCTAAATATTATCTCAAATTTCTTTAGTAATACCAAGCATAAGTCTTTATCTTTGTGTCAATATGCACCCGACTGGCGAAGAAAGTGGCGACACCTACTGGACCATAAAAGCATGTTGCTGCAGGGTATCTTGCCACACACCTAGAGCGAACGTGTCCGTTTATTCCGCCCACTCCAACTCCAAGCCCAAGGCTAGCGATCGTCTGCTTACGAATATACTGTTTTGCAAGGTATTATTTGAATGGATTCTAAACGTCGAATGGTTGGAATTGACGACGATATGACTCGGTGGTCGAGCGTAACGCCGTAAGAAGGCGGTACCGTAGACCGTGGGACTTAAAGGAAATAAAAACAAGGCATTAGCTAAAATCCGTTTTCCATGTGTACACAAAGATTAACATTGTATGTAACATTTGACAACATTAAAAAAATACAGAAAAATACGTTTGTAGACAAAATTCGATTTTAAACCCGTCTGTGTAGAGATTCCCGCAGAAAGTTTAAATTTAATGAGCTAGGCGATCACGTGGTATCGTGACGTCAATCCTGACTCGCGGCTTTGTTGACATTTAACAAGACAAGATTGCCACCCAGAGAATTAACTCTAGGTAGCAGGTGGACAAGGAAGCCCTTGGCTTATCGAGAGTCCGACCTTTTTATCTATGTGTATCCCGCCCGTCTGAGGTAAATGACATCTATGCATCGCCATTGTTGTTCTCTCCATTCTCTTGTAACATCATGGCTAGTGGGAGTTTCCCAGTGTTTCAAGTGAAATCATGCGATTTTGAGCCACTAGCGGGAACGGTTACAGCGGATGATTCGTATAATTCCGCTCTTTCCGAGCGTTTCAGCGACGGTAGCGAAGAAGATGCGGAGTCGGACAGTCACAATGTAATGTTCGCTCATGCAACACCGACTGGTAAGCTTCAACTTCATTATAATGACACATATGGTGTGAAAACTGTCGACAACAACAATTATATCGTTTTAGTACGACGTTATATTATAAAATGCGGTGTCAAAGCTGTACAGAGAGTTAGCTAGAGGTTGTAGCTAAGTAGGTCATCGGACGAAGTAATTGTAAACAGACTTGTCAAAGACAAACTTCACAAAGTTACGAACCGTCGAACGTCGTAAGCATGGTTGTCTGGTTTATGCGGATCGAGTTTAGGACGTTATAGCTACTTACGATATCACCCCTCTGGACAAAACCCACACTTTTTTAGTTGGACAGTTGTTCGCGAGATGACCATAACTGTAACATCATGACATATATAATGACAGCTCTAGATTATGTCATTTATGTGGAACAATGATTTGTATTACTCTGAGTCTGACACATAACAATATAGCTACTATATAATCAAAATAAACTAAAATAAACATTAAAACAACATGCAGAACAATTGAATAATTATGGTAATGGGTTATAGCCTGAAGGGTTATGTCCTAGACCTAGGGGTTTAGTGTAAACTTAGGGGTCTTATATGTGAGATGCTACCAGTGGGTATATATGTGCCCTACGACAATGTCCATAAAAATCATAAGGACATAGCATTTTTAATCACATTTTTGTGTGACATATTTATTACAAATCCATCAAGCAAGTTTCAGAACACAGTTTTACTGGGTTGAATCATTACAAATTCATCAAGCAAGTTTCATAACACAGTGTTACTGGGATGAATCATTCCAAATGTTGGTAACTGTGTAGACCTGGTAACACAATGTGAATCATCACACGGTGCACAGACAATGGTTATAAGCCAAACAACACCCAGCAAATACCCATTGATAAACAAGTTATCTAGTCCATTTTGTTGATCACTTTACCTATGACATGCTAATAAATAGCATAGCTTCACATCTACAGACCAATTATTATCTTTACAGGGCAACTTCCCATTGAGCCAAGAAACTGCTGCACTACGACATTGGTTTGGCCAGTGCAGTTTCGGCAACGTGCGAAAAGATGACGAAGTGAAGTCTCTGCCACCAAGAAGTACCTCTCCTTGGAAGGGCAGCAATCTTTCCTCAAGGGAGTCTTGTTTGTAACACCCTCCTCTGTGTCAGTGTACTGGTCGACGTGGTCATCGCTGTCACTGTTACTGCTGTCACGACTAGTCGACTCATTGTCAGAGCAAACATACTCTGGATCTGCAGCAGATGTCACTTCCTCCCCGTTTTAGTCACTCGAGTCACTAATCGGACCAGTCAACAAATTGCACTGCACACTCGTTGACCTCACTGCTGATGTCACCTGCACAGCAACCTGCTCTGATGCACAGACTGCTTGCACTCTTCTCGTGCGAGTTGATGGCCTGATGTCAACCTGAAAGCATTTGCTGCTCCTTTTTGGAGTGGAAGCTGTGACTGACTCAGGTGTGGAATCCTCTGTATCACAGGAATCCGTACGAGAGCTGTCATATTCAGTTGCTGTATCTTCAGATGACCCATTCTTGGTCGACGGTGGACTATCTCGAGCTGCTGCCAGAATGTCAGCAAATAACTGAAATAACAAATGACCCTTATAGAATTTGCAAACAAATAAATTGTAGATTTCTGACAAAAGCAAACAAAATCCTGTCTTTTACCATCTTGTCAGAAAGGAGTACATCCATTTGTCTAGTCATTTGCCCAGATTCCAAGTGTGAACAGACGGCCTAGCTGTGAAAAATACAAATTAATAAATTAATTTCAAGTTGCAAGGTATGTATTGTTTATTCTATGATAAAAAACATCATAAATAATTGATATCACGCTTACAGAATCTACACAGAGACATAGTTACTTTTGTTATGTTAAACTTTTATACAAACAATTACCTGGAAAATGTGACAATATATTACTTGTGAACATTTTATTTATGGTTATAACTAATCATCTATTAAATATACAATAGATAGGTTTGCAACTTGCATTGCATTTATTGTTTCACAACTTGGCAAATTACCATTTTCACACTTGGTAGCTGGGCAACGACCCACATCCGAATGTGAACATATTTAAGTATTGCTTCTTACTGTTTAAAAAACTTATGATAACAGACTAACCTGACTCGGCAATGAGTATAATTAAAATAATTATTTCTTATTTTCATGTAAAAGTACATAGATTAATTAAATGCATAACTAACAAACTAGCATCAATTAATTTGTTGACGTTTTTGTTTTATTGCCTTACATTCCTGTAACCATGATAATGATAAAAACAGTCACCTGAATCGATTTGATTACACTATCAAATATTCCACAAAACTGAGTATATGTAGATTTATTATAGTAGTATCGAGCATAACTACAACATTTAGAATATAAGATACTTAGGAAGAGTTCCGTGATATGAATGGAACCAATGGGGTACAATGACAATAAGTTGAATAACTTATTTTGACACACACGAGACCGTCCAGGCATTATACTAGACCTACAGAATAATAATAATAGCAGAAATCACATATAAGAATTACCTTGATTCGTTGCCGCTTTCGGTAAGCAGACCTCGTAAATTCATCACTCGTAGAAGGAACCTGGTACCCCGAAGAAGCCATGGGTGTAGTTGCGGAGCCGGCTGTAGTGGCAGCGGAGCCTGCAGCGGCGACTGCGGCACTGGAACTACGCTTGCGAGACCCGCTTGCCTTCGACTCGGGCAAAGCGGCCGTCTATCCTGCCCGTGCCGACGCCTGTCTTCGGCGTATTGACGGCTTCTACTGCCGGGAATATTGTTGGGACTGCATCGCTTTTCAACGATATTCGAGCACCAGGATATCCAAGGGTTGCCAACATCTCCGGATCGCGATCAAAACAGTTTTTCTCAAAATGACCGGAGCAAAGCCGGCTGTGTTTCGTCGGCTTGTTGTTAGCTCGCTTGATTTTTGCGATACATTTCTTAAATAAAACTGGATCCGTAGGGAACTGAAAAAAAATGGTGTGTTGCTCTATGATTAGAAGAGTTTGCATTACAACCGAATGCCGCACAATCAACCATGATGATATTCGCATTACACAGCCACCTCTGCCGTCATATTGCTGAGAATTAATGTAAACAACCGGTCGCTGTACCGGCAGAGTCATGTCTGACGTCACATCTCAGCATCCCAAAAAGCGCGCCAAAAATATGCATATTCGAAAATGTCCGGATGTACAACATAAAATGTGGAATTTCTAATTCTTTGATTTTTGGGGATTTGTTTTGGTTGGTGGACATGAAAATATATAGCAGGATCTAATTTAACATGAATTCAAGCAATAAATGTTTTTATTCCCTTTAATTTACATGGTCTTGACTCTTGTCGATGATCTATAAACATGCCGTTTTCATAAAATACTGAAGAAATCTGCAAACAATATCCATGTTGTAACTACTTATCACTTATTTGTCTCATGTTATGCAAATAAATTGTCAGAAATGTTGGTTTTAGTGAAATACTTAAGTTTCCGTACGAAAACAGCGCCGCGCGAAAAGTTTGGTAACAGCGTTTACTGTGCCACACTGTCTGTGCTAGCGGTTATAGCCAAAGCAAAAGATATGTTGACGCACGTGATGTAATTGCATTGGGATGTCACGCTCAATTCTCGTAAGTCATACACAGTGATCCGTGGATAGTATACACATTGCAGAAACAACTCGAGCGCTCGTGGTACCGACCGCCGTTTCGTCTTTTGAAACTTAGACCTTGGGCTTGACATTTGTTGGTCTTGACTTTTGCCTCCTGGCTTAGCCTAGAACCCTGATGTTTACAAGCAGGTGATATTGGAACAGTGTGATTGCTACCTGTCTAAAGGGATCCAATGATCCTTTGAAGCTTATTCCTTAGCCAAAACCCCTTTTCACACAAGACTAATGGGACAGGCCTCATTAGCTTCCCATTCATTCACTGCTAAATAATGTTTGACTAGTACTTTATCTTATAATACCAACTTTAGTTAGTGGATACCTGCACACCGCTGACCTTATGATTCCCAGAAGTGTAAAAAACATCCTGATGCATTTGTATTGAGTCAATCAGAGAGAGAGTGAGGTGACAGTGGCAAAGACTTGCTGTTTGTTGAAAACTACTCTGGCTCTTTGAAAAGGTAATGCACAACGTATGATATGCCATATGGGTCTGTTAACGGGTGTTTAATTAAGTTTGCATTCTTCTCTCCTGTTGTATAATATTGAGCAGTACTGAGCACATTTCACGAAGAGCTGGCTTAGAAATCTGATTCGCAAGTAGTATGATGACTGTATTATTTGATTGCTACTGATCACTTTTAGGGGACAAGTTGAGAAAGGGAACAAATATTTACAAGATAAATTACAATATAATATTAATGCGTATGTCAATCGTGAAATAAAATAAATCAATGTGTCTAAATTTAGACGTGGGTTAATTCACTTAATTGTAATTGTATTTTAATTGAATTTACTAACTTATTTTATGATCGTAATTTAATTCATTTAATTCATTAGCTTGATTTTGGTTAATTTACTATAGTTTAATATAGTTCCACAGGAAAATAATTCTTTATTGCGTTAAACAACAAGTAGGCCCAAACAAAACACTCAACAATAGCGTAGGCCCCCCTGAAACATTTGAACAGTCAAATGTTTGGCATTCGAATGCGAATGTCTAAGGTTCGCATTCGAATGCGACTGCGAATGCGCTGAAAAGTGAACGGTTGCATTCGAATGTGCATTCGAATGCCAAACATTCGAATGAGTACGTATAGACTGTGCGCGTGTAGCCCCTTGCTAACATATAAATGTCCCCGCAAAAAACTTTCCTTGCGGACATGCGCATTAAGGGTCGGTGCGGCAGTATTTTTCATCGGCAGGATTTTTCGCTAGAGCACTTAGAGCAGTCCTGAGGATTGGATACTGCGCTATATAAGAACTTACCTTTATTTCCACAACTAATTTACCCCATTGCCAATCGGGTTCTTTGACGTCCAAATATGTAATGTGTGAATACTTTAAATAACTTAATATTCGTACTCGGTTCAATAAAAAAAGTGCGTGCATGTGCTTAAATTGTTGAAATGATTGACCTTTGTAGATACATCTAGTATCTTGTAAAATCAGTTGCTGGGCAGACTTTGACCCTTTAACTCCCATTGAATGTGTAGGAAACATGTTGTTGGAAGAACAACGAAACGTCAACAACATTCAATTTTTTTATAATTACTTAAATTGATTTTGGCCTTCAGAGGTTTCGAACGAACCCTTTTTGTGATTTTTTTAAAAGCCAATATTTGTTTTAGAATGGTTTTGAAAATTTTTGTTGAGAATGCATTTGAAAAAAATCATAAAACGAATCCCTGTGTTTTGAGAAAATGTATTTGTTTAACGGTTAAGCTATCGGAATATTTGTGGTAAGCTGCAGAGGGGTGCAGAAAGGGTGCAGTTGTAAGTCTGAACGGTAGTTACTCTACCCGGTAAAGAGTGCTGTTTTGGGGAGCCTCAAGAGGGATGCAATCGGAAGTTTTCCAAATAATGGAACAATACATAGCTTTCCCTAAAACTCCGAACCGTTGTGGTCACATATTTCAGCCTCAGCACCCCAATATTCACCAGCGACCGACGGCTGTAGTCAATTAATTGAACTTTATACCGAGTGGTAAAAACAACCAGTATTATAGAGATAGAGATGCGGACCTTGAAGAACGCTCTCTGATGCAACAAACAGCTGTGACACAGGAATATGTTGTAAACAGAGCTGCGGGTGCTTATCAATTGTCGTGTGAGAATGGTAATTGTGCAGCTAAATGGTGAATCTAACTGCACCAAGATAGTGAGGCGACCAACATGGAGAGAAACAAATGTATTTTATATTTAAGGGAACGTTGTGAGTTATGAACCAGTTTTTTACGTTTTCAGCGATGACACAAAATACTGTTTTAACATTAAAATTACACTATCGTATAAATAAGAATGTCTTCTAAGAGGGTGCACGAATTGGTGAGGCTGGGACATGTCAATTTTCAAATATTCAATATTCAAATTAGTGGAAACATCTGAAGCGGGTCGTAGCACCCCAGCCGTGGGGTCTCTTGAACACCCATGTGGGTTTTTTTTTCTTAACAGCAGTTTTTCACTTAATAAGTTTTAAGTTTTATTTTTATTATAATAAATATGTCGTATATATGCTACCAGTTATTCATCATAACTGACAATACAATAAGACTTTCAGGCGTTACGGTACATGCATGTCACACATTATTATTGTTCTTGAGGAAAATATGTTTCAATGATCGTTTGCGTCAATGTCAGCTACATAAAAATAACTTATAATTATTGTTAGTTACACCTCCGTATAGTTACTGTTTGTTGTCATTTATATATTACTACAGTATATTGGCGTGTTCCATTGTTACACGAAACTTTTTTGGATTTTATTGTAATTATGTAAGTGAGTGAAATTATAATTACCCCCAATCAATCAACGACCAAGTCGTTGCTTATTTTACAGTTGTCCACATTTGATATTATAGCGTTCCGAATTTATAGGAAACCGCTGAACGCCAACAAATATGGTTATACCAGTCAATATAGAGACCCATGACACCAACATGTTACTAATTCCGTGACAGGTAGATCATGACACCAACATGGTACTCATTCCGTGTCAGAGATATCATGACACCAACATGGTACTAATTCCGTGACAGGGAGATCATGCCACCGACATGGTGCACATTTCATGGCAGGGAGATCATGACACCGGCATGGTGTACATTCCGTGACAGGGAGATTATGCCACCGGCATGGTGCACATTCCGTGACAAGGAGATCATGATGTCCATCCGTTACAGAGAGATGTTGACGAATACGAGCAAATAAAAAAACCTCTTTGTACAAGGCAGTTTGATCGTAGCTGTGTTCTGCCGCAAACGGTGGCGCCACATAACGGGACCTGGATAATCGAAGCAAGACGCCGAGGAGAAGCACTGACTCAGTGGCTACCTCACACGTACGATATACACACTGATACCAGTTTGACTCGTCACAGAGTATTTAATTGCTGTAGTCGCCCTCTTGAGCGGCAACACATTACCGAAGGTCCTTATGGCCATATACGAAGGGTGGCTGCTCTACAGAGGGACACCTAGTAATCCACGTAACTTCCACACAGGATGTCAGAGAAACCTTCCCTCGGTGACACGCTCACCAGTTGCCATATTGTCACTGCACATATCATAACGTGTATTTCACTGTGACGTCTCTTAGTTGCTTGGCGGAGATAAGTTGTTGTTGTGCGTGTGTGTGTGTGTGCGTGTGTGTGTGTGTGTGTGTGTGTGTGTGTGTGTGTGTGTGTGTGTGTGTGTGTGTGTGTGTGTGTGTGTGTGTGTGTGTGTGTGTGTGTGTGTGTGTGTGTGTGTGTGTGTGTGTGTGTGTGTGTGTGTGTGTGTGTGTGTGTGTGTGTGTGTGTGTGTGTGTGTGTGTGTGTGTGTGTGTGTGTATGCGCGTACTATGTACTGAACATAATTGTTGTAGTCCTCAAATACATTTATCTCTTGTCTTAGCTAATTCTAGGAGACAAAAATTGTAGAAAGACGATACCATCTCACATTAATTTACATTACATTACATTCTTTTATCCTGAACCAGGAGGTAAATTAGTGAAGTGTTTCCACGTATTCGTCTTCCACGACACCGGAAGGAAAGTAATAATCTGACGCGAAGTTAGTTGTGCGTGTGTTCGAGGCCACTGGGTCGTTATAAGTGTGTTCCCAGACAGCTTTATTAGTCTCCGTCATCGACATTCTGCCGCCAGTCGCCAGCCTAGAGGTAATATCGCTGTGCCGCATGCGAATGTATCAGGACATGGACATGAACTCTATGTGACAGACTGTTCACCTAGAACGAATATATGACAATATGGTAGCGTGTTTACGTGATACAAGTCACAGTACACACACACACGAACGCGCGCGCGTGCGTGCGTGCGTGCGTGCGCGCGTGCATGCGTGCGTGCGTGTATACAACCTGTCTTTCGCTGTAGAATCTCTGTTGTTTAGCGCAGATGGTTGGTTGTGTACGTGTGTATGCGTGTGTATGCGTGCGTATCGTATGTACATGTGCGCGTGTGTGCATGCGTGCTGGGGCAACTGGTCAGGAGTAACTGACTTAGATAGGCCTAGTTATGTCACAAAACCGTCTAATTAATTAATTTAGCAAAGCTATAAATAACGATGGGCCAATTATACAAGCAAATTGGCATTTAATTAGCATTTTAATGGCATGACATTGTTATGTCATTGTCATTTCGTTGTCATCGCATTGGCATTTAGTCGGCCCATCATCGCAAGCCAGGGCTATTTGCCATGCAAAACTAGCCCTGGCTGATCCCCTACGCGAAGTGCGGAAGTTAGCCGAATCAAACTAGTAATTGACTTCGCCAGTCGCGACTGCATCATCCGTGAGAACAGCGCAAATACCCGGCCCAATTTGAAGACGGATAAACGATTTCTGGGAATCCCAATATATAATGACCCGTTCGCCCATTAGCACGAGCAGCTGAGCGGTATTGTGTATTCGAATAATTGCTTCTACTTCCTAAACATTGCATGTAACACGAGCCACGGTTGGTTAAAGTTAGCTTTATTATGACCGCCTGACCTGCCTAGATCCACTGATCTATTGAGCGATTTCATAGGCTGAACTTAAATTCAGAGTTTCGCAAAGCGGTCAGCCAGGGGTACTGCTGGCTGGCACTGACGCAATCAGCAGCAGCGACCCCTGGCGCGCGAGGATGAGTCGGCCCAATCAAGTGTCATTAGCTCCGTGGTTTTGGCATATCATTAGAATTTCATTGGCTTATCATTGACATGTCATTGGTTTTCGTAAGAATCTCGTTATCATCTAATTGGCATCTCATTGGGATTTCGAATCGTGTACTCCAATGCCAAGACTGAGTGTTTGAGCCGATCACAGCATACAGCCGATCATAGTTGGGCCACTTGTGTTGTTTCAGTAGCAAATCAATGCCAGTTGGGCCAATGGCAACTATCATTGGTCCAATCGTGTTTTCCAATGGCTACAAATGACTCATTCTGCTAAGGTACATGTGGCTGTATAAGAATGGTGACCGCTTTACACATAATAACCCTCGTAACTTTTACACAGGACATTATCACGAAATATATTAATTACACAGGGAATCCTTCCCTTGGTGACGCGCCCACCTGCGGTCCGCCAGCTGTCACAACGTGGTGTCCTGACCAACATAACTGTTGTAGTCCTAAAATACTGTAATTTCTCCCTGTTCATAGATATTTCTAGCATCCAAAAATCCTAGAAAGGGGATACCGTCTCAAATTCATTGGCACTGTACGAGTATTCATCTACCCTGAACCGGGAGATAAATTAGTGAAGTGTTTCCGCTTATCCTTCTACCATGACACTGGGAGTAAAGTTATAATCGGTCGCCGACTTAGTTGCCGCGGACCTACATGTACGTGCGGTTACGGTTACCAAAGCATTTAAATAACTAAGCATTGTCACTCGCGCAGCGCCCTCTGCTATTCATGTGTGTACGTAATGATAGTGTATAAGCTACCAGTTCAAATTCAAAATGGCGAATCGCTGAGTGACTGACAATCGAGGCTATATTTGGTGGAGATAGATCGTAGAAATTGGTGGTGTAAAAAAGTTGATAAACAAGTGGAATTACTGATTGATAAGTATTATTCTTGCCTTAATATCATTCATAAAGTTGCAATAAACATATATTGAGTAGCAGTTGTGCTTAAAGTTAGTTAGTTAAAGTATTTTAGAACACCTTAGTATTTTAGAACACCTAGGAGATAAAGTAACAACCATCAAACTACTTACATAAGATAATATCTGTGTAAGCCAGTACTTGCTAGCTATTGTTGTTAAAATTAAGCAAGGGCGATAGTCGGGCGGCGTAACCTAAATAAATAAAGCAGCCTAACATAACGTAATTGATTGTATTTAAATTAGGTCACTATCGGTAATGTTAGCGTTCGTGTTAGGATAAATAGTCGGCTGTGTAATTGAAATTTGTAACCTAAAGTGTCCTGTAGTACACAGGAAACAGTCTTTATAAAGACTAAGTTAGTAAAGTTATTAAATAAATTCTGATCGGGATATGGCGCCTTGCAAGCGGCAAGTCAAGGCAAAGCGACACTTGGTGTGCGATCACTGCCACAGCTGGGTAGATTTTGCATTGTCCGGGTGTGGAAAGTCATGGGCAGAAACCATGGAGGAAGGATTCACCTTTCAGTGCATTGGATGTTGGAAGGTGGAGTGTCTGCAGAAGGAGATAGTTAGGTTGACAGATATTGTGAAGGGAATGGAGATGGGAATTAGCAAGGAGGCAGGTCGAATGGAGAGAGACGACAAGGAGAGAGGCGAGAATACTGCAAGACTGAAGGAGAATAGCAGTGGCAAGAAAACTGAGGAAAGGAGATTGAGAGGAGGGAAGGTGATTGGAGGGGAATAAATTGGAAAATCGACAACAGAAAACGTGACAAGCGTGAAGGTGACAGGGAAGAAAGTGACCGTAGAGAAGGCGGGAGGGAAGATGGAACGGGAGAGGAGAGAGGAAAATGATATGGGACGAAAGAAGAAGGGACGAAAGGAAGTGAGAGCAAATGTGATAGAAGAGAAGTCGATAAAAGGGACGCTGACAGGAGGAAAGGTGACAAGAGAAAAAGCGACAGGAAAGAATGCATCGGAAGAGAATGTGACATGAGAGAAGACGACAGGGGGGAAAGATGCAAACCGAAGAAGGAGCTATTCTAAGGCAGTGATTGAGGGGGCAATGAGGAAAGAGAGGGTGTTTATGGGTGACTCCATTATGAGAAAGACGGACAAGACACTGAGCGAGGGGAAGGACGTCGTTGTTTGTTTACCGGGGGCTAGGATTGAACATGTAACTGACAGGGTAGAGAAGGTATTGGGACATGGCAGGGGGGGGGTCTATACTGGTACATGTAGGAACAAATAATGCAGACAGGGAGGGAACAGCTGCGATAGTACATAAGTATAGACAGTTAGTGAGGAAGCTAAAGAAGACGAGAGTCGAGCAGGTTATTTTGTCAGGAATGTTGCCAGTAATGGGAGGAAGGGGGGCAACGTATAGAAACTGCAAGAGGATGGCGATCAATGCACTAGCTGAGCAGATGTGTGAAGAAGAGGGGGTGGGATTCACAGATTTATGGGGATACTTTGTTTGGAGGGGAAGATATGTACATGAGAGATGGCCTCCATCTTAGTGGAAAGGGGGCAGCAGTTTTCTCAGAGAATCTGCTGCAATCTGTTGACAGTGGGACAGGTTGCATCTATTTAAACTAGATTCGCAGGGGGGACTCACAGAAAAGCCTGAAAATGGAGGCATAGATAAAGACAGCACAAATAAATCAGCAAATAACAGTCTGGAAAACTCTTCTGAAGCTGGATATAAATGTGTTTGTTTAAATGCAAGGAGTATAGTAAACAAAAGAAATGAACTAAACATTATGGTAGAAGATATTGACCCTCATATAATAGGTATAACCGAATCCTGGACCACCACCGATATATCAGATGCTGAATTGGGACTAACAGGATATGTAATGTTTAGAAAAGATCGAATAGGAAGAAAGGGAGGTGGAGTTATTTTATATATTAAAGAATCTATTCAGGCTTATGAAATAAAATTAGAAAGAGAAGCAGATTGCGAAGAAGCTGTTTGGTGTAACATAGTTACAGGAAACTCAACGTTAACAGTTGGGTTAGTTTATCGAAGTCCAAACATAAGCATAGAAGAGAATGCAAAAATACAAAACGCTATAAGGGAAGTAAGCAAACGGGACTGTATTATTATGGGGGATTTTAACCATGGGCATATACAATGGAAATCTCTACAGAGTATGGGGAGAGAGGACCACAAGTTTTTAGTTCAAGATACATTCCTTTCTCAACATGTGCTAGAACCAACCAGGGTGAGAATGTGTTAGACATAGTTTTGTCCTCACAGAATGAATTAGTTGACAATGTCAAGATATGTGAGCCACTGGGGAGTAGCGATCACAACCAGATACATTTTATTATCAAAGTAAAATCAGAAAGGAATAGTAAAAAGCAGTATAGGAGAAATTTCAACAAAGGAAGGTATAAGGACATGAGGAAATATTTAGCAAAGATAGACTGGAATAAGACACTGAAAAATAAGACGGCAACAGAAAGCTGGAATATATTAAAGAGTGAAATTAAGTGCATAGTCGATAAATTTGTACCCTTCAAAAAACAAGGAAAACGGTCCAAAAAGAAACACTTATCGAAAGAAGCCATTAGAAAAATTTAGTATAAACAAATGATGTGGAAGTCATATAGATGTACTGGAAATGATGAAGACTACAACAGTTATAAAGAAGCACTTAACCAAGCTACAGCTGAAATTAGAAATTCAAAGAGAAGCTATGAACAACAATTAGCTAGTAATATAAAACATGACAGCAAGAGTTTTTATGCGTATGTTCGAAGCAAACAGAAAGTTCAGGATAAGGTCGGTCCTCTAGAAGATAGTGCTGGAAATATAATATCAGAGGGATTCTTAATGGCAGAAGACCTGAATGAGTACTTTAGTTCAGTGTTTACCAGGGAAGATATTAGTTCACTGCCAATACCAGAGGCTAAGTTCAAGGGGGCAGATTCAGACTATTTAGGACAATTAATTGTAACCCCGGAAATGGTAGCTAAGAAAATAAGGGTTATGAAGGATAATAAATCACCTGGAGTGGATGGTATTCCACCCAAACTACTATTGGAAATTGTAGAACAAATTAGCATACCACTTGCAACAGTTTTCAACTTGTCATTAGAAGAGGGAGTGGTTCCTTTAGAATGGAAAGAAGCAAACATTATACCGTTATTCAAAAAAGGTTCGAGAAACACAGAGAACTATAGACCAGTGAGTTTAACATCAGTGATTTGTAAATTATTAGAAAGACTAATTAAAGATCACATGGTGGATTTTCTCGTTAAACAAAACTTGATAAACCCATCTCAACATGGTTTTTTTAAAGCGTGGTCATGCTTAACAAATATATTATGTTTTTTGGAAGACATCACTAAGTGGGTAGATGAGGGATCACCAGTAGATATCGTCTACTTAGATTTTCAAAAAGCTTTTGACAAAGTACCACATCAAAGATTATTGCTTAAACTAAAGGCCCATGGCATAGGAAATGGTATAATAAACTGGATAGAACAATGGCTGATTGACAGAAGACAACGTGTAGTAGTTGATGGGGAGGCTTCAAACTGGAAATCGGTATTGAGTGGGGTACCATAGGGATCAGTATTAGGTCCTATATTATTCTTAATATATATCAACGATTTGGATGATGAAATAACAAGCAAGGTGTTGAAATTTGCGGATGATACAAAAGTGTTTAGAAGGATTAAAAGTGATGGAGATAGACAGCATTTACAAGATGATCTTGACAGGTTGATCAAATGGTCTGAAAAGTGGCAAATGCTGTTCAATTTTGGGAAATGTAAATGCCTCCACACAGGACATGGGAACGAAGAAGTAGAATATACAATGGGGGGTACTGTACTAAGTACTACTGTAAAAGAAAAGGACTTAGGGTTAACCATTAGTGCTGATATGAAAATTTCAGGGCAGTGCGGAATTGCAGCTTCAAAGGGAAATCAAATCCTTGGATTAATTAGGCGAAACATAACGTATAAGGAAAAAGAGCTAATAATACCGCTGTACAAAACAATAGTTAGGCCTCATTTAGAATATTTTATTCAAGCGTGGAGGCCATATCGCAGGAAGGACATAGATATGCTAGAAAGAGTGCAGAGAAGAGCAACTAAAATGATACCAAATCTGAGGGATCTTAGTTACGAAATACGCCTAAAAAATGCGGTTTAACAACACTAGAGACCAGGAGATTGAGAGGAGATCAGATAGAAGTGTTTAAAATATTGAAGGGTTATGAAAATATTGATAGAAATATGTTTTTCTCAGTGAAGAAAGATAGAAGGACTAGAGGACATGAACTTGCATTAGCAAAGGAGCAGAGTAAATTGGATATAAGAAAGTTTTCATTTTCACAAAGGACTGTAAATGAATGGAACAGATTACCTGCTGATTGTGTGGGTGCTAGTAGGGTGAATATGTTTAACAATAAAATCGACACATACCTCAGACGGGCGGGATACACATAGATAAAAGGGTCGGACTCTCGATAAGCCAAAGGGCTTCCTTGTCCACCTGCCACCTAGAGTTAATTCACTGGGTGGCAATCGTGTTAAATCTTGGTAATTTAAATGCTTTGCGGTTACGGATACGGATAGTGCCTGTGACGTCAGCACATAGCGCACTCTAGTGACGTGTACATACGTTACTAAACGTCCAGTGAAGTGAACTCGACGATTAGGAGGCCGGCTAAACGTAAATAAAAACGGATACCAAAACACTGCATTTTGTCGAAAACGCTAACTTTGGAGGACTGGATAGTTTCGTTCGGGACTGTATTATGCCAAGATTCGTCTCATGTGTAACATTTGAGATATATCGGGCATTTGGATGGTGTATTCTATCATTGAGATCGGCTAATATATATCCGTGCGTTTTGAAGCGTCAGGACAGACATGCTCAGCCTCAGGCTCAGGGCCAGTCAACGAGTTCAGATTATGATATATTATTGCCATCTGTTAAGTCAGCAAAGTAACAGTTTTCGTTTCAATGGAAATTAATTGTTAACAGATTTATATTTTATGTGTTGTATGGTAAAACTGACCATGCCACTGTTTTGACTGTTTTTCTTATTTGGGAATTATAGCCGTATGTATATTATTTTCTTAAACAAATTTTTTTTTTTTAGAACCTATCGTATCCTTCAATTTGTACTGGAAAACCCAGGAAAATAACTTAGCGGCTAACCGCTATCCGTTCATTTAAGCGAAACTGGTTTTAGCCGGTGCTGTTACGCATAGGGATACGGATAGCTATCTGTGTCAGTATGTGTAACTGCGCAATTTCGAAAGGTGCCTAGTAAACTTATTGACTCGCTATAGCTGTGTGCCGAGACAGCTTTATCAGTCTCCGACATCGATATGCTGCCACCAGTCGCCAGGCGACAAGTAATATCGCTGTGCCGCACGCGACTGTATCTGGATTTGGGGAACATCAGTGTGCACTCTATGTGACAGAGTGTCACGTAGGACGGATCTATAACTTTGTAGTAGCGTGTTTACATGATACAAGTCACTGTACATATTTTAACGTGTCTTTCGCTGTAACATTTTTCGGTTGTTTAGCGTGATGGGTGGTTGTGCGCGCGCGCATGTGTGTATCAAAACTGTCTAATTAATTTAGTAAGTAAAACAATAATTACCCAATCATGGGCCAATGATGCTAGCAAAGTGGCATTTCATTATCATTTCACTTTCCCAGTCAAGCGTAGTTGGCATTTAATTGGCATATCGTTGTCGTCACAATAGCATTTCATTGGTATTTGAATGGTATGTCATTGGTATATCGTTGTCATTTCGTTAGCATCTGATTGGTATTTTGAATGGCATTCCATTGTCCTTTCATTGACCCACCTTTCGGGCGAGTACAGGGCATTTCGACTGGCATCTCATTAGAATTTCATTGGCTCAATCTTCGGCCATTAAAGAACCAATTATGTTATAATTGGCTATAATTAGCTTTATAACTAATGTGGAGCTCCAGTCCTCATGTGGCCAAAAGTGACAATTCACGGGCAATTGTGTAAGCACACTGTTATGTGTTTGGCATTTCACTGGTATTTAAAATTTGCCCAGTCAAGTGGTACTATCTGGTTATTTCAGTGATGCTTCGTTGGTATGTCATCGGCATCTGATTCGAATTTCTCTGGCACCTCGTTGGCATATCTTTGGCATGTAATTGGCATTTCGTTGTAATCTCGTTGGCATCTCACTGGCATTTCGATGGGCATTCCTTTGCTGGGCCAATCGTGTTTTCCAATGGCAAGCTAACGTCATTTGAGCCAATGACGACTATCATTGGCCCAATGTGTGCGTGTGTGTGTGTGCGTGCGTGCGTGCGTGCGTGCGTGCGTGCGTGCGTGCGTGCGTGCGTGCGTGCGTGCGTGCGTGCGTGCGTGCGTGCGTGCGTGCGTGCGTGCGTGCGTGCGTGCGTGTTGACGTACAGTCCACAACTACCAACACTAATCAAAGTTGTGACCGCAACAATGGCGCCACCTGACAGATCTCGTATCAGCAAACAGTTTATGTAGACTAGTGAACCGAAAGTGAACGAGTCTCGCTGTCAACCCACCTCCCCTAACCCTCCTCCTCCAACCCTCCGCCCCCAACCCATCTACTCCAACCCACCTCCCCAACCCACCTCCATCAACACTCCTCCTACAACCCATCTCCCCAACCCACCTCCACCAACCCTCCTCCTCCAACCCACCTCCTCCAACCCACCTCCACCAACCCTACGCCCCCAACCCTACGCCCCCAACCCTCCTCCTCCAACCAACCTCCACCAACCCTACGCCCCCAACCCTCCTCCTCCAACCAATCTCCACCAACCCTATGCCCCCAACCCTCCTCCTCCAACCAATCTCCACCAACCCTACGCTCCCAACCCTCCTCCTCCAACCAACCTCCACCAAACTTACGCCCCCAACCCTCCCTCTCCAACCAACCTCCACCAACCCTACGCCCCCAACCCTCCTCCTCCAACCAACCTCCACCAACCCTACGCCCCCAACCCTCCTCCTCCAACACACCTCCTCTAGATAGTCCCTTCGTAAGGTCTCCACGTTGTCATACGCGATACCAGAAATGTTTTACGGACCCCCATATGTGGCTTTTGCCAGCCATGATGTCACTCCCTACTCACCATAATACAGTACGGCAGTGGCTCAGTAGGTCAGTGGGTCAGTGAATCAGAAGGTCACGATGACGTCATTCGTAACTATTTAAAGCGTTGTGACGTTCGAGTTTTGTTAAGCGTTCTGAGACAAGTGATGGAGAAAATACTATAAGAGTTTGTGGACCATCGGTATTGAGACGGAAATATTACGGACATGGCTATACGGTTTGGTGGATCGGCTTCTTTTTTGTCGAACTTTTACCCGTGCCGAATCGAAGCGTACGATCGGGTGTTTAAGTATGTTGAACACGCTTATCAGTATAGAAAGGCGATGTTTAATGAAGACGCCGAATGCGGGGAAAGTATCAAAGAGGCGAGGTCGGCGTACATGGCGAAACGGAGAAGTGCACCCATAAAGAAGACGATAAGTGGTTCCGAGTGGGATGCTATCCGGGTCGATTGTATGCGTAACCTATTGATGACAAAGTTCACGACTCCGAAAGAGTTGAGAGAGGGCTTGATGGCTACTGGAGACGTTGAACTGGTGGAGTGGGTGCCATCGAAAGAGGGTTTTGGGGGAATCCGCTATGGTGGTAAAGAAGGTCGAAACACGCTCGGAAAGCTATTGATGGAGGTGCGTGATAAATGCAGAAGATAAAAAAGGGGATACGTACGTCGGGCGCGCCAGTCGCCGAGATGGATACGTCGTTGAAGCATCCTTTTACGTGTATAGTAGCCGGTCCAACGGGCTGCGGTAAGACCATGTTCGTGACCCGGCTTTTGCGTTTCGCTTCGTCTATGATCGACCTACCGCCGGACAAGATCTTGTGGTGCTACGGCCTGTGGCAAACGGCGTACACATCTATGGCGGAAACTATGCCTAACGTGGAGTTCGTAGACGGTTTAGCGGACCCGAATACGTTCCAACCGGGGACGAGGACGCTCCTCGTCCTCGATGACCTTATAGCAGAGACAGACAGTCTAGTCACGACCCTGTTCACAAAAAAGAGTCATCACTGTAACACATCCGTTGTGTATCTACTATATAACTTGTTTCCGAAAGGGAAGGAAAACCGTACCATCACCTCGAATGCCTAGTATATGGTGTTGTTCAAGAGTCCACGACGCCAGTCAAGTAGGTCAACTAGCTAAACAGATGTATCCGGGTCGAGTGAAGTACATGCCGGACGCTTTCAAAGATGCGACGTCGACACCGTACAGTTAACTGCTGGTCGACCTAGAACAGGAAACGCCGGAAACGGGGCGCCTGCGCACAAGTATCTTCCCCGATGACGTCGTTCAGTACGTGTACGTGCCGAGAGTATAAAGATGAAGCGCCTCACGTCAGTTAGCATTAGCGAGATGTCAGAACGCATGAAGAGACACATAGTGTGTCTGCAGAAGTTGAATAGGAACAAGAACACAAAATTGAGAAACGCCATCCTCGCCAACGCCGACGCCGACCTCATTTGTAACCTATGCGAGTGCGCGTAAAACATTCTGAAAGGGAACGTGAAATTAACAAAGAGGCAGGAAAATACTGCTAAAGTACAGGAAACACCTGTACTCGTTGTTGTCGAAAAACGACTACCGCGAAGAAGAGGAAGATCCTGCAAACGGGTTGTTTCCTGTCAGCCCTGCTGGCCTCTTTGACAGGGTCGGTCCTTCTGCCTTTGCTCAGACAGTTCGTGGGTGCGTAGATGGAGCACGCGAAGAAGATGGCACTGGTAGACCCGCGTTTGGTGGAGAGTTTACTAGCGCAAAAACCGCATCCGACTACGACCACCGCGCGTGTCATGAGTAGACTCGACGCCGACATGAAGGGCGTCCTCGAGCGTACAGACCTCCCTGAACGGGAAAAGATCTTGCTGTACAATCAGCTGTTGGATCGTTACAATACCATGGATGAGCAACGGAAGCAACAGCCGGTACGTGTGTCTATAGTGAATCCACCCGGAGAGACCCCGACAGCACCCCAGATGGCAGCAGTGGACCAGCCGCCGACCGCGATGAGTGGGTTAGAAGGTGAAATCGTGGAAAGTGACCCTAAAAGTATGAAAAGAAGAGTCCGACTGTTGCTGGAAAAACTGAAGGCGGACCCGTCGACGCAGTGGAATGACCGCGGGGAGTTCGTGTACAAAGGCGTGCCTATTCGAGGAAGCAACACGATGCTCGCTGGTGGGATGGGTACCATTTGCGCGTCATCTGAGACGCATGGACATGCCCATGAAATTTATTGTTAACCCGGATCGGCGAGAATATATGCTGACACGAGCGAACGTGGACCACCCCTCGCCGATCGCGAGAGCTAACTCGTCGACCTCGCTCTCCCACGCGGAGACCTCGGTGTACTGCCTATTAAAGAGAAATAAAGTGCCCGGTGATGATATAAGACGCTATGAAGTTAGTCCGAGTAGTTCTAGGAGCACTAGTAATAGTAGTCAGGGTGGCGGTCGTAATAGATGTGTTTTACGGACCCTCACATGTGGCTTTTGCCAGCCATGACGTCACTCCACTGACTGTTACCACCTCCTACTGAACTGTAAGCTTACCACTGACCTTTGGACTAACCATTACTAACTCTTATTGATTGCTACCATCACCCAAGGACAAGTTCCCATTGACCATCAACGGGGGCCTGTCGTACTTACGACACGCGCCGCGCTGATGAGATGTAAACACTGTGCTAATTACCCCGCCCCAAGGTCGGTCCTCCACGCCATGGGAAGCCACTCAACTTAATTGGATCTCACCGGATTTCATATTATCCTATATCTTCGTAAAGGTCATTACGCCTTCTACAAATTCGTCGCTATCGGGGGTATCCAGACATTTCGATTAGTTTTTTAAGTTATTGACAGAAATGAAGCCTCATACATTATTTAACCGTATTTAATAAAACGTTGTTACATAAAACAGTTCCACCAGTTTTAGGACAATCCAAAAGGCGCTTTACACTTCACTCCCTGACAGTTCAATCAAACAATCTCTCAACTTCTCCAGGAAGCCACACTGTAATTGATGGGTGTACACAAATGTACAGAAATATCCACCATTATCCCAGTACTATTTTCCCTTCACAAATGTTCATCTTCACTCGACGAGACTCCACTAGCTTCCTTCTCAGTGTCCTCAATCACTCCGTTGAAATGTCTATGTAGTTCGCAGATGACGTGCCAAAATGCTTGCTCATGTGCAAATCTGAAATATATGATTAGTTAGATAATAACCTCACGTGGTTAGAGAACGAAATTAATATTTAAAATCCTTCACATTATATACATTGGTATTTTAGTATTTTTAATGACAAATGACTTAAGACCAGGCTTCCCACGGAGTGGGAGTTTGTTCGATGTCCGTTGAAGTGATGTAAGTGGGGTGTTGGGCTGATGGTCAATGGGAAATTGTTCGTGGGTGATGGTAGTGATCAATGGAAGTTAGTAGTGGTAAGTCCAAAGGTCAAACATGTATTACTACTCTTGCGCCTAAATCCTTGGAAACCAAGCTCAGAAGCGCATCAAAACAAAAGGATCAGTCAATCTAAACAAAATGTTCTATCATGTCTATGACCTTTGTCTTCTCTCTTACCCATATGTTTGTTTTTCTCTCCCGATATGTGATGTTTAACCTACTTCTTTCCATCTTTGTTTATGCTGCTGCTAGCTTGTTCTTTGCCTGGATGGTGAGTGCCCATGTTTCCGCGCCGCATGTCATCGCTGGAAGTACGCATGAGTTGTAAACTTGTCTCTTCAAGCAGGTTCCAAAGTTACCCTTGAAGATGTCGCGGTGTTTGGCGAATGCTGTCCAGCGGGCGGTGATTCTTCTTTGAATCTCCTTGTCTTTGTTTTTGTCTTTGATACCGTATCGCTGTCCCAGATAGACGTAGCTTTCAACGTTCTTTATCTGCGTGGTGTTGATATATGTTGTTGTGTCATTTTCTAGCATAACTTTTGTCTTCAAAATGTTCATCTTCAGACCTTGTTTTTTACTTTCATCAGCTAGTTCCTGCAACTTTTTTGTAGTTCTTGCGTTGTAGTAGCGCATATGATTATGTCTTCGGCGAAGCGAAAATGACTGAGACGTTATCCGTCTATCCTCAAGTCTCTGGTTTCCCAGGTCAGTCTTCGGAATATGCTTTCGAGTGTTACCGTAAACAGCTTGGGTGGTATGCTGTCACCCTGTCGTACTACTCTCTTGGCGTTGATCTTGTTGCTCTTTTTGTGTATATGGACTGTCACCGAGCTGTTGGTGTAGATTTCTTTCAGGAGTTCGATGCACACGTCTTCTATCCCCTGTTCTGGAAGGGAGGTCAGTATTGCTTGAGTTTGCACCGAGTCGAAAGCCTTCTCGTAGTCGACGAAAGCGATGCAGAGCGGGATATTATATTATCGGCACTTCTCTTTCAGTTGGTTTACGACGTGTATATGGTATGTTGTTGAGTACCTGTTTCTGAATCCTGCTTGCTCTCGTGGTTGGTTTTCGTCCAGTGTCTTCTCTAGCTTTCACACAGGGGATAAATGTGTAACCTGTAGTGGACTCACAGAGTGGTGGTCTCCAACTCTGTCTCTATCTTGCTTCAAACGGTAGGAGTTGGTTCCCGGTCGGGCGTGTCACAGACACCGAGCAGGCAGTGTAGACAGTATATTCACTGCATCATTGGACCACTGGGTCCTATAAGAATGTACATACGTAAAGGGGGGTATAGCTGGTGGTTTAAATGGGACATAGTTAGTGGTTTAAAGGGGGACGTATTTGGTGATTTAAAGGGGATATAGTTGGTGGTTTAAAGGGGGGTGTAATTGGTGGTTTAACGATGGATATAGTTGGTGGTTTAAAGGGGGATGCAGTTGGTGGTTTAAAAGGGGATGTAGTTGGTGTTTTAAAGGGGGGTATAGTTGGTGATTTAAAGGGGATATAGTTGGAGGTTTAAAGGGGGATGTAGTTGGTGGTTTAAAGATGGATATAGTTGTTGGTTTAAAGGGGGATGTAGTTGGTGGTTTAAAAGGGGATGTGGTTTAAAGGGGGATGTAGTTGGTGGTTTAAAGGGGGATTTAGTTGGTGGTTTAAAAGTGGATGTAGTTGGTGGTTTAAAGGGGGATATAGTTGGTGATTTAAAGAGGGGTGTATTTGGTGGTTTAAAGGGGGATATAGTTGGTGATTTAAAGAGGGGTGTAGTTGATGGTTTAAAGGGGGACATAGTTGGTGGATTAAAGATGGATGTAGTTGGTGGTGTAAAAAGAGCAGAGTGCAGTTGGCGGTCTGTAAACACCCCCCAATGATCCACTCTACAGGTCCATTACATGTCTCTGTGACCTGAACTATTCTCTCGACTGCTACTGACATAAACACATCTAAATGAATGATTTATACAACGGGAATGACTGACACACAGCGATGAATATTCAAAGCGCTTCAAGACAACTGCATAGCATTTTAATATAATTTGACAAGTAATGTATAATATTAAATTAATATTTCGAATATAATGCTGAACGGCGCGAAGTCAATATTCACAAATTTGTAACGGGATCGCATTAAATTTCTCTAAACATGTTTGGGAGGTTAACATGTTATGATAGATTATTATGTATAACGTACACCATGATTTTACAATAAAAACGACCACACTTCGGGTCAGTTATATAAGCCGATTCAATGCAGTTTTGAACAGTGACATTCAGTTCAAATTGCATCTGTGAACATCATCAATAATAAATGTGTATGCGTGTTAAGTCACACGCCTAATTAAACTAAGACAATATGAACATGTGTCCCTTTGAAATAAGATAATCATCGATGAATTACGGTAACGTATGACGAACGATCAATGCAATGTTCTACATTGCCCGATTGTTTAATCATGATCAATTCAACTGTAATAAATGTACATAAAGCGACTTTATTAACCCTTTTGTTCCATATAGAAGACATTATTATTAAAGTATTAAATTCCCAGAGGACAATTAATTGGAGTATATATTATCCACTAACTGTGATCTTTCTGGGCGTGTGAATGTGTTGAAATCAGAACAGACAAATATCTGATAAGAGCCAGACAAACAAAGATGAACAATTATTGGATGTGGTAAACAAATGGTTTCTCTGTCCGTGGGCCATCAGGAACGTAGTGCATTAGACGCCAATCTTTCTATGTCGCACTAAATCGTATTGAGACGTCACCTCGACCGGTGAAAAGACAGTCTCGTCTGCTTCACTTGCAATTTGTGGTCAATTGTACCGTAGCTTACTTCACTCGTGACTTGTAGCGTGGCCAGTTGTACCGGAGCTTACTTCACTCGTGACTTGTAACGTGGCCATTTGTACCGAAGCTTACTTCACTCGTGACTTGTAGCGTGGCCAGTTGTAACGGAGCTTACTTCACTCGTGACTTGTACCGTTGCCAGTTGTACCGGAGCTTACTTCACTCGTTGATTTCTGTAGAGAATGCTAAACATTTATATGTATATTGTGACCGTAATAGCCTACATATGTTACCAGGGGGTAAAAGCCCAAAACTGCATGTAGTATGTATAGAAGTATGTATATAAAGAAAAGTATATAAGTTACATCTCTGAAAAGTGTGGAATATGTATACACATTGATAGAGATCTTCTAGACCTCTATGATAACCTTAGTTTGATAGGGAGAAAGAAAACAAGTACACCGGGTGCATGAACATAGGAGGAAAATTTATTTTATTATTTCTGAAAGTTATTTAAATAGCCTGGATATTATTGTGATGTGTTATACTTCGCTGTCCATTTTGAGGGGTAGTAATACTACTAACAAATTTCAAATTTAACAAATTTTGGCCATTCCACTTATGCCTTCACTTCAGTTTCACAACAAATATATGCAAATGACGTCCACACCAATCCAGCCACCACAGCCAACAACCGCTGCATTGGCTCTATCGAGTATCAGTGGTCGCAGTAAAAACAGCTCACTGTCAGGTATTCAGTCTCTTCCCGAGGCTGGGTGCAGCTCTGAACCATTACAACCAATGTCAGTTTAAGTAATGGTATTAATGTACTGTTATGTTCTGGTTTGACCAGTCTAATGTGTGTACAATTATTCCATCTCTGTATGATAGGGTGGTTATCAAACTGTCTAGCATCACAGTGACTGGATTTGCAGTGGTTGTGACCACAGAATGTGTTGATGGCCACTCGTTCATGTGGCACTCGCAACCCAAGATTGGTAACATTTATGAGAGTAACTTGTTGATACCAAGCGTCCTCTTCCTGACTGGACATTCATTCACTGTGTACAATTTGGTCAACCTAATGAACCTATGTGCCTTGTCACCCCGCCAGTGCTACAACATACAGCAGGCATACATACTGCCAGAGATAGAGGACATGCCATTCAGAGGCCATCATGTCAGCTCTGGCCGGACTGAGCGTGGTCGCATCAGACGATGCAAGATATGACAATCCAGGACACAACGCTACATTTGGCATTTACTTCATCATGGACACTGACAGCCAACTCATCATTGCTCAAGAAACTGTTCGGGTCACAGAGGTCAAGAACAGTTACTGGATGGAAGTGGAGGGCTTGAAACGCTGCTTGGACAACCTGACTGACCATGGGGTGAAGATCACCACACTTGCCACTGACAGACATCCCAGCATTAGAAAGAGAAAGAAATAAAGGTTGTTGCCTGCCAAGAAAGTTGAAGTTGTCCCTTTGATAGGCACAATTGCCAACCACCTGTGGTATTGCGCATCAGCTTGTGATGGTGATCCCCGCTTGATGAAGGAGATGTGGATCTCGCTCCTCCATCACATCAGGAATTCCATTCATGGACAGCAGGCGCAGAGTTGTACCGGAAGTGCAGTCATGCAACGTATACACAACAAGAAGTGAAAACAAGACTGAAGGTACTGTCCAGAAAGCTATACTGGACTGTTGCCTACTGTATGATATAGAGAGGGTTACGAAGTGTGTTCACACTGGTGAACTGGAAAGCTTACATGCCCTCTTCTTCAAGTATGCACCCAAGTTCAGCCGTCAAGGCATCATAGCCAGACTCCACTTGGCCACCATTGACCACAACACAAATACAAGGTAAGGCTTGTGATATCAATAGTGTTAACATTTGATGTTACAAAATAATGTATCAGTTGCTTGACAAAGCTGCACACTTTAGACATCCAGCATTGCATTAGGAAATAAACTGAAATGGCTGAAAATCCCTGCCTGTACTCGATAGCAAAACAATGTTAGGAATACAGTTTCGAAAATACAATCTCACTGCACAAGAGTATGCATGCAAACAACAGATAACATAATTCAAATTGAGGACATTTGTTTATTGTTACTTGAATTGTTTAATTATATATCAATGGAATTGGAATGGTATGCTTTGGAATTGCTTATTGAAATATAAACTGATGCATATATAAATTATATATATATATATATGTGATTAAATAATAAATATTTTAATGTATTATGGAATTGGAATTCCTTCGAAGTTTAAATTGAAAAGGATGGCAGAATTCGGAACCGATTAATAAATGACATTAGCCGTTTGATTTCGATCGATCGATCGATCGAGAGAGAGAGAGAGAGAGAGAGAGAGAGAGAGAGAGAGAGAGAGAGAGAGAGAGAGAGAGAGAGAGAGAGAGAGAGAGAGAGAGAGAGAGAGAGAGAGAGAGAGAGAGAGAGAGAGAGAGAGAGAGAGAGAGAGAGAGAGAGAGAGAGAGAGAGAGAGAGAGAGAGAGAGAGAGAGAGAGAGAGAGAGAGAGAGAGAGAGAGAGAGAGAGAGAGAGAGTACAAGCAAGCTGCTATAGCCAGCTATTCTTCAGATATTTCTATTGTTATACTGATTTTAGATTTATCATTTGTTCAAACAGCGGGAAATGGTGAAAACAGCAGACAACAAGCTACGGTATCAGCTGCAGTATTCAAAGTCTGCTGGGTATGTAGTGAAGAATGTGATGGCGTCAAAGGACTACAGCTTCCGAGGAGAAATTCTAGAGGGCATTGCAGCTAGATGCACGAGTGGCACAAAGCTGTGAAGTGTGCTCCAAGTTGCAACATCAAGTAAGGAGGTAACTCTAGCAGAGCATGCAGGCATCGAAAAACCAGCAAAAGAGGAGGCTGTGGCAAAGCACAGAAGCGGCTTTACGGAAAACTAGTTGTATCCGTATCAATTCGGTTTAGTGCCATCCAATTGATACGACATCCAATTTCAAATGACAATGGATTTCTATGCTTAAATAACATAGTTTGAACATCACTGGCAGAAATAGAGAAACGTTTTAGGCAAAGTGCATTCTCACTACTGTATAGGACCTCCTAAAGTAAGTAACATCCACTTAAAAGCATGTATCCTAGTTGTGGTATGCAATGTATTTTATTAGACACTATTCTGTGTAGGGAACTTTGGGTATATGTAATTTACTGGAATAGTTTAACCAAGTCTAAACATGTTACTTATAGTGAGTTTTTTGCAACAGACTACCATTCTCAAACATCACACTGAACTGTACATGTATTTGTTCATATGACTCACTGTACACTTTTAATGTGGCTTCTAGGATGTGTGTCACAAAAATGATAAGGGCCATTACCATTAAAACTGGACTGTTACCATCAAGTTTAGTAAAAGTAAAGTGCCATCTTACAACAAAATATATATTTTTTGTTTAATCTGTATGTTTTAGCCAGTATTATTAAAGTGTACTACAAACTAATGAAGCAGCAAAGGATTCAGCTATACGTTTTTATATATATATTCATACTTCATTGTTAGAAACTTTCATTTTTCATAAACGAAAGCCTCTACCAGGTAATTTAACATGATTCTTGGATATGAAAAATTAAAGTTTCTAATTTCATTGTTAGTATTACATTTGACATTATCACAAAACAACATCTCAACAAGTACTTAATAATAATAAGAACACTTATATAGTGCCATAAATCTAGATAAATCCATTTGGAGGCACTTGATAGATTTTGAAACTAGTACTACAAGTTTTGAATCTGTATCTTGAATAATAATACTTGTTTTCTTGACACATGGCCCTATTGTTGAAAGTTGAAACCCACAATTATGTAAAACTGGAACTGTAATGGAATATTTTGTATGTAATCATTTTTGTATCACAATATTTGATCATAATGATGACCCATATCATAAATAAACGTGTTA
Organism: Escarpia spicata; assembly: GCA_963995525.1. NCBI lineage: Eukaryota > Metazoa > Annelida > Polychaeta > Sabellida > Siboglinidae > Escarpia > Escarpia spicata. Next base: position 36,093,685 of record OZ023206.1, read on the forward strand.
CTTATTGATGTACTATATGTGCACAGGACTGACACAGATCCAAATTGTAATACAGTTAGATTGAAAACCGGTGTGTGAATTTGACTAATGCATTGGCACAGTCTGCCATGTAGTCTTATTTATTTGTGAATTGTTTCTCCATATGAATAAACTGTTGATATATTTCATGTTGGCTTCAGTATTACAAATCGAATTATGAATAGGGACATGCAAGACACTACAGATCACATTGTTGTTGCCAAAAATGGGATAAGAAGGCACCGAATAATTCATTCTTCCGTTTGGTCAATCTAATCTTACTTATCCATGGTTTTTATTTTCACTATACACTCACCTGTATAGTGCAATGTCCATAGCTTAAATTTTCATAAACCCCATTCACTTCTGGATACAGTGCAGGCTGGTATAACACGTCTGTTGCCTTTTCCAAGTCTCTCCCTTGACCACAACGTGAAGTGACAATAGGCGGCTAATCGAATCAATCGATATGTTCTGAAAGTTCATTTATTTGCATTAGTTGATAATAAACAACCGGTATCTTCTCATTATTGTTATACTGGCAAAACTGTGTTTTATCAATATCACATCATGAATTCAGTGAACTGGTTCATTTGTTTGTGAAGGGCTGTAATAATTATGATTGTAAGACTACATTTCATGATGTGGTCTTGATAACACACACACATAATATACATAACATTTTTATTATATTAAAAACTCCACTTAAAATATTTTTGTATCAATAATACATTGCACAATGTCCTGATTATGCATCTATTAATGCATGGTAGTGTGCAATTTGTCTACATTTTTATATAAATTAAGCAAGTTGCTTGAACACTTTTAAATAGGGAATTAAACAAGTGTATAAAAAGGATGCACACATTCTGTCAAGAATAAAAGTAAGTTTATTAAGAAAATGATCAAAAATTGTTTGATGAAAATCATAGACATAGTATTTTATGAAGATTGAGTGAACCTGAACATTTGAGGTGGGAACAAGTATAATTACTCTATTTAAGTTTGAAAAAGTTATTGCTAGAATAATTATTTGATATCTGTTGAACTACGTAGTACTTACCTACTAGCTATTGGTCGAATCAACGAGTCTGCACGCAAATCATACAATGACAACAGACCGACTTTCAAGTTCCAACACCGCCCTGTTGGTGCAAACCGTTTCGAAGTCGTCACTCATAATCGGTAATGAAACTAAATCTAATGCAGGCATCTGCAATGTCTGTCATACGGTGCTGTACGGCAGCTACATCCCTACAGCACAGCAACTCGATGTGCGTCGACATTGTCATTGGGACGCAGTGTCCACACAAACACCATGCGACATTATTAAGTCGCGTAACGTCTTCGTCGTCGATAGACCAACTGTCACTGTCCGACTCCCACAACTGAGCCTGACCCGGGGCCGGACATTATCGGACCGTGGATCGCACACTGTCACTGGGTGAAACCCGTATGGCACAGGCCCTTTGTGTGTGTCAACCGTAATTTCCGAGTGACAAGTCGAACTAGAGTCTTCATCTGTCGTATCGATTTTCTCCCCAAGTGATACGGAAGTTTAAAAAATCACTTTTAAAGGTGCTCAATCACTTCATTTGCCCATCGCCAATCCGGTTCTTTTATGTCCAGATGTGTAATGTGTGAATAGTTTAACTAGTGCGCACAGTCGGTTTAATAAACAAAAATGCGTACTTGTTTTTTAATCGTCAAAAAAAGATTTGTCGTTACAGCGGGTATCGCTGGCGAAAGCCAATTGCGCTGTCTGCCTACTGTGTCACTTCGGTCACGTGCTTTACGCGAGATCGGCATCCCAGGCATTTGAAAACAATAACAACACACACGTGTTTTAGCGTATCAAGATGAAGATTATAATTCCAAAGTGGTTGTACGAAGGTACGTATTACACTATCGCAGTTAGCAACAAGAACGCGTAGCCATGTATTAATTCAACGAGAATTGCAACTTGCGAACGTCTACACTCGACTCGAGCCTGTCGAGGCTGACTTTAAATTAAGTTCTAACTCAAAAGTCTAAGTCTAACTAAGACTAAGACAGTCACCATATCAGCCAGAGAGTGACAACGAGCATAATATTTGGTACCTAATATTTCATATGTATTGTATTTGGTTACGCAGGATGTTGTTAATAAGCTGTCATTCCGACAATACATATTGCGAGTAGATGACGTGATGGTGCGAAATGACAAATAACATTGCCCTTGTTGTTCGTGCGTAACTTAGTCAGGGAGCATCCGTAATGTTGGTGATCGTAATTATTAAAACATTTTTTGTGACTCATATTTTGGATACTATTACTGCAGAATATTGTTGATTTGCATTGTATTTTATGCAAAATAATTTAGATTTTTATATGACAAGCATGATGGTGATGATTTTATTCAATATAAAAATGTAAACGTGTAAATACATAAAATATCAATACACCTAGAGTACACCATATATAAGGATTACACAAGAAAATGCATGCACTTCTCTCCATTGGGGTCCTTGATGACTGGCTATAGTGTATGTAATGCATTAATTGGTATCCTGCGATACCTTTCAACTGACATATGCCGGCTATTCTTATGTATTTACCAATATATGTATATATTCTCACCACAGCAATATATGAATACATAATGATATATGTAACTTGAATTATGATATTGCTAGAGACCACACAGCAACCCATGAATGAGAATGAGAGGAGGAACTAGAGGCGGTCACCCGGGCCAAGCAGACACAGGGACGATACATAATCTGCGGCAGGCCCGCATTTGATCAATCCAGGTAATTTCAAATTTATAACAATCAACCACGTATAAGTTATCAACAAATTTTAATGTGCACATTTAAATATACCACATTTGTTTTCATACACATTTTAATAATAACATCTTGGGCATAGAAAACTAGATTGACTTCTGCACTTGTATATTATACCCACAGGTGTATCAACACAGATATATTAATACACCTTTAAAAAAAGTATTTAGCATATGGCGATGACTCTGAAAGTATATAAAATAAATTAGTCATTCTTGAAGAAGGTAGACATACGTATTATGAACCTTTGAATACTTGACGAGGAAAATATATTGTTAGCATCACAGTAACACCTCATTCTGTCATTTCCAACATTCACCTTGACCATTCAACCTCAGGCTTAAAATGTCAAACATGAATATGTATAGTAGTTACACATGGCAGACACTGACATGAATTTGTATACTGAAAACAAAACAAAAAATATAAATGCGCTTTACTTATGCTTTAGTGATTAGGTAGCAGAATTTAAATCAGTCTATAATATTGACTAAGATCAGGCGTCACTGTAATGAAATTGAACACTTTTAAATTCATGTAATGACAATGAACACATAGTAAAGAAAAACAGTTAAAATTGTTCACCGTTTTGAAAAATTGCATATTCCACTAATGTCTGCATGCTGTATCAAGCCACCCTTCCCCGGAACAACTCTAGTAAACACTGACTGTTCCTAAGATATCAACATGTGTAGATGCAGCTGTAGTAGAACATTTCTTGCTGCCTTTTTTCATGTGAAATGCTGCAGGTCATACATGAAACACTATTATATACCGATTATGACAATGAACACATCATAATTATTTACTCCCAACACTACTATGATGCCTGTTTTTGTTTACTGAATATATGCTTTTTTTTACAGGAGATTGAACTAGTGTGCTTAGTACCACTAGCTCTCCAAGTTAATATGGCATACTGGGCAGTTGTATTTGTCCAGGATCTCGGACAAGATTCTACAGCCATGCAACATGCTGCATAATAACAGTTTGTCATATGAATGTCCACTGAGTGATCCCAATTGTGTCGTGTTGAATCCGTGACAGATTCCCCAGTGCTGATGGGGTGTACACTGGCTTCCAGGTCAGTCAGTTAGCTTGACTGACTGGAAACCAATGTTGACTGCAGGTTGCTCGACATAAGACTGTGGTGACGCTTGACTAGCTCTGCAGTTGGTGATGGAACGGTGGGTGGGCGCCAGGGTCTGCAGATGTGGCAACAACTTTCGATGCAGTCAGACAGGTTCAGTGTCGAGCATTCTTCAGTGAACTGCATCGGTTTAGATATCGATGACATCACTGTATGTCTCGCTGTCTTTGATGGTGCTGCATACCAGCTTCCTGACTGTTTGCTGTACGTCTGCATCTGCCTATACCAGTGACAAAGTGACAATTAGGATGGCTCTGACATGTATGACATTTTTATATGTGAGGACACATTTATCAAAAGTCAATAATACAAGGTATTTGTATTCAATTCAACTATAACTGTTAGCAGTGTCCATGAAAAAATACATTAATTATCCAGAATTGTTACAGTGGTAGGGTTTCATTGTCTTTCTGTTGCTGATAGTCAGTGGCAGCCAGTTGAGTTCTTGCAACATACACCAGGCACAAGTTTGTGATGAAGTAATAGTATTGAAAGCCTTTTCACATTTTTCAACAACAATCTGTTGATACACTGACAGCAGCATTTTACATGTTTAAATTATCTATGTATCACGAGGACTGTTATATGTTTTTCATGCCATGTATCATTTTTCTCAATAATTCTTTTTTATCACTGTTTTATATTTTCACAAATAATTTACATTAATTTTCATTTTGCATGATACTTAAACAACACTTGAGTAAGTTTAGTTCTGATATGGTGTAGTATCCAGTCCTCAGGATTACTCAAAGCACTTTAAACTTTACTCCCTGGCAGACCTGTTAAATCGAAAACACCATCTTGACTTATGTGGGAAGAATTCAGCCACACTGAAATTAATATGCGAAGATTATTCATATAAAAATATCAACCGTCTGTAGCCGGTACTCTTCATACAGCTGATTAAACTGGAGCAATGTAGCAGGTAGCGATTGTACATGTAATTCTCAGTCACATGGCGATAACCCTGTCTAGTCTAGTCACTATTTTTTGCGAGTTGTAAACAAACCAAGCATTGCACAAACTACAACAGTTTTGAAGTTTATATCCTATTGATGTTTAAAAAAAAAAAATCATAATATAGTTATTTTTATTTGATATGTACATATTAAATCTGTTCAACTAAACATCTTCCTAAGTAATTTTTTCTCATTGGTTTACATTTTTTATGGGCATTAAATATAATAATTTGGTAAATACACATCATTGTTTAGTCATTAATTTTGTGAGTTGTAAACATACAACTAGCATTTGATATCACATGTACTAATGTTGTTTTTTTTGTAACAAAGAATTGTGATAAAAGTAACTGTTTGTTTTGTTATATGTATCTGACATTTTTTTCAACCTCTTCCTAATTTTTTTTTCTATTGTTGCTTTGCATTTTATGTGTATGTGTTATAAAAATTATTACATTATACACATCAAGTGCAATGATTGTACCTGCAGTTGTATTGTGTCATGTCATGATCTCATCAAATAGTTTCAATAAAATGTTTTTAATTTACATTGTCTTTACTTTAATTCACATGCATTTCTAACAACAATAGGCAATTTAACGAGGACACCCATTACTGCAAAATCTTCATGCAGACAAACAAAACTATCACATACAGGGGTGGATCCAGAAATCGAGTCTGGGGGGCACAAAAACCTCCACTGGCGGGTGAACCAAATGGTGTAGTCTAAATTTTGTCGCTACCAAGCCGCCATAACTATAACTTCAGCCGCTCGACTGGAGTGGTGATATCGGAAGACGGGGGAGGGGGGGGGGGGAGTGTTGCTATTGAAACATTTTCGCCTGGCATGATTACAATGAAAGTACAATCATCACTGAGGCTTGGCTATATTGTTTCACGTGTATTTACTTGCACTGTATAATATACAAATTTATGTTTGTAACATAAATATTCCAAATTAAATAAATAGAACATTAAGTTCCAAAATTGAAATGCAAATGAAATGTACAATGTAATTGAAAGTTTCACAAAAGTCCTAGCAACCAAAGATGATGTACCCACATAACATTGGTCAGAATAAAACATAATTGTTAAAACCAATCACATATGTTTGCATATCTTCCAATTATTATGCTATGATTTATATATATATATATATATATATATATCACGTTTGCATAGCAGCATCAATTAATACTTACGTTTATTCTAACTGTCCCGAGCTGCATCCAGCCTCAGGAAGTAACTGGACACCTGAGCTGCCTTTGCTACGACCACTGATGCGCGATAGAGCCACCACAGATCTTGTCATATGTGAAGGCTGCAGTGGTGTTGAGGTAGTTCACACCTTTGTGTTGAAGCTGTCAAACAAAGTCATGAATTGAATTATTGAATGAGTCAGATTATTTGTGAAAATGAACATGGTTTTACAGCACTAATACCTGTTAATATATATGTATAATAGTATATAATATTATATATGTGTGTGTGTAGTATGTAACTTGTAAACTTTTTAATTTCATTAACAAGTAAAATATGTTGCACGGTCTTGTCCAATGGTCATTTGCTCAGCACTCAAGTGTGAAAAGTTCATTTGCCCAGTTGTGAAAAAAATTACAGTGATATGAGAGTGCCAAAGTTATTATTATATATATTTATATATAGTAAAAGTGTAGTACATAACAAACAAATGGACAATTTACAAGTGTCAACTTATTAACTAAGTACAGGTAGAACATAGATGGGCTGGAAAGAAGGTTACAGGAAATAAAGTCACAAAGTAATTTTATTCGAAAAATATATAAATAAAAAGTTTTGCAATTTTTCACTGATAGTTCAACAAAACAAAGCTTGAGGAATTCAATAGTAAACCATGCAAAATACCCAATGCCTTAGTTGTGATCTCAATGTGTCATTCACCTAACACTGCTAATTAATGAGGAAGACATTTGGCTGGTAGTGGTTGAACCCCTGGCAGTGTCCACAAAGTTCTACTGTTTACTCAGAGGGTGGATTACCACTGTAAGTCTTTAGAAGAAGATTCCAGCTGTTAGTCATGTTTCTTATGAGAGCAACAAAGGCATTTTATTATGGATTTCCTGGCTTGATTTAACAAACAAAAATGATTATGGCCTTTCAATTACTTGCAACTGTGGTTATTAACTAGAGGTTTCTGACTGGGAAAGTATGTTCCATGAAGCGAAGCCTCTGTGGCTTCAGTGTCATCAACGTGCAAACAATTTGTAAACTGTCCTGTCAGAAACTTAGCTGTCAACCCTGACTGTTTTTGAATTGAATCATGCAACTGTCGCAAAGTAAGATGAAGTTAATTAATTAAATGAAACGGAAAATAAATTTACAACATTTTTCTACAAAATGTATGAATGTAGAAGTATAAATTACAAAATGCATGTTATTGATATATTGTAGTGTTTCAGATGTGCTTTTTTTTCTTGAAAGACCAAACTAAAAACAGAACTTCTATAATTTACATGTACAAAAGGATTTGTATCTTAACAAAACATGGGCTGCAATTCTTTGTATAGTAACGGTAATTCTCTGCTCTCTCACATAAATCAGTCGCAAGCTATCGATACATGTTATTGTGATGGACATTTTCACAGTATTGAGGGGTGGTGGTTTTCTTAACATAATAAGCAACATAATATTATATCCATACGAATATATATGCGTGGCTGAGGCTTACTACTCTGAAATTACTAACCTGTCTAGAAGAAGTTTTGCGAACGCAGCGTCTGTTCTTAGACCAGTCTTACTCCAGCTGTTTCTTTTGTGACTTGTCAGTTGTCTTGTGTCGTTCCACAAATCCATACTGGTTTTTCCCAAATAAACCGACTGGCGCGAATATTGTCATTGTCTGCGTAATTTGGCCCTTTTTCGCTGCGTCGGTGGCATATGTCCGGGGATGTCCCATCGCCTGTGTAAATGCCATAAAATAAGAACGTGTTGTATAAACACTTGCGAACACTACTATCTACAAAAACGGCTTGATCGAGGCATCAATCTTGAGGGTCAGAGGTCAGTATCGCCCAAATTCGCGGACACGATACTATTATATGAAGTTTCCACTTCCAGGTGCATGTCCATGTTCAAGTAAGTGTTGCTAGTTTCGACTCGTTCGACTCGAAACCAAATTCTAAATAGTTCGCACTTTGTTGATTAATTTCAACAAAACGAAGTAGCACAAGTGCACCAACGAACTAGGATATTATAGGGGATACTTGATAGCTTTGCTTTTTCGGGAAATTAGTCAGAAAAGCCAGGAGGATAACAATCGAAATGATATTGCAGGTTTAATAACTCGTCTCTACCAAAATTCTTCGACGTCTTTGTCAACAAAATAAAAAATAGTCCCGGTATGCGCGCGCATCTAATATTCTGAACTTTGCTTTGAAAACCCCGCCCCCTTCTTGCAGCTAAAATCTTCGTTCGGGAAGTGCGACTTTAACAACGATTTCATTGGTTATAAATCGTTGCCATTTAATTTCACCTTTTTATTTCGAACGCGTATACAAGTTATTTGTTGACCTATAGAACACCTATCGTGTATAATAGGGCATCATATCTTTGTTTTTGCACAGAAATGTCTACTAATGAAGTAAACCGAAAAACCCCGAAATTTAACATTGATTAGATAGGAGTGAATCAAACCACTCGCTTGGAACAAAGATGGCGATACGCAGTGCTCTATAGCGACGATTTAGGCATCGAACAAAATCGTTTTTTTAGTTTGTCTTATAAATGAGTACGTTTCTGTTAACATTAATGTATACTTATATAGTATATATTTAAATATGTAGCATGAAACAGCTGCATTTCATTTCCCCTTTAATAAGACATATGATATAATGTCACTAGTACTATCAGTGAAAAATTGCACAATTTGTTATATTTTTTGAATAAAATACTTTGTGACTTTATTTCCTGTGACCTTCTTTCCAGTCCACCTATGTTCTACCTGCACTTACAGGTAATTAATTATGCTGGCAATTGGATGGTGCACAGTCCAAATTGTTTCACCTTGTTGGCTATGACACTTGTAAATTGTCTATTTGTTTGTTATATACTACAATTTTACAATATATACTATAATAACTTTGCCACTCTCATATCATTTATTGTAATTTTTTCAGAACTGGGCAAATGACCTTTTCACACTTGAGTGCTGGGCAAATGACCATTGGGCAAATTATTGTGCAAAATATTTTTACCTATTAATGAAATTAAAACGTTTACAAGTTACACACCACATGTACACACACACATATATTTACATCTACATAATAATAATAATAATTCCGTTTTTTAATATAGCGCTTTTTAAGTAGGTAAATACTAATCAAAGCGCTTCACATACTAAAATGACGTGTTGGCTAAATGTTAAAATATAATAAATATATAAGCTAAGATTTAAAAAAATACAGAAATAAAAATAAATTAATTAGTGTGTAAAAATACAATTTCAAACAATTAAATTTAAAACCAATCAATACTATAAAATAGAAACCAGTGTCATTTAGATGTTGCAGCAATGCTTGCATCAAGGCATGTAGTGCATGCGAAATAGATGGGTTTTAAGTTGTTTCCGGAAAGCCGCCAATGTTCCAACCGATCGCACATACTTTGGCAAGCTATTCCACATATGTGAGCCTGTCACTGCAAAGCTGCCCTGTCCGATAGTTCTCTTAGACACCGTCACCGCGAGAAGCGGTGCGTCACTCGCCGATCGCAATGCACGTGTGGGCGCGTTGCGAACTATCGCACAGTTGAGGTAGTTCGGGGCTAAGCCATGCAGGATCTTAAATATGTAAGTACATATCTTGAAAGTAATTATCATTCTGATCGGCAGCCAATGCAGTGATTGCAGAATTGGTGTGATGTGATCTCGCCGTCTGACGCGGTTGATGAGGCGAGCGGCTGAGTTCTGTGCTCGTTGAAGTCGGTTGGTCTGTCCATTGTTCAATCCACCGAGTAGAGCATTGCAGTAGTCGAGGCGACTTAGCACAAGACAGCGTACTGCAGCATGGCACGCGTCTCGCGTCAGCAGGTGACGAATTCTGCCGATCAGGCGTAGATGGTAGTAGGCCGAAGAACAGTAGCTGGAGACGAGGCGGTCTAACTGCATGTGTCGGTCGAAGTAACAGCCTAGATTTCTCGCTGCATCTGTTGATTGCAAGGTAAGTCCAGGTAGTTCCAAGCTGGGGCTGCCGTAAACACGTAGATTGTGCGGTGACTGCAGCACGATAAACTCAGTTTTATCATTGTTGAGTTTAAGTTGATGAATCAGCATCCAGGCTCTAATCTCGGCGATGCACTGGATGAGCAGCTGTTTAGCGTTTTCCAGTTCGTCAGACACCATAGGGTTATAGCTGACATATAGCTGGATGTCATCAGCGAATCGGTGGTAAAGCACATTGTGTTTCTTGCAGATGTCAGCAATGGGTGTCGTATATGCGTTGAACATCACTGGTCCAAGTACTGAACCCTGAGGTACACCGTGGTAGATGGGGATTGCGTTCGAAGAAGACGAACCAATCGTGACACACTGAGATATATAATATTATTTAATATCATATATATTTACATGTAGTAGTGCTGTCAAACCATGTTCACCTTCACAAATAATCTGACTCATTCCATTTCATGACTTTGTTTGACAGCTTCAACACAAAGGCGCGAACTACCTCAACACCACTGCAGCCATCACATATGACAAGATCTGTGGTGGCTCTATTGAGCATCAGTGGTCGTAGCAAACTAATGTTCTATTTATTTAATTTGGAATATTTATGTTACAAACATAAATTTGTATATTATAAAGTGCAAGTAAATACACGTGAAACAATATAGCCAAGCCTCAGTGATGATTGTACTTTCATTGTAATCATGCCAGGCGAAAATGTTTCAATAGCAACACCCCCCCCCCCCCCCCCCCCCCCCCCCCCGTCTTCCGATATCACCACTCCAGTCGAGCGGCTGAAGTTATAGTTATGGCGGCTTGGTAGCGACAAAATTTAGACTACACCATTTGGTTCGCCCGCCAGTGGAGGTTTTTGTGCCCCCCAGACTCGATTTCTGGATCCACCCCTGTATGTGATAGTTTTGTTTGTCTGCATGAAGATTTTGCAGTAATGGGTGTCCTCGTTAAATTGCCTATTGTTGTTAGAAATGCATGTGAATTAAAGTAAAGACAATGTAAATTAAAAACATTTTATTGAAACTATTTGATGAGATCATGACATGACACAATACAACTGCAGGTACAATCATTGTACTTGATGTGTATAATGTAATATTTTTTATAACACATACACATAAAATGCAAAGCAACAATAGAAGAAAAAAATTAGGAAGAGGTTGAAATAAATGTCAGATACATATAACAAAACAAACAGTTACTTTTATCACAATTCTTTGTTACAAAAAAACAACATTAGTACATGTGATATCAAATGCTAGTTGTATGTTTACAACTCACAAAATTAGTGACTAAACAATGATGTGTATTTACCAAATTTTTATATTTAATGCCCATAAAAAATGTAAACCAATGCGAAAAAATTACTTAGGAAGATGTTTAGTTGAACACATTTAATATGTACATATCAAATAAAAATAACTATATTATGATTTTTTGTTAAAAAAACATCAATAGGATATAAACTTCAAAACTGTTGTAGTTTGTGCAATGCTTGGTTTGTTTACAACTCGCAAAAAATAGTGACTAGACTAGACAGGGTTATCGCCATGTGACTGAGAATTACATGTACAATCGCTACCTGCTACATTGCTCCAGTTTACTCAGCTGTATGAAGAGTACCAGCTACAGACGGTTGATATTTTTTTATGAATAATCTTCGCATATTAATTTCAGTGTGGCTGAATTCTTCCCACATAAGTCAAGATGGTGTTTTCGATTTAACAGGTCTGCCAGGGAGTAAAGTTTAAAGTGCTTTGAGTAATCCTGAGGACTGGATACTACACCATATCAGAACTAAACTTACTCAAGTGTTGTTTAATTATCATGCAAAATGAAAATTAATGTAAATTATTTGTGAAAATATAAAACAGTGATAAAAAAGAATTATTGAGAAAAATGATACATGGCATGAAAAACATATAACAGTCCTCGTGATACATAGATAATTTAAACATGTAAAATGCTGCAGTCAGTGTATCAACAGATTGTTGAAAAATGTGAAAAGGCTTTCAATACTATTACTTCATCACAAACTTGTGCCTGGTGTATGTTGCAAGAACTCAACTGGCTGCCACTGACTATCAGCAACAGAAAGACAATGAAACCCTACCACTGTAACAATTCTGGATAATTAATGTATTTTTTCATGGACACTGCTAACAGTTATAGTTGAATTGAATACAAATACCTTGTATTATTGACTTTTGATAAATGTGTCCTCACATATAAAAATATCATACATGTCAGAGCCATCCTAATTGTCACTTTGTCACTGGTATAGGCAGATGCAGACGTACAGCAAACAGTCAGGAAGCTGGTATGCAGCACCATCAAAGACAGCGAGACATACAGTGATGTCATCGATATCTAAACCGATGCAGTTCACTGAAGAATGCTCGACACTGAACCTGTCTGACAGCATCGAAAGTTGTTGCCACATCTGCAGACCCTGGCGCCCACCCACCGTTCCATCACCAACTGCAGAGCTAGTCAAGCGTCACCACAGTCTTATGTCGAGCAACCTGCAGTCAACATTGGTTTCCAGTCAGTCAAGCTAACTGACTGACCTGGAAGCCAGTGTACACCCCATCAGCACTGGGGAATCTGTCACGGATTCAACACGACACAATTGGGATCACTCAGTGGACATTCATATGACAAACTGTTATTATGCAGCATGTTGCATGGCTGTAGAATCTTGTCCGAGATCCTGGACAAATACAACTGCCCAGTATGCCATATTAACTTGGAGAGCTAGTGGTACTAAGCACACTAGTTCAATCTCCTGTAAAAAAAAGCATATATTCAGTAAACAAAAACAGGCATCATAGTAGTGTTGGGAGTAAATAATTATGATGTGTTCATTGTCATAATCGGTATATAATAGTGTTTCATGTATGACCTGCAGCATTTCATATGAAAAAAGGCAGCAAGAAATGTTCTACTACAGCTGCATCTACACATGTTGATATCTTAGGAACAGTCAGTGTTTACTAGAGTTGTTCCGGGGAAGGGTGGCTTGATACAGCATGCAGACATTAGTGGAATATGCAATTTTTCAAAACGGTGAACAATTTTAACTGTTTTTCTTTACTATGTGTTCATTGTCATTACATGAATTTAAAAGTGTTCAATTTCATTACAGTGACGCCTGATCTTAGTCAATATTATAGACTGATTTAAATTCTGCTACCTAATCACTAAAGCATAAGTAAAGCGCATTTATATTTTTTGTTTTGTTTTCAGTATACAAATTCATGTCAGTGTCTGCCATGTGTAACTACTATACATATTCATGTTTGACATTTTAAGCCTGAGGTTGAATGGTCAAGGTGAATGTTGGAAATGACAGAATGAGGTGTTATTGTGATGCTAACAATATATTTTCCTCGTCAAGTATTCAAAGGTTCATAATACGTGTGTCTACCTTCTTTAAGAATGACTAATTTATTTTATAAACTTATTTCAGAGTCATCGCCATATGCTAAATACTATTTAAAGGTGTATTAATATGTCTGTGTTGATACACTTGTGGGTATAATATACAAGTGCAGAAGTCAATCTAGTTTTCTATGCCCAATATGTTATTATTAAAATGTGTATGAAAACAAATGTGGTATATTTAAATGTGCACATTAAAACTTGTTGATAACTTATACGTGGTTGATTGTTATAAATTTGAAATTACCTGGATTGATCAAATGTGGGCCTGCCGCAGACTATGTATCATCCCTTTGTCTGCCTGGCCTGGGTGACCGCCTCTAGCCCCTCCTCTCATTCTCATTCATGGGTTGCAGTGTGGTCTCTAGCAATATCATAATTCAAGTTACAGATATCATTATGTACTCATATATTGCTGTGGTGAGAATATATACATATATTGGTAAATACATAAGAATAGCCGGCATATGTCAGTTGAAAGGTATCACAGGATACCAATTAATGCATTACATACACTATAGCCAGGCATCAAGGACCACAATGGAGACAAGTGCGTCCATTTTCTTATGTAATCCTTATATATGGTGTACTATAGATGTATTGATATTTCATGTATTTACACGGTTACATTTTTATATTGAATAAAATCATCACCATCATGCTTGCCATATAAAAATCTAAATTATTTTGCATAAAATACAATGCAAATCAACAATATTCTGCAGTAATAGTATCAAAAATATGAGTAAAAAAAAATGTTTTAATAATTACGATCACCAACATAATACTCCCGTGTTTGACGTTCTGTTGCACGAAATTACGGATGCTCCCTGACTAAGTTACTCGCACGAACACCAAATACAATACATATGAAATATTAAGCTCGTTGTCACTCTCTGACTGAATCTCCGGCTGATATGGTGACTGTCTTAGACTTAGACTTTTGAGTTAGACTAAAGTCGGCCTCGACAGGCTCGAGTCGAGTGTAGACGTTTGCAAGTTGCAATTCTCGTTGAATTAATACACGGCTACGCGTTCTTGTTGCTAACTGCGATAGTGTAATACGTACCTTCGTACAACCACTTTGGAATTATAATCTTCATCTTGATACGTTAAAGCACGTGTGTGTTGTTATTGTTTTCGAATGCCTGGGATGCCGATCTCGCGTAAACCACATGACCGAAGTGGCGCAGTAGGCAGACAGCGCAATTGGCTTTTTTGTTTATTAAACCGACTGTGCGCCCTAGTTAATCTATTCACACATTACACATCTGGACATAAAAGAACCGGATTGGCGATGGGCAAACGAAGTGATTGAGCACCTTTAAAGGTGCTCAATCACTTATGTTCAGTTACTGTTCAATCACAGTAACTGAACATAAGTATATTGTGCTGTGCAAGCCAGCAGGTTATTACAGAGATAAAATGTCATGTGACGTAACATTACCATTGAAGCAGTTGCAGCCTTTAGCAGATCTGTGCGCCAGCATAAGCATAATTATTATGAAATGACAATCACTGAGGCTTGGCTATATTGTCACGTATATTTACTTGCATTGTACAGTGTATATACACATTTGTGTTTGCAATACAAACATCCCAAATGAAATAAAAAGAAAATTAAGTTGAACAAATTAACTGCAAATGAAATGTGCTATGTAGCTGACAGTTTGATAACCACTCTATCATACAAAGATGGAATAATTGTACACACATTAGACTGGTCAAACCAGAACATAACAGTACATTAATACCATTACTTAAAGGGAATAAAAACAAGGCATTAGCTAAAATCCGTTTTCCATGTGTACACAAAGATTAACATTGTATGTAACATTTGACAACATTAAAAAAAATACAGAAAAATACGTTTGTAGACAAAATTCTATTTTAAACCCGTCTGTGTAGAGATTCCCGCAGAAAGTTGAAATTTAATGAGCTAGGCGATCACGTGGTATCGTGACGTCAAAGATGACTCTCGGCTTTGTTGACATCTATGCATCGCCATTGTTGTTCTCTCCATTCTCTTGTAACATCATGGCTAGTGGGAGTTTCCCAGAGTTTCAAGTGAAATCATACGATTTTGAGCCACTAGCGGGAACGGTTACAGCGGATGATTCGTCTGATTCCGCTCTTTCCGAGCATTTCAGCGACGGTAGCGAAGAAGATGATGCGGAGTCGGACAGTCACAATGTGAATGTTCGCTCAGGCAACACCGACTGGTAAGCTGCAACTTCATTATAATGACACTTATGGTGTGAAAACTTCGACAACAACACTGATATCGTTTTAGTACGACGTTATATTATAAAATGCGGTGTCAAAGCTGTACAGAGAGTTAGCTAGAGGTTGTAGCTAAGTAGGTCATCGGACGAAGTAATTGTAAACAGACTTGTCAAAGACAAACTTCACCAAGTTACGAACCGTCGAACGTCGTAAGCATGGTTGTCTGGTTTATGCGGATCGAGTTTAGGACGTTATAGCTACTTACGATATCACCCCTCTGGACAAAACCCACACTTTTTTAGTTGGACAGTTGTTCGCGAGATGACCATAATATCATGACATATATAATGACAGCTCTAGATTATGTCATTTATGTGGAACAATAATTTTATTACTCTGAGTCTGACACATAACAATATAGCTACTATATAATCAAAATAAACTAAAATAAATATTAAAACAACATGCAGAATAATTGAATAATTATGGTAATGGGTTATAGCCTGAAGGGTTATGTCCTAGACCTAGGGGTTTAGTGTAACCTTAGGGGTCTTATATGTGAGATGCTACCAGTGGGTATATATGTGCCCTACGACTATGTCCATAAAAATCATAAGGACATAGCATTTTTAATGTGACATATTTATTACAAATCCATCAAGCAAGTTTCAGAACACAGTTTTACTGGATTGAATCATTACAAATTCATCAAGCAAGTTTCATAACACAGTGTTACTGGGATGAATCATTCCAAATGTTGGTAACTGTGTAGATCTGGTAACACAATGTGAATCACCACACGGTGCACAGACAATGGTTATAAGCCAAAAAACATCCATGGGAATATTTCCCCTGCAGGCAGATGAGAATATGGCTTCAGCAAATACCCATTGATAAACAAGTTATCTAGTCCATTTTGTTGATCACTTTACCTATGACATGCTAATAAATAGCATAGCTTCACATCTACAGACCAATTATTATCTTTACAGGGCAACTTCCCATTGAGCCGAGAAACTGCTGCACTACGACATCGGTTTGGCCAGTGCAGTTTCGGCAACGTGCGAAAAGATGACAAAGTGAAGACTCTGCCACCAAGAAGTACCTCTCCCTGGAAGGGCAGCAATCTTTCCTCAAGGGAGTCTTGTTTGTAACACCCTCCTCTGTGTCAGTGTACTGGTCGACATGGTCATCGCTGTCACTGTTGCTGCTGTCACGACTAGTCGACTCATTGTCAGAGCAAACATACTCTGGATCTGCAGCAGATGTCACTTCCTCCCCGTTTTAGTCACTCGAGTCACTAATCGGACCAGTCAACAAACTGCACTGCACACTCGTTGACCTCACTGCTGATGTCACCTGCACAGCAACCTGCTCTGATGCACAGACTGCTTGCACTCTTCTCGTGCGAGTTGATGGCCTGATGTCAACCTGAAAGCATTTGCTGCTCCTTTTTGGAGTGGATGCTGTGACTGACTCAGGTGTGGAATCCTCTATATCACAGGAATCCGTACGAGAGCTGTCATATTCAGTTGCTGTATCTTCAGATGACCCATTCTTGGTCGACGGTGGACTATCTCGAGCTGCTGTCAGAATGTCAGCAAATAACTGAAATAACAAATGACCCTTATAGAATTTGCAAACAAATTAATTGTTGTAGGTTTCTGACAAAAGCAAACAAAATCCTGTCTTTTACCATCTTGTCAGAAAGGAGTACATCCATTTGTCTAGTCATTTGCCCAGCTTCCAAGTGTGAACAGACTGCCTAGCTGTGAAAAATACAAATTAATAAATTTATTTCAAGTTGCAAGGTATGTATTGTTTATTCTATGATAAAAACATCATAAATAATTGATATTACGCTTACAGAATCTACACAGAGACATAGTTACTTTTGTTATGTTACACTTTTATGCAAACAATTACCTGGAAAATGTGACAATATATTACTTGTGAACATTTTATTTTTGGTTATAACTAATCATCTATTAAATATACAATAGATAGGTTTGCAACTTGCATTGCATTTATTGTTATTGTTTCACAACAAATGACCATTTTCACACTTGGTAGCTGGGCAACAACCCACATCCAAATGTGAACATATTTATTATTTGATAAATTTATTTGATTTTTTTAATAACATTAAGTTAAAAATCAAATAAATTCATTAATGACATTTTGTAACATCATTAGTAGAATCCTTATCCATTGATATAGTTACTATCATAACAATATGTGACTGCAGACATGAACAATCCTGCAATACTCAATTTTATAGTCACAATAGGAAGCCTGCTCCAGGAGTGGTGTAATAATAATAATACCTATTAGTAACAATAAGTTGAACAAAGCACAATATAATAACAGAAACAATGTAATAGTAACTGGCATATAATATATATACATGTTTATTAATATATGTCCCATCAAAATAGAAATTTAATTATGCTTTCTGTATCCTATTGAACTAGTTTATCCAGGTTTTATGATTGCCAACATCCATCCCATGAATAATGTGGGAGCCGAATAATGGTCCTTGGTACATTTATGAGCTTCTGTTTAAAAAAACATCATGACTTGTGCCAGTAATTAGCAATGCACCAAGCAGTAAGGTGTAATTACACTGATTGCAATCTATTAAATTGCAGTGACATTTCTTTTGTCTTCCATTCATTCATGTTATACAGACATAAAATGAAAAATATGTTCTATCCGTAAACGTTGTTAGTAGATAATACAAGATACAATAGTTATATTTTTGTTCTAAATATTTATCTCGGTACATACTGTAGTTCCAATTCAAAATGTAATGATAATACCTTCAAATGTAATAGTATATATTGCATGATGTACATTGTCTTCGATATTCAACTGTAATAAAATGGAAACTAGGCAATAGCAATATATGACACTGTAATGTAATTCACCTGTGCACTGGAGTTATGAAAATACAAATCAATAAATTACTATTGAAATATTAAAAATTCTATAGTAACAAATGTAACAGTACTTGTGTGTTACAATAGTGTGTGTTATGAAAGCTGCTCTCTACTGTAAGAATTCTATAGTAACAAATGTAACAGTACTTGTGTGTTACAATAGTGTGTGTTATGTAACAGTACTTGTGTGTTACAATAGTGTGTGTTATGAAAGCTGCATCTACTGTAAGAATTCTATAGTAACAAATGTAACAGTACTTGTGTGTTACAATAGTGTGTGTTATGAAAGCTGCATCTACTGTAAGAATTATATTTATTGAAAACATTACTTTTGAAAACTTAAACAATAGATTATTAACTCGATGAATACATACTGTAATCTACAGGGTGTTCAATGTGGTAACCATTCAATATTAATAATAATTAATCACATCTACCTGCAAGGTTTACCAATTGCAATGGTGATCAGGGTGATATTAGGCATGGGTTAATTATAGTAATAATAAGTATCCGACATGTCACATCCATGTTACCCAGTTCCTGCCATTTCCACCTAGCATGCTTTAATTACCAGTAGATCAGGTTCAGATAACTATTTTAACTGGAGGGAGAATGCAGTGGGCCAGCTGGAGGTGGCTGGTGTATTTGTTATTCATAGCAGGAAAGACCTACAAAGTGCAATGTCAACTGGTAATTAATTAGATTTGATCAGTTGACTCGGGCAAACACTACACTTAGTTCCTCAGTCAAGTGGAGGAGTCACAACAAAGGAGTCCAATTAGCTGGATTAGCAGACAGGTGCCAAACACTGTAATAAACTGTTTCTACAGAGAATACTGATGGGGGATAATTCTTCAGCAAGTCATTGATGACATAAGACTTTAGTGAGTCATGTGTCAGAGGAGGAGATTGCCAGCAACTGGTTCCAACTATGAGAGTGAGACAGACCACTTCCTAATTTTTAAATTTTTGTTTTAAATATATAACTTATGCATGGTACTTTATGTGTACATATATTTGATGTTGATCAAAATGCATGGCACTTTCATAAAGTCCAAGTATTGTCATTTAAAAAACAACAAATGTTGTGTATGAAAAATAATAATTAATTTATGCAAATTCAACGTTAAATACATTTGAAAATATAATTATTCTTCCATCTGCAAATTCACATTGCAATGTTCTATATCCAAGTATTGCTTCTTACGGTTTAAAAAACATTATAACAGACTAACCTGACTCGGCAACGAGTATAATTAAAATAATTATTTCTTATTTGCATGTAAAACTAAATAGATTAATTAAATGCCTTACATTCCTGTAACCATGATAATGATAAAAACAGTCACCTGAATCGATTTGATTACACTATCAAATTTTCCACAAAACTGAGTATATGTAGATTTATTATAGTAGTATCGTGCATAACTACAATATTTAGAATATCAGATACTTAGGAAGAGTTCGGTGATATGATTGGAACCAATGGGATACAATGACAATAAGTTGAATAACTTATTTTGACACTTGACACACACGAGACCGTCCAGTCCAGGCATTATACTAGACCTACAGAATAATAATAGTAGATATAACATGTAAGAATTACCTTGATTCGTTGCCGCTTTCGGTAAGCAGACCTCGTAAATTCACCACTCGTCGAAGGAACCTGGTACCCCAAAGAAGCCATGGGTGTAGTTGCTGAGCCGGCTGTAGTCACAGCGGCAGCGGAGCCTGCGGCACTGGAACAACGCTTGCGAGACCCGCTTGCCTTCGACTCGGGCAAAGCGGCCGTCGATCCTGCCCGTGCCGACGCCTGTCTTCTGCGGATTGACGGCATCAATGCAGCTTCTACTGCCGGGAATATTGTTGGGACTGCATCGCTTTTCAACGATATTCGAGCACCAAGATATCCAAGGGTTGCCAACATCTCCGGATCGCGATCGAAACAGCTTTTCTCAAAATGAGCGGAGCAACGCCGGCTGTGTTTCGTCGGCTTGAAATTAGCTCGCTTGATTTTGGCGATCCATTTCTTCAATAAAACTGGATCCGTAGGGAACCGAAAAAAATTGTGTGTTGCTCTATGTTTAGAAGAGTTTGCATTACAACCGAATGCCGCACAATGAACCATGATGATATTCGCATTACACAGCCACCTCTGCTATCATATTGCTGAGAATGAATGTAAACAAGCGGTCGCTGTATCGGCAGAGTCAACTCTGACGTCACATCTCGGCATCCCGAAAAGCGCGCCAAAAATATGCATATTCGAAAATGTCCGGATGTACAGCATAAAATGTGGAATTTCTAATTCTTCGATTTTGGGGGATTTTTTTGGCTTGGTGGACATGGAAATATATAGCAGGATCTAATTTAATATGAATTCAAGCAATAGATGTTTTTATTCCCTTTAAACTGACATTGGTTGTAATGGTTCAGAGCTGCACCCAGCCTCGGGAAGAGACTGAATGCCTGACAGTGAACTGTTTTTACTGCGACCACTGATACTCGATAGAGCCAATGCAGCGGTTGTTGGCTGTGGTGGCTGGATTGG
Organism: Escarpia spicata; assembly: GCA_963995525.1. Taxonomy (NCBI): domain Eukaryota; kingdom Metazoa; phylum Annelida; class Polychaeta; order Sabellida; family Siboglinidae; genus Escarpia; species Escarpia spicata. The sequence continues at coordinate 36,115,024 of OZ023206.1, forward strand.
TGTGGACGTCATTTGCATATATTTGTTGTGAAACTGAAGTGAAGGCATAAGTGGAATGGCCAAAATTTGTTAAATTTGAAATTTTTTAGTAGTACTACTACTCAAAATGGACAGCGTAGTATAACACATCAAAATAATATCCAGGCTATTTAAATAACTTTCAGAAATAGTAAAATAAATTTTCCTCCTATGTTCATGCACCCGGTGTACTTGTTTTCTTGCTCCCTATCAAACTAAGGTTAGCATAGAGGTCTAGAAGATCTCTATCAATGTGTATACATATTCCACACTTTTCAGAGATGTAACTTATATACTTTTCTTTATATACATACTTCTATACATACTACATGCAGTTTTGGGCGTTTACCCCCTGGTAACATATGTAGGCTATTACGGTCACAATATACATATAAATGTTTAGCATTCTCTACAGAAATCATAAATTATTACTACTCTTTAAATTTACATAATACAAGATTATTAAATTTATATTACAAGCAGCATTCAATGTATTACATCACACATGGAAAAACAGTAAAGAAGTGTTATTTTTAAAGTGCACAGTACAAGCAGCCAGTGACTCAAGTCAAGACATCCAAAAAACCAAGTACTTATAGTTACTAGTTAGATCCAGGCAATTATGTTAGGCATTCGATTATTGTATTAGTCTCAAATGTCCAGCCAGTGTCAGTCAGTGATTGAGGGTAAAGTGTGAATGTCGATGGAGCGGATTTTTAAGTTCATGTACCATTCGGTGTGTGCTTCGCATGAGACTGATACTTCGCACATAGTTAACTATTGGTATAATATAACATGTCCATCAATATAAAATCATAATATCTACAATAATGTATATTCACGTGCGATGGAACGTCGCGAAACATCGATCGAACATGGCGGACGATGACGGCTTTGTTTTGGCTGTTCCATCTATTGAACAAACAATCGTGTGTGTGGTGTGCTTGCTGATAAATTCAATATTACTAACCTGTCCAGAAGAACTTGGCGAATGCTGCATCACTTTTCACGCCAGCCGTTTCTTTCGTTCGGTTTCACAAATCCACAACCTTTCCAATGTACACCTTTGTACGCGGATACTCTCTTCGTCTTTCCGCTCTCACCCTCTTTTTAGCCGAGTCGGTCGGGCGTCTCTTCATCGCAAATAAAATTATCGAGCACTTGTATGAAAAATGGATGGCGACTCGTAAATACGCAATGTTGACTGAATCCAGGCACCGAAAGGTGGGGTCAAAGGCCGATGTCGCCGCATATTCCCGTTCACGTGACTATTACACGAGAAGTCTATCTCAGACCACATCCAAGTTCAGATATGTGTCTTGATATTCCGTTAGGACTAACTGAAAATCATTTTATTGTTTGTCTGTTAATTTAACTAAAACGAAGTAAAGCATACGTACAAATTAACCAGTATATCAATAATGAATATTTGATACGTTTACGTTTCGTGAAATTAGTCTGACACGTGAGGAGCACAAAAATCGAAATGATTGAGCACCTTTAAGTTAGCAACACACTCACAAAGATGCTAAAATCGCCGGTACTTCGTTCGTGCGCCATATGAATACCGAAATAGTGCGAGTATAGTGGCCTATACTCACAGGCCAGGAAGTGGATCTTATGAAGAGGACTCGTGTTTCTGTGACAACTCGAAGGGCTGATTAGCATGACGCATGTGAATAACACACACACACACACACACACACACACACACACACACACACACACACACACACACACACACACACACACACACACACACACACACACACACACACACACACACACACACACACACACACACACACACACACACACACACACACTCACACACACACACACTCACACACACACACACACACACACACACACACACACACACACATAGTATATGCTCGTAACACAAAACTCGATTATACCTTTAAGTCTGGTTAAATGAATAACCTAACAATAACCGTAGCATTACAACGTACGTGTCTGTCTGCCTTTACGGATGTTCAGACATTGCCACATTGTCACTACGCACGTAGACACTTCACTATTCGAACAAACTGCTGATAAAGTAACAACGAGATTGATGAACCTACTCTCATAAATATGCCCTCTGTAGCTATTTTTCCTTCTGAAGTTAACGTTGATTCAACGACCTTGCCCTTATTGTGCATATTATAATACTCTAGCGCCTGTTACTGTCCAAGACACCAATTCATCAACGTCGAGAGAACTTCGGTTCATGTATATTTACCTACATACAATTCATCTGCATCTTGTTCCTGGCGAAAACAACATAACGACAATTACCATAGCAGCTAAATATTTCGTTAAAAGAATTTATATTATCTATATTCTTAACAACACAACATGTTTGACTAACATATTTTATTATTTGTGAAATTACGTAATGCATCCATTCAGATCCCAACATTATATATATTACCCATCGCTGCTGACGAATGTGTATGTGTTGATAGTATTTTCTTATATCTAAGGGGTTTGTTTGATGTATCGGGTCAGTTATCGAGCGTGTTGACGGGATAATGGTGATCTACATGTCAATACCATAAACCGTTCCCAGGTGTATTAGACTGCAAAGGTTAAATACCGTTTAGATATCGGGCTGGAACTGAACGCGTGAGGCAACGATTGGCGAACTTCGGCTGCCTGATTGAATCTAATAGCATCTGCAATCACGTCGGTCTGGGGCAATGACAGACATCGACTAGGTCTGCTCGCGTTAACAGCCAGTTAGGTTGCATTCTGTCAACATAAATGAGTGCAACGCTGCATAAACATTAGCGCACGCTGACGTGAAGACGGCGAGCGCACGGCTCTCGTATCATAGGCATCCGATCGGGGGGGAAAGGGCTGAGCCTTCCAATATTTAGTATGGGTGGCTTAGCCCCCAATATTTTGTGAATTTGATAGATGTGTTTGGTGTGCGTCATCAGAGTTGCAACCTCCGAACTAAAACGGCATCATTTTATGGTTGACCATGACAACCCGAAATGGTGAATGAGACTCCGACCAAACAACCAAAATTTGGAAAGTCCCTGCGAATAATCTTCATCAGAAGCTCCCATCCCCACCCTACGTTTTTCATAGTAATGCCGAGTGCTGCTGAAACTCCGGCACAGCCCCACAATATTCTCCTCGTTCCAACGTCTATGCGTACGACACGTTCGTACGCGTGCACTCACGACGACAAGCTGCCCGCGAGTTGTAGACCTCGCCCCGCCATATTGCAGTCCAGTTGCGTTACCGTCAGTAGAAACACACCATTCGTCGTCCCGTTCGACAGCCGCCAGCGCCCCCTTTCGACTGCAGTTGTCACGATATCGGCAGAAGCACCGTGGATGTAGAGAGCCGAGGTGTGAGCTTGAGCCGAGAGGGGCGCGCTAGTCTCTGCCATCAAGCACTGGTTGGCGTGCTAAGACGCCAGGAACCGCGGTGCATTCGGTCTCTCGCTGTGTACTCGCACTGTGTAGCGGCTGTCACCTCGTGTACGTATGTCCAGCGTTAGTGGTGCGAGGACGGCCGGGAAGTTGTCTGTATTGCAAACATTGCACATGAAATCGGCGTCTATGCTCAGGTTAGTAACGTTGATATATTTTTCAGGTTGCGTTGTTGTTGCTGGGGAATAGTTAACAGCAGTCATTATACGCTAATTTATAACGCTACCAAAAGTGGAGAAAAAAGTTGAAAAATGTGTAATAATATCCACATGCAGAATATTGAACAACATTAAAATTGATTATTCGGGACATACTCATATACAGATAGTCATGAGCGCACACTGGAGCCCGCGAGCATGCACATGCACACATACATATGCACGCACATAACGATTAACGCTATTTGAATGATATTTCACACGCGGTAATCAATTCATGCTTAGTGCGTGTTTCACTGCAATATGTATATATAATGTGCTTCGTTGGTGGCAAGTCGTTGTTACTGGCATGCTTTCTACTGTCTTTGTGTGTTTCGAAATGCCACCTTTACTCGCACATTGTGTCGAAGAAACATTGATAACTTGGGAAATACTGAAAAGTCTCACTAAAACAAGGCGATATGTGTGCAACCACTATGACAGTAAAAACAAAAACGAAATTGGTCACACTGGTATGATGTATTAAGAGCGCGATAACGTGAAATCGGAACAGTCCTACAGAGGAACACCTTTGGACAGTATCAGGGTGGAGCGATCTAAAACAGGCAATCATCAACAGGTACATGGATTGGACAATCTAACACAGAAAAACGCATACACGGTAAGACCGCTGAACTCGTGCTCCGTTCAGCGCCAACTAGGCTGATCAAAACATCCGTTTTTCGACCTGCAGCCCGGTGTGTACCATATTTATAGCAATGCGTGTATTCGATTTTGTTTATTGTGTTTGTGGTGGCGTTATGATTCATATTACCACTTACATTACACGCCTGTGGTATTTAGCGGCAAGGCTGAGCGGTTGTGCAGCACTAGCACTGTTGGCTACAACACGGCAAAGACTTACAACCACAAGGGACAGGGCTAGGGTTTGATCGAACGAGTGTGTCTCTCTAGTAGTGTAGACTGATGCATGTTACCATTATAGTAATAGCATGCTTGCAAATGTGCAATCTACTGCATTCTGGGACAAAACAGGGAACGCGGGGCCTATTTTCCCGCACCCCTTACTGGGCGCTTACCACAGTTGTTGATTACAGCACAATGTACATGTTCTACTACATTGTAACCGATCATAGCTGTTGATTACAGCACAATATACATGTTCTACTACATTGTAACCGATCATATAAGTTGATTACAGCACAATATACATGTTCTACTACATTGTAACCGATCATAGCTGTTGATTACAGCACAATATACATGTTCTACTACATTGTAATCGATCATATAAGTTGATTACAGCACAATATACAATATACATGTTCTACTACATCGTAACCGATCATATAAGTTGATTTCAGCACAATATACATGTTCTACTACATTGTAACCGATCATAGCTGTTGATTACAGCACAATATACATGTTCTACTACATTGTAATCGATCATATAAGTTGATTACAGCACAATATACAATATACATGTTCTACTACATCGTAACCGATCATATAAGTTGATTACAGCACAATATACAATATACATGTTCTACTACATTGTAACCGATCATAGCTGTTGATTACAGCACAATATACATGTTCTACTACATTGTAATCGATCATATAAGTTGATTACAGCACAATATACAATATACATGTTCTACTACATTGTAACCGATCATAGCTGTTGATTACAACACAATATACATGTTCTACTACATTGTAATCGATCATATAAGTTGATTACAGCACAATATACAATATACATGTTCTACTACATTGTAACCGATCATAGCTGTTGATTACAGCACAATAGACAAGTACTACTATATTGTTTCCAATTACGGCTGTTGATTACAACCCAACGGATAGAAACAACCACATTATAACGTATAGCAGTAATTGGTTACACCACTGCAGTTCTAATTTGTTGTAATTGTTTACATCATCGATCACAGATTTATTGGTAAAGATTACCCTGAATTACATGTCAATGCATTGTAATAAAATGTACATAATATAGTCCGGCAGCCAAAGTGGGATTTTTGGTTCAACCTTGCGCTAAAGGTCCCAAAATGGGTTTTTAATGATTTTGTATCTTCAGATAATGGAGAATCCGAATCCGAAGGGTGACAAGCTGTCACCCTTGGGTGTTTTGCAGAAATGGCTGGTTTCTATGGCAACCCTGTCTCACTTTTGGGCATAAATGAGAAACACGAATATATGCATATATTAGCAACTATGACATATGTTATATTCACTAATGTGTCCATTTCTATGTTTTTGATGTGATGAATCCACTGTACACGCTATATTGATGATCTAAGGTCAAGGTTGTATGTAAATGTTAAGGTCACACCAAAAATATACACCAGTTTCATGAAATGTTATGACACGAAGCATAATATGCCAGAATTTGCATACACAAAAACAAAAAACACACACGCACGCACACACACACGCGCCCGCGCGCACACCCACAGCAAAATTATATTAAAAATATATTATAACAAAACCAAAGTGACCGACTATTTTTCGAAACAGTGAATGCTGCGATCGATCGGGCTTTACCTACGTGTGATACTATTAGTGCGTGTTGAATGTATTAGAAATTATGTTAATTAATAAACTGTCAATTGTATCTACTTATTTAACCCTAACAACTCGCAGACATATTCCGTTGCTCATTCCCAGGTTTTTAGTTTACAAGTACACCATCACTGCTAACTTGCTCAGTCAGTACACGGTGGACGAGGTACGTGTAAGGTATCGTAGAATTTGATTGACATGAAGCCATCTGATCCATACACCATGGTAACAGCTATGCTGGCGGCAGAAAGGCTTGTGAAGTCTGTCAGACAACACATTGTGGTGTTCACCTGTGACCAGCAACTTCACAAGATTGCAGTGAATATCACATGGGCATACCCAGAACGATTCAACAATTTCATTGTACGTTTGGGGGCATTCACTTCATAATGGACTTTATTGGATGTATCGGAGCCCTGGTGGCAGACACTGGGCTGTCTGATGTTATGGGATGTGCTTTTTGAGGGGTGTCCCACTGTTAAGAGGGACAAGTGTGATAGCTTGAGACCGCTTTCGTTAGCGTTTCTTGATGTATCAAAAGCCTTCGACTCTGTGTCCCATGCCTCGCTTCTTTTGGCGGCAAAGAGAATGGGCGTGCCTGGGCCATTCATTGAGTACTTGCGCAGCCTCTACTCAGAGGCGTCCACAACCCTTCAGGTTGGTGACCAGTTTAGTAAACCCTCGCCTCAAAACAGGGATGTGCGGCAGGGAGATCCTCTCTTTCCGCTGTTATTTAATTGTGTAATCGATTGGGCGGTGGCGTCTCTTTCACTCGGAGATGGGCGTCAGTATCGGTGTCGAGGGTCCTCGCCTTAATCATATGGCGTTCGCGGACGACGTCGTGTTGATCGCGGAATCCAGGATTGGCATCCAGCATCTTTGCCGTCAGTTCAGAGGGGCATTGGGACGCTGTGGTTTTAGTCTCAATTTGGAGAAATCAAAGACGCTGAGGATCGCGATTGATGGAAAAGCGAAAAAGTGGGTCTGTGACCCCAATCCGCTTGTTCTCCTCGGCGGTCGACAGTTACCGGTTGTGTCGATCTCACAATGTTACACATATCTGGGGATTTCGGTGAGCGCGAGGGAGGCTGATTCGACCCCTGAGGAGATTCTCTCTCGGGGCCTGAACCACCTCACTCGTGCTCCGCTGAAACCCCAACAGCGTCTATTCATGTTGAAAACAAATTTGATTCCGAAATGATACCATCGTCTTATGCTCTCGCGGAGCAATTGCTCCGTGTTGAGGAGACTGAATAAACTTATACGTAAAAGCCTGAGGTAGTGGCTGCGTCTGCCCCATGAAACCGTCTCTGCATTCTTTCATAGTGATGCCAGGGAAGGAGGGCTTGTGGTACCCTTACTTCGACTCATGATTCCTATCTTGAAGGCATCGCGCCATGAGCGTTTATCGAAATCGCTCGACCCTGCGATCATTGCCCTGGCGGCATGCTCCCAAAGCTTTGCGAGGGAGAGGTTTAAGTGTTGTAATCCTCCACTTAAAGTGGGGAACGTTGTCGTGACTGACTCCGTTTCTGTCAAAAAGCAGCTTGGTGCTTCACTTCATGGGTCAGTAGACGGTCGTGGCCTTAGTGCTTCTGGGGAAGTCCCGTCGGCCAATTACCTACATGCAATACAGATCCGAGCGGGAACTGTTGCGACGAAGCTTCGTGCTTCTCGCGGTCGGCCCGGAGCGGACGTAAGGTGTGACGCATGCTGGCGTACCGAGTCGATTGGGCACATATTACAAGTGTGCCCTCGAACCTGGGGGCATCGAATAATGCGCCATGACATGGTCATGGAGAAGTTCCTCCGCTTTGCGGAGAACCGCGAATGGCTTGTTTTGCGCGCTCCAACGATTTCTGTTAGGGGTGGGAGCCCTCAGAAACCGGATGCGCTGTTGTATTCCCGCAACTGTTGTTGGGTCGTCGATGTGTCGGTTGTTGCGGACAACGCTGACCACGACGATGCCTTGTTTAGCAAATGCGATAAATATGACACCCAGGCTGTTCGCGACTGGTGCCGAGCGAAAAGGTCTTCTCCTGACGTGTCTGAGGACGTATTGTTCGGTGCCCTCATTTTCAACTGGAGGAGTGCTATGTCGGCTCGGTCCGCCAGAATGTGTAACATATTTTCTCTAAGTCTCCCGGACATTAAACTTTTATGTGTCTGTGTCGTAGAATAGGGGTGGAAAATATATCGTGCCTTCTACCGGACTACTGCTTGGCAGTAAGTAGGTCTTATGGGTAGGGATTCCCAGTAGGCCTTGGAGGTACCCGCTTGAGCAGAGTAAGCCTCACTCACATCTCATTTCTCTAGAAAAAATTGCTATAACCAGGAACTCGCCGATTCCAGTATTAAGTTTATACATTTCGTTATTCTGTTGATGTTTGTATTTAGTTATTTGGTTTCGACTTGAGGTAATCAGGCAAGCGGTTTTCACAGAACTTTCGAGCACTGAGAATGGTGATGGAGGGACTTCTTCATAGCATGGTGCAGCAAGTTGACGAGCCAAATAGCTTAATGTATGAGCTAGAAAACAGAGCTAATCAAAGCAGAACCACGAAACTCTGGGTAGATATGCTAATAAAACCTGTTCTACTAATGATGTTGTTTTATCTAGCTGAGAAGAAACAGACTGGGCACTTCATCTGCCTGCTATGTGCGCAAACAGCGTTCCCGTCACTCAAGATAACGTCAGGGTACCTGCAATGTTTGAATGTTTTAGTTCCTTACCCATGTTATACGAATAAAACGTCAGCGATTTTCAGTCGGTATCCACTTTCGGGGATTCTTTGTACTCTAAAATAGTTTATGAAGAGGAAAGTAGGCACAGTTGTCGATTACGAAATTTCTGCTGAGCACAGACATACAGTGCAACTGCTAGTCAGTAGCGTGAACATGTCCAAAATGGACGGATCTCTCTAGGGAAATGCTGTGTGTTTAGGCGGTACGTTATGGCAGCATCTTCCATGTTAGTTTTCTACATAATATAATTGTCGGATTTGTCCATGTCGATGAGAAGTGAAACATCA
>OZ023206.1:36129272-36134272 GCA_963995525.1 Escarpia spicata
GGCGTGATGGACATATATGCTCTTCTTATGTTATCTGTGATGGGATGGCGTGATGGACATATATGCTCTTCTTCTGTTATCTGTGATGGGATGGCGTGATGGACATATCATGCTCTTCTTCTGTTATCTGTGATGGGATGGCGTGATGGACATATATGCTCTTCTTCTGTTATCTGTGACGGGATGGCGTGATGGACATATCATGCTCTTCTTCTGTTATCTGTGATGGGATGGCGTGATGGCCATATCATGCTCTTCTTCTGTTATCTGTGATGGGATGGCGTGATGGACACATATGCTCTTCTTCTGTTACATGTAACGGGATGGCGTGATGGACATGTCAAGCTCTTCTTCTGTTACCTGTGACGGGATGGCGGGATGGACATATCATGCTCTTCTTCTGTTACCTGTAACCGGATGGCGTGGAGGCCATATCATGCCTTTTTTCTGTTATCTGTGACAAGATGATGTGATGGACATATCAAGCTCTTCTTTTGTTATATGTGACGTGATGACGTGATGGACATATCATGCTCTTCTTCTGATATATGTGACGAGATGACGTGATGGACATACCATGCTCTTCTTCTGTTATCTGTGACGAGATAACGTGATGGACATATCATGCTGTTCTTATGTTATCTGTGACGAGATGACGTGATGGGCATACCATGCTCGTCTTCTGTTACCTGTGACGAGATGACGTGATGGACAAGGCAGGCTCTTCTTCTGTTATCTGTAACGGGATGGCGTGATGGCCATATCATGCTCTTCTTCTGTTATCTGTGACAAGATGATGTGACGGACATATCAAGCTCTTCTGTTGTTATATGTGATGTGATGACGTGATGGACATGTCAGGCTCTTCTTCTGTTACCTGTGACGGGATGGCGTGATGGAAAACTTGGAAAACTATAAATGAAATTATGCAAAGACCCAACAAAAAAGATCATTACCTATTTATTTTTGAGGAGACCGCAAAATAATTGACAATGTTGAAATTGCAATTACTTTTTTTTATACAAAAATAGGTAATCACCTTGCAAACAAAATTAAGTACACCAGTAATAAAAATCATAGTTATTATTTGACAGGGAGTTCTGAAATGCGTTTCCAATTCCAAGAAATAAATGAAAAGTCAATATTAAGAATAATTGACAATTTCTCTGAACAAACTAGTAATGGCTGTGATGGTATTACATTTAAACAATTAAAATATTTACAATTTATTTTACTAAAACCCTTAACATTACTTCCCAGATAAGATGAAAATTGCAAAAGTTTAAAAATACCATCTTATGTCATGAGACATTGCAGCTATTCCATGTTGTGTCATGAGACACTACAGCTATCCCATGTTGTGTCACGAGACACTATACCTTTCCCATGTTGTGTCATGAGACACTACAACTATCCCGTCTTGTGTCATGAGACATGACAGCTATTCCATATTCAAGACACAAGATACAATATATTTTATTGAATTTCTCAAAAGAGAACTTTGTCTTGTTAATATATAAAAGTACATAAAACCTAAAAAGGGCAGTCACAGTAAAATAAATATAACTCATATTCCCACACATTCATCCCCCCTCACTCATACACTGATAATGGCGGTGGTGACAAGGAGGAGACGCAATTTTACATTTCATAGCCTGAGATAGTTTTAAAAAAATATCAATTAAAAAAATACCATATTATCACAGTCAGTGTCTATCACAGTCATGAAGTAAATACAGCACAGTGTTATAAAATTATAAACCCGCTAAATTCATAAAATGGCTCAGTTAGAAATAACGCTTAGGCTTTATTGATAATCTTCATTGACGTAGGAACAGCTATCCCAACTTGTGTCATGAGATAATACAGCTATCACATATTGTGTCATGAGACACGACAGCTATCCCAACTTGTGTCACGAGACACTACAGCTATCCCATCTTGTGTCACGAGACCCTACAGCTATCCCATATTGTGTCACGAGACCCTACAGCTATCCCATATTGTGTCATGAGACACGACAGCTATCCCAACTTGTGTCACGAGACCCTACAGCTATCCCATATTGTGTCATGAGACACGACAGCTATCCCAACTTGTGTCATGAGACACTACAGCTATCCCATCTTGTGTCACGAGACCCTACAGCTATCCCATATTGTGTCATGAGACACGACAGCTATCCCATTTTGTGTCATGAGACACAGCAGTTATCCCATGTTGTGTCATGAGACCCTACAGCTATCCCATCTTGTGTCTTGAGACATTACAGCTATCCCATCTTGTGTCACGAGACACGACAGCTATCCCATATTGTGTCACGAGATCCTACAGCTATCCTATCTTGTGTCATGAGACACTACAGCTATCCCATCTTGTGTCACGATATCCTACAGCTATCCCATATTGTGTCATGAGACACTACGGCTATTCCATCTTGTGTCATGAGACACTACAGCTATCACATCTTTTGTCATGAGACACGACAGCTATCCCATCTTGTGTCAAGAGACCCTACAGCTATCCCATATTGTGTCATGAGACACTACAACTATCCCATCTTGTGTCTTGAGACACTACAGCTATCACATATTGTATCATGATGCACGACAGCTATCCCAACTAGTGTCACGAGACACTACAGCTATCCCATCTTGTGTCACGATATCCTACAGCTATCCCATATTGTGTCATGAGACACTACGGCTATTCCATCTTGTGTCATAAGACACTACAGCTATCACATCTTTTTGTCATGAGACACGACAGCTATCCCATCTTGTGTCTCAAGACCCTACAGCTATCCCATATTGTGTCATGAGACACTACAACTATCCCATCTTGTGTCTTGAGACACTACAGCTATCACATCTTGTATCATGATGCACGACAGCTATCCCAACTTGTGTCACGATACACTACAGCTATCCCATCTTGTGTCACGAGACCCTACAGCTATCCCATATTGTGTCACGAGACCCTACAGCTATCCCATATTGTGTCATGAGACACGACAGCTATCCCAACTTGTGTCACGAGACCCTACAGCTATCCCATATTGTGTCATGAGACACGACAGCTATCCCAACTTGTGTCATGAGACACTACAGCTATCCCATCTTGTGTCACGAGACCCTACAGCTATCCCATATTGTGTCATGAGACACGACAGCTATCCCATTTTGTGTCATGAGACACAGCAGTTATCCCATGTTGTGTCATGAGACCCTACAGCTATCCCATCTTGTGTCTTGAGACATTACAGCTATCCCATCTTGTGTCACGAGACACGACAGCTATCCCATCTTGTGTCACGAGACCCTACAGCTATCCCATATTGTGTCATGAGACACGACAGTTATCCCATTTTGTGTCATGAGACACAGCAGTTATCCCATGTTGTGTCATGAGACCCTACAGCTATCCCATCTTGTGTCTTGAGACATTACAGCTATCCCATCTTGTGTCACGAGACACGACAGCTATCCCATATTGTGTCACGAGATCCTACAGCTATCCTATCTTGTGTCATGAGACACTACAGCTATCCCATCTTGTGTCACGATATTCTACAGCTATCCCATCTTGTGTATCGAGACCCTACAGCTATCCCATATTGTGTCATGAGACACTACAACTATCCCATCTTGTGTCTTGAGACACTACAGCTATTACATCTTTTATCATGATGCACGAAAACTATCCCAGCTTGTGTCTCGAGACCCTACAGTTATCCCACATTGTGACATGAGACACTACAGCTATCCCATCTTGTGTCATAAGACACTACAGCTATCATATATGTTGTCATGAGACACTACAGCTATCCCATCTTATGTCTTGAGCCACGACAGCTATCCCATATTTTGCCATGAAACACGACAGCTATCCCATCTTGTGTCACGAGACCCTACAGCTATCCTCTCTTGTGTCATGAGACACTACAGCTATCACATCTTGTGTCACGAGACCCTACATCTATCCCATCTTGTGTCATGAGACACTACAGCTATCACGTCTTGTGTCAGGAGACACGACAGCTATCCCATCTTGTGTCATGAGACACTACAGCTATCACATTTTGTGTCATGAGACACTACAGCTATCACATCTTGTGTCATGATGCACGACAGCTATCCCATCTTGTGTCACGAGACCCTACAACTGTTTAAATGCATCGCCAATAGGTAGATGAGAGGCGAGTGGTTGAAAGCAGCGACTGGACATATCAAGCGGTCCGTTCACCTCGGCACCTTGGAGAAGATACTGCAAGACTGCCCTAGTGTTAGAAACGTAAACGTATAAATAATACAAAAGATCACGTTTATCACAGCTCTTCTGCAACCTTTCATTACCTAACATCAAAGCATGATTCTGCCGGATGCGAGATTACTGTAACAGTGTTAAGCAAAAGCAATTGCTAAAAGCACATGCAATACGCCCATGTGACAAACCACTTAACACAAGGTCCTGACACGTTAATCGTCGAATTTTCGGTACTCTTACTATTAGTTTGAATTTCTGATGTTTCGATTCCATGACGTGGTGTACTCGGCAAGCAGCATGGGTCTGGTTAAAAGTTGGCGAATTTATCGTGAATCTAAATTTTGAAACAATAGAATTTAACGCTCAGCATCCGTAAGTGTATTGTTGTTTTGTTCATGCATGCATTCCTTTACAGTGTGTGTGTGTGTGCGTGCGTGTGTGCGTGTGTGCGTGTGTGCGTGTGTGCGTGTGTGTGTGCGAATGCGCGCGCGCGTATATATGTGTGTGCCTGTGCGTGCGTGCGTGACACGTCAACTGTGTATATGGATAGTTGGTTACCACTTACACGTTAATGTAAAGAGAACATGTATTAAATACAATGTTTATGTACAGAGAACATCTGCCTAATACAACTTTTATGTATAAAGAACATATGTCCAATACAACTTTTATGTATAAAGAACATATGTCCAATACAACTTTTATGTATAAAGAACATCTGTCCAATACAACTT
>OZ023206.1:36139272-36152738 GCA_963995525.1 Escarpia spicata
TATATATAATATATATATTATATATATATATATATATATATGTATAATATATTATATACTTACATACAGCTGTATATTACATATTACACATGCATTATATAATATTATATATTATATATATATAATATTTATATTATATATATATATATATATGTATATATATAAATGTATATATATATATATATATGTATATATAATATATATATATATATATATATATATATGTATATACAGTGAATTGTTTTATAATTTACACGTTTTAAGATTTGAGCGGTGATTATCGTGTCAGTTGATTCCTTTCCTTTTTTCTTCATAGAACATTAGTAGGTGTTGGTAAGAACGTATGTACTACAAAAGAAAACATGGCTTTAATGCCATATGTCACCAGTCTGTCCTTTAAAAACTACTACTTTGTGTGTTTCGGTGGAATTCCCCTTCAAATTCGTGGAAACTATAACGACGTTTCCGAGGAAATGATGACACCAGTTTGACGCCTTGAACCCATATCATATAGTCTGTTTATTCTGATACCAGTATCCTGTTTTATGAAGAAATGTTCGCAAGCTCTTATGTCGGTTCCCTGCGTGGCGCTGTGTTCAGTGTTCGGTGTATGACCGAACGCATCATCAGAGACCCATGAAGGGCTGACATAAACAAGGCAGCTATGTGTAACTGTTGGGAGTGTATGACTGCTTATAAATTGTTCCACCTTAGCAAGTTCAGAAACGTTGTACCATCGATGGAACATCTTATCTTTCTTATCTTTACCCGGTAATAAGTTTAATATGTTCTGCGACCCAACAGATTCTTTGCTGTGTGATATTTATCTGCTGGGTGGACTGGTCCAACGTGTGTGACAGTACACTATATAGCGCCCATTAAGTAGAAACTATAGCTAGAGATACGTTATATGCAGCATGCATGTGCGTGATAAAACCCGACAGATGTTTATGTCTGCCGGGAGAGTATTTATTACAGCGGCAGGTGGATGCTGGTAGCGACGTATTAGCACCACTTCCGTTCGATGTACTGGAACGGTGGCCATAGACACTCACCACTCTGCGTGATACAGGTGGACTTCAACAGTCCGTCCTCCATTCGTTTAGTCCTACGTTCAGTGGTCTTTCAATTTGTGGTGTGTTTAGTTTGTGTGATATGCTCCGTCTGTTTACCAGAACGCGAAAGTTTGCAGCATGCGGTAAAAAATAACTAAAAATAAATAATAACCAAAACGAAATTACACATTTCTGGAAATGAACTAGCATGTCGTTATTTTTACCAGACAGATTCAACTTTTTTTTATTAGTCTAAAACGAGTACATTAAAAGAGTGGAATTGTGGAAAAACCATTAAGCATTAATACAAAGCGATCTCCGAACAGTCATGTACTATCCCCTAGACGAGGCTTAACCATGTGTCTCGTACGAGACATGAATGCGAGAAAGGTAAACTACCGGTCTAAAACTAAAAAACCTGTCGTCATCAAAAACAAATTAAAACAAGCAGTTGACGCCTACCTACACGACGTAATCATAAACATACAACACCACAACATTACGGGATAATAAGAGTAATCTATAAAGTCATGGTCTGTCAGCTGGCTCAGCGATATCAACAGGATGAAAAAACTGTTCTTAAGAAAGTGGTGAGAAGTTGAACGTGAGCTGTTGCGATATAAATGTCAGCGTCACTGATTAAAAGTAAAGAACAAGCGAGAACGTGACATAGAGATACGGGTATATCTGGTAGTAATCTATAAATGTGATTAATATTTCCGTTTCACGAACGCATATCGTGCGTGGATGTCGGCTGTAGAGATGAGACGAGTCGAATGAAGTAAACTCCCATTCCAATCCGTCATACTGCAGCTGGACATCTTCAACTGACGTGTAATCATTCGTTAGTGCGACATGTTCGTACTAAAGGCCGGTTTATATGCGCGATTTGTTGCACCGATTTTTCGAGCGACACCGTGACGCACGATAACGTGTAATTAAATTGCAGGTGCGTTTAGACGAACAGTCTGTAAACACAGCAATATATATTGATGATCGCACTCCCATTTTGACATTTGATGATGAAAAGTCACGACAGGTGCAACTGCTGCATGTTGCTGATTGGCCGATGATTCAAAATGGCGGTAACTTAGCGTTGCCGGTGTTCCGGTCTGGAAGGAGGTTCCGGTCTGAGAGTAAGTTCCGTTTTCGTTTTGCATATTGCGCATGCGCTTGTACATATCAATGGTTAGCGCCTACTTTCAGCCCGCAGCTGTACGGTATGGAACTAAATTCCGGTCTAAGAGTAAGTTCCGGTTCCGTTTTGAGTACACACTGTACATTTCAAAGGTTAGCGCCTATTTTTAGCCAGCTTAAACACGTCTATATCAAACAAAAATGATTAATTATGTAACTCAGTCGCCGCTTGCGCGAGCATGTGCACTACGCAAAACGGAACCGGAACTTACTCTCAGACCGGAACCTCCTTCCAGACCGGTACACCGCACAAACGTTCACACATATCGCGCGTGTAAACCAGCATTTAGTCGATCACTTGCTGACGCGATGAAGCAGGTTATACACTGCACGTGTTGTACGGACGGACAAGCTGGAACGACAGAGACAATCTAACAGAACCAGTCAAGTTCATCATCTTCATCATTGTACAACCGAAGTGTCCCGTGGTTGGGCGAAAGCCTCAGCATGTCGTTTCCTAATCTGCCTGTATTGCGCTATCTTCTGCCAGATGGTGCCCTTCCAGTACTCGTCTAGTTCGTCTCTCGACCATCTCGCCGGTCTTGCTTTAGATCGGTCTCCAGGTTGTGATACGCGATGTCCATCGGTTTTCTCGTAGTCTGCTGATGTGCCCTGTCCAGGTCCACTTCTGTCTTCTGGTTTGTTTTATCACGTCTATGATATTTGTCTTCTGTCTTACTCAGATGTTTGTTTTTCTCTCCCGATATATGATGTTTAACATACTACTTTCCATCTGTGTTTGTGCGGCTGCTAGCTTGTTCTTTGCCTGAATGTTTCAGCGCCGCATGTCATCGCTGGAAGTACGCATGAGTTGTAGACTTGTCTCTTCAAGCAGGTTCCAAAGTTACCCTTGGAGATGTCGCGGTGTTTGGCGAATGCTGTCCAGCGGGCAGTGATTCTTCTTTGAATCTCCTTGTCTTGATATTTGTCTCTGATACTGTATCGCTGTCCCACATAGATGTAGCTTTCAACGCTCTCTCTCTGCGTGGTGTTGATATATATTGGTGTGTCATTTTCTAGCATCACTTTTGTCTTCAAAATGTTAATCTTCAGACATTCTTTTTCACTTTCATAAGCTAGCTCCTGCAGCTTTTTTGTAATTCTTGCGGGGTAGTAGCGCATATGAGTATGTCGTCGGCGAAGCGAAAGTGACTGAGACATTATCCGTCTATCCTCAAGCCTCTGATTTTCCAGGTCAGTCTTCGGAATATGCTTTCGAGTGTTGCCGTCAACAGCTTGGGCGATATGGTGTCACCCTGTCGTATTTCTCGATGTTGATCTTGTTGCTCTTTTTGTGTAGATGGACTGTCACCGCCGAGCTGTTGGTGTAGATTTCTTTCAGGAGTTCGATGTACACGTCTTCCTCTATCCCCTGTTCGTGAGGGGGGTCAGTATTGCTTGAGTTTGCACCGAGTCGAAAACTTTCTCTTGTCGACGAAAGCGGTGCAGAGCTGGATATTATATTATCGGCATTTCTTTTTCGGTTGGTTTACGACATGTATGTGGTCCGTCGTTGAGTACTTGCTTCTGAATCCTCGTGGTTGGTTTTCGTCGAGTGTCTTCTCTAGCCTATTCGTTAGTGTCTTTATGAGTAAGTTGTAGATGTTTGAGAACAAACATATCGGTCTGTAGTTCTTTAAATCTTTCTTATTTCCCTTCTTGAAGATTAACACCATCTTTGCGTTCTTCCATGCCGATAAGCATTTAGTGTACAGCTTAGCCAGTATCTTCGAGATGGTATCTTCTCCTGCTTTTAATGTTTCAGTGTTTACATTATGTCTTCCCATTATTCATATCTCTTAGCGCTGCTTCCACCTCCCATGGTATTATCTTTGGTACCTCTTTCGGGTCGGTGTGAATTATGGTACTCTATTCACTGTCGTATAGCTCGGTGTAGAATTCCTCTATTCGTTCCATGATCATATCTTGGTCTTGTGTTTGTCTAGAAGTGTAATCAGGCTGTCTCGGCCTAGTGCCTGTGTTTTTCTGGCTTTCTTAAGGCTCCTTGATACCGTAATCGTTTCTCGTATGATCTCTTATTTGTACTTCCTGATGTCCTCCTGAGATCAGATAGAAGTTTTTAAAATATTGAATGGTTATGCAAATATGTATACAACATTTTTTTCTCAGTTAAGAAAGATAGAAGGACTAGGGGCACGAAGTTATATTAATAAAGGAGCAGTGTAGATTAGATACAAGGAAGTTCAAATTTTCACAAAGGACTGTAATTGATTGGAACAGATTATATGTTGATTGTGTTGGTGCTAGTAGCGAATGAAGTGAATATATTTTAAAATAAAATTGACACGTTCCTCAGGAGGGAGAGATTCACGTAGATAAAAAAGGGTTGGGCTCTCGATAAGCCAAAAGGCGCCTTTGTCAACCTGCCATCTAGAGTTAATTCTCTGGATGGTAATTCTGTTAAATTTGTTTTGGTTAAATATCAGTGATGTTTTCGTTCATGGTGTCGATGTCGTATATTTCTCGATCGATTTCGCAGTTCGAGTTGAAATTCGATCTTTTTTGTACGTATTTGTGTGGTATCTACACTTGGTGGTCTCTTGTTTATCAACTTCTTCCCTTCAGCCTTGACGTCCAGTTTGATGTTGCTCATTGCCATTCTGTGGTCACTTCCGATGTTGACTTGGTTGATGACAGTTACGTCAGTGACCATGTCTGGCCTGTTTGTCGGGATGTAGTCAATTTCGTTCTTTGTTTCTCCATTTGGGCTTTTCCACGTCTATCTCCTCCCTGCTTTCTTCTGAAACATGGTATTAGTGATCCTTGAATGTAGTGCTAATCCGGTTTCTTGGTTAATTATATTGGGTATATTTACCTCTCAAGAAACTTTTATTTTTGTCCCGGTATAATTTAGGCCGCATAGAAGGCAGCGAGAAGCGGCCGACATTATACAGACAAAAATGTAAAAGTTTCTTGAGAGGTAATATACCCAATACGGTATTAGTGATTTTGTACTTCCTTGATGTTGCCCATCCTACCAAGGTGTCGTATCTTTCGTTTCTCACACCTAGGCCAAATTTGCCTGTTGCCGTTTCCGAAATGTTTGTTCGTTTCCCTACTTGCGCAATAACGTTTCCCATCACTTTCGTGTATGGGTTGGCTTTTCTAAGGTCTCATCCACGTCGTTGTAGAAGTTGTCTTCTTCTGAGTATGATGTTGTTGGTGCATATACTTGTACTGTATTCAGTTTGTAGCGCTTTGTTATGCATAGAACAAGTTCTGCTACTCTGGGGCTGATGCTGTTAATCCTCACAGGGCCTCACTATTTTGTCTTTCAATGTCTTGTTTGTGAGAAATCCTACTCCTGCTTGGCCGTTGTTCGCCGTGGAATGGTATAGTAGATGGCCGCTCTGTAAGGTAGTGAAGCGTTCCTGTCTTCTGATTTCGATCCCGATCACATCTCATACCAACCTGGTTTTTCTACGTTCTTCCTCCAGTTCTTGTATTTGTTCATCTTTTAGTAGTGTTCTTACGTTATATGTCGCTATCTTCAGCCTACTTACCTTTTCTCGGCGGCTGTTCTTGACCTGCTGGTGCTGGGGACTCGGGGCCTTGGCTTCATTGTACTTTGCATGCTGGTGTGGTTGGCCTTCCCTTCCACGCTGGCCGGTACGGGTTGGAAGGGGGAGCGACGTAGGCTGAACGAAATGGTCCAAGTTTCGACACGGTGGCCGAACCAGTACTGAACGACCGACCGGATTCGAACCCAGGTTCCTTCGGTCGACAGTTCGGCACTCTAACCACTCGGCCAGTCAAGTTATTGAAGTGTAAATGTGAGTTGATGGCGCCGCTGCCCATTAGTGAAACGTCCGCAAATTTGGTTAATGGAATAACGCTAAGTTAATCGCTAACGCTGCATCGCAGTGGTTGATAGATTCCTTTCTCATTGGATTCAGTCGTATCCTCATGGGAACAGAACCATAAATAAACACCCCTGGAGTCACGGCGTTGTATAAATACTCTAATTATTATTATTATTGTTTCCGTTGTCGATGAGCGTCAGTTGTGGATGGACTGTCAGGGCACCGAGCACGTACTGAGTGGGATGCGGCCGCTCTCTGATTAACTGTAACAATGGAAACAGTTCAAGTCGAATTTGTTACAGAAAAGGGGCTTACATCGTGTGTAATTTGTTACACGCGATGATCGTTTGTATTAATTTATCAATAGGCAATGCAACTGTCTATATCTTCCACGAGACACTGTAAACGGTTGTAACATGTCGTCTACTTGCTCCATCAGACAATGTAAACGGGTGTAACAGGTCGCCTATTTGCTCCATCAGACAATGTGAACGGGTGTGACGGGTCGACGACTTGCTCCACATGACAATGTAAACTGGTATAACATGTTGCCTACTTGCTCCACCAGAAAATGCAAGCTATTGCAACACTCTCCTGTTCCCCCAGACCTGACACAACAGGTCGCTTATACGTGTTCCATCTTTCAATGAAGACAGGTCAGACACATTGGTCCGGCATTGTATAGACTTTTCGTAGGTGTTGTGTCACAGTTATTTCCGTCGGTGTTGAGAACATCATCGTGACACTATGAAGTGGTATAGCAGCATGGTGTTCGCTGCGCAGGACCGGAAACACATTTATTCGTACGTCCGCTGCACAGATGTGCCGTATTTCCGCTTAATCGTTTGTTGGGAGAAATGAAGTTGCTGGCCGTGTCCTGGTGCACCGCGAAGCCGGTATGGCGTGAGATATATCCCTACTAAATAAAGACCCCTTGCCGTTTTATATGCCATACCCTCAACCAACAGCATACCAGACGCAGGTTGGTTCCCTTGTATGGAACATCATGTCTTGAGCATGGTGTATGGTGGATCGTCATGTTCTGAGCATGGTGTTTGGCGGAGAGTCATGTTCTGAGCATGATGTCTGGTGGAACGTCATGTTCTGAGCATGATATCTGGTGGAGCGTCGTGTCCTGAGCATGGAGTTTGGTTGATCGTCGTGTCCTGAGCAGGATGTCTGGTGGAGCTACGTGTCCTGAGCATGGTGTCTGGTGGAGCTTCATGTCCTGAGCATGGTGTCTGGTGGAGCTTCATGTCCTGAGCATGGTGTCTGGTGGAGCTTCATGTCCTGAGCATGGTGTCTGGTGGAGCTTCATGTCCTGAGCATGGTGTCTGGTGGAGCTTCATGTCCTGAGCATGGTGTCTGGTGCTATGGTCTGTGTGTAATTCACCATTCGTCAGAGTGATACGCCCTCCTTGTGGATTTTTGGCGGATTCATGCAAGGTACTTTTTCAAGTACTGTGGTACTGAATATATTGGGGATGATGGTATCATACATCAAATGTATTGGATAAGTTAGTGTGTCACATGAACAAAAGCCTCTACAAGGTAAACATTTCACGTACTGGATATGTCTAAAAGAAATCATTTGCATAACATCCTTATAGTTTTGTTGGATTTTTGCTCTTTGTCGAATAACAATGATCAGATGAGATTTATTAATTGTAAATGGACGTTTGTTTCGATAGACCTTTGCTGATTGTTTGTTCAATTCCACTTTTACTTCTCAAAGAAGGTTATAAAATAGTGATCTGTCATGTGCAAGTAAAGTGAGGTTAAACATTTGATGTTTTCGTTTGTGTATAAGATGGATAGTAGTGAACCTATAATTGATCATGTCACTATCGTTAGATTCGTACGTGTATATCACATACAGCTTGTCACGTGTCCGCCGTGGGTCTGTCCGCCAGGATTGTCTGCCCTACGTAGTCTCGCGAGTCGACGGATGTGTCATGTCTTGGCGTTGTTGTTGCTAACAGACAAACAACGTGTGTAGCATAGGAGAGGTGGTTGTGTGCAAGTGACGGCTGACGTATGGTGGTCCGGTCTTCCACCGTGCCATCAATGGGCGCCATCCTTTATGTTCTGATCCACGACAATCTAACAATCGGCAATTACGCAGTGAACAGACGAGACGCATATAATCGACATAAAGCTGAACCACGAATGTATTGAGCTCTGGTCCCATCCCGGGTACTGGATAAACACATTAAAGTAAACCTGTGCAATTGTTATTTAAGAGTTTCCTCAACTCGATATATTGCTCGTCTCTTTTCAGACTCATTTCTCGAAAAAACAGAGTCTCTCTATTGTCTCTAAAGTCAATGTCGACATGTTAACTCGTTTGTGCAAATATATTTGTTTTTAATATGGATACAATCAAAGGCCACAATATTAAATTAATGTTCGGCTGAATAGAATTTTTGCAAAAAAGTGTAGTAGAGGCCAGCTTCTGTCTCGAGAGACAATGCTTGTTGTAGCTGCATCAGGAAGATTGACTTGGATTTCTAGCATGACGTCTCGCACGCTTGGTTTCCTGGTTTATCTGGTATGCTTCGATGTCATTTGCTGAACCACCAGTGAGACAGGCTCGCCAGAAGACCCAGTCCTCAGCAAACGTATGCCAGCGTAGAGGGTCGATGCCGTAGTCTTTTAGATTTCTCTTGACCACATCTTTGAATCTTAATTTGGGTCTACCTACTGGATGTTTGCCCCCAGTCAACTCCTCATAGAGGATGGTCTTTGGGAGGCGGTCACTGGGCATACGCTGTACGTGCCGTAGCCATTGTAGGCGTCTGTGTGTGAGCCTGTGAGTCTTCAAAAGGTTGTTGCTGCTTTGCCAAGTCTTGTGTTCAATTCTTTGTCAAATGTAAAGTTTTTAGACAATATAGAGCCTAAGTAGGAGAAATTCAGTGATTTTGGCTTCTTGATTCCCATGTCTCATGGTAACAGTCTTTGTGACGTCGATTTTGAGGTCAAAAACTGTGCAAGTATTTGCGAAGCTGTTCAATATTAGTTGTAACTGTTCCTCGGAATGGGAGCAGATGGCAGCATCATCAGCATAGAGGGCCTCGCACATTTGAAGTGTTGTTGTTTTTGTCTTGGCCTTCAAGTGTGACGTTGAACAGACCCACTTCAGGATAAACAATGTTGGAATTTTGCATATATTCTTTGAGTAGAATGGAGAACAAAATTCCAAAACGCGTCGGGGCCAAAACATATCCCTGCTTCACACAATTGTTGATGGGGAAGGGCTCAAATATCGATCCGTCAGGTTGAAGTGTGCCTTTCATGTTGTTGTGGAAGGCTTGGATAAGACTGAGTAGTACTGGTGGACACCTAACTTTCTTCAGGTCCGTGAAGAGAGCTTCTCTCTTTATATAACAAAAAGCTTTTATTAGATCCACAAAGGCTACATGGAGTGGCATATGATGCGCCCTTGTTTCCCTTGTAGTTGACGTACACAGAAGATCACATCTATAGTTTATCTGCCATAGCGGAAACTGCACTGTGAATCGGGGTACACCCGTTCTACCAAAGTTTTGTAGACGTGTGAGGATGATACGTGCAAATGTTTTCCCTACAACACTGAGCAGGTATATTCCTCTGTAGTTATTGCAGTCGCCTCTGTTACCCTTGTTATTGTACAAGGTGATTATATTTGAATCCCTCATTTCTTGTGGAATTGAGCGTTCCCGCCAGCACTTCAGGAGAAGGCTGTAGAGTGGTGGACTGGTGGTAATATGCTCAAAGCGCTATACAATAAAATCCAATCAAGCGATTCAGTGTATACTTATAAAAACTGCAAAAAAAGAAACTTCAGATAAAATGTAAAACAAATTAAGTTAGTTATATTAAAACTATTAATTAAATAAATGAATAAAATTAGATAAATAATCAATTATACCTGTTATTACTGTATTTACATTTAACAAGATTTAACAAGATTGCCACCCAGAGAATTAACTCTAGGTGGCAGGTGGACAAGGAAGCCCTTTGGCTTATCGAAAGTCCGACCCTTTTATCTATGTGTATCCCGCCCGTCTGAGGTATGTGTCGATTTTATTTTTAAACATATTCACGCTACTAGCACCCACACAATCAGCAGGTAATCTGTTCCATTCATTTACAATCCTTTGTGAAAATTAAAACTTTCTTATATCCAATCTACTCTGCTCCTTTGCTAATGGAAGTTCATGTCCTCTAGTCCTTCTATCTTTCTTAACTGAGAAAAAAATATTTCTATCAATATTTTCATAACCCTTCAATATTTTAAACACTTCTATCTGATCTCCTCTCAATCTCCTGGTCTCTAGTGTTGTTAAACCGCATTTTTAGGCGTATTTCGTAACTAAGATCCCTCAGTTTTGGTATCATTTTAGTTGCTCTCCTCTGCACTCTTTCTAGCATATCTATGTCCTTCCTGTGATATGGCCTCCACGCTTGAATACAATATTCTAAATGAGGCCTAACTATTGTTTTGTACAGCAGTATTATTAGCTCGTTTTCCTTATACGTTATGTTTCGCCTAATTAATCCAAGGATTTGATTTCCCTTTGAAGCTGCAATTCCACACTGCTCTGAAACCTTCATATCAGCACTAATGGTTAACCCTAAGTCCTTTTCTTTTACAGTAGTACTTAGTACAGTACCCCCCATCGTATATTCTACCTCTTCGTTCCCATGTCCTGTGTGGAGGCATTTACATGTCCCAAAATTGAACAGCATTTGCCACTTTTCAGACCATTTGATCAACCTGTCAAGATCATCTTGTAAATGCTGTCTATCTCCATCACTTTTAATCCTTCTAAACACGTTTGTATCATCCGCAAATTTCTACATCTTGCTTGTTATTTCATCATCCAAATCGTTGATATATATTAAGAATAATATAGGTCCTAATACTGATCCCTGTGGTACCCCACTCAATACCGATTTCCAGTTTGAAGCCTCCCCATCAACTACTACACGTTGTCTTCTGTCAATCAGCCATTGTTCTATCCAGTTTATTATACCATTTCCTATGTCATGGGCCTTTAGTTTAAGCAGTAATCTTTGATGTGGTACTTTGTCGAAAGCTTTTTGAAAATCTAAGTAGACGATATCTACTGGTGATCCCTCATCTACCCACTTAGTGATGTCTTCCAAAAAACATAACATATTTGTTAAGCATGACCTCGCTTTAAAAAAAACCATGTTGAGATGGGTTTATCAAGTTTTGTTTAACAAGAAAATCCACCATGTGATCTTTAATTAGTCTTTCTAATAATTTACAAATCACTGATGTTAAACTCACTGGTCTATAGTTCTCTGACTTGTTTCTCGAACCTGTTTTGAATAACGGTATAATGTTTGCTTCTTTTCATTCTAAAGGAACCACTCCCTCTTCTAATGACAAGTTGAAAACTGTTGCAAGCGGTATGCTAATTTGTTCTACAATTTCCAACAGTAGTTTGGGTGGAATACCATCCACTCCAGGTGATTTATTATCCTTCATAGCCCTTATTTTCTTAGCTACCATTTCCCGGGTTACAATTAATTGTCCTAAATAGTCTGAATCTGCCCCCTTGAACTTAGCCTCTGGTACTGGCAGTGAACTAATATCTTCCCTGGTAAACACTGAACTAAAGTACTCATTCAGGTCTTCTGTCATTAAGAATCCCTCTGATATTATATTTCCAGCACTATCTTCTAGAGGACCGACCTTATCTTGAACTTTCTGTTTGCTTCGAACATACGCATAAAAACTCTTGCTGTCATGTTTTAACGAGTTGAATGATTATTCAAAACAAAGTTAAGCTACCCATACATAACAGTTTTGGACATCAAGGAACGTTTGAGCATCAATAAGAATCTGTTTTCGGTTTACTGAAAGGTAGTGCCAGCACATGCGACTACTCAACAGCCGTATCGGGGATAATTCGATCTATTCACATCAACGGTGAACGCAACTGATTTTCAGCTGCAAACCGTTCGAAACACCGTTGATTAGTTTACGCTCTGTTGACGCGGGCCTTCGTTAGCGAATTGTTTTATAGGTAAATTGCGCTACAGTGTACATTAGGCGGGTCTTCGGCTGTGATTAGAGAGCACTAAATGTGCGGCTAGACAAAAATACATCAAGAATATGCGATGTGTGACTAGACAGCGTTGATTATGTCGGGTGATGGATGTGGACTAGACTGTCAAAGGTGGAATACAAGACGTCGAAAGTTGCTTTCAGATAACTACATTTATAAAGACTGCTGCTTCAATGGATAAAAGTCAACGAATGGAGTGAAACTGGCCAACACCGAGAGTGCAGATAAGTGAGTTGATGTAAGTGTGAGCAATGGTGTCAGCTTACGACAGCCTCACCTATCGCCGTCAAATACGTCCTCGCCCCAACCTTAGCATCACGGAAAAGATAACTTGGAGGCGCTTGGCGTGACCCGCGTCGGCTGGCTGTGGGTGCTTGATGTCGATTGATGGTGACTCATTGCTTGCGGTAATCTTACGCAGCTTGCCATCCTCTGGCGTGTCCTGATGAATAAATTGTTGACAGTTTATTACAACCAGTAGCTAGATACCGCGTCAGCCGCATTAAACAATGACAAACTATGTGTGTGGTAGAAACTACATGCCATAGTTACCGCATGCATACATACACACACACACACACACACACACACACACACACACACACACACACACACACACACACACACACACACACACACACACACACACACACACACACACATATATATATATATATTAATATGTAACTTTGAAGCAATGTACGTCTATCTCCTCTCAGTCCACTGGTGTGTGTGCGTGTATGCGTGCGTGCGTGCGTGCTTGCGTCCGTTCGTACATGCGTGCGTGCTTGCGTGCGTCCGTTCGTACGTGCGTACTTGCATGCGAACATGCATACGTCCGTGCTAGCGTCCATTCGTATGTGCGTGCAGCGTGTGTAGGTGAGTGCATGGGTTCGTGCTTGCGCACGTCCTTGTGTGCGTGCGCTCTGGTAAGTACCTCAGATGGCACAGATTGCGAAAACACTAGGTACCCTTTGCCAAATCGTAAATTAGTTAAATAGATTCGTAACTTTCCTCGGCGCTAGCTATTTTCAGCTTAATTGCTCGCAATTTGCTGCAAAGTGCCCCTAAGCTCGCTCCGGTGTACCTGCCTTTTATTAGCGCCAATGACAGGCGTGGTGGTTGAATGTCCGACATCATAACGACGCTATGACGACGTCGGTTTGCGTCGTGTGCACGTGCCAATCAGGGATGTACCGATGTGACACGCCAACCTCCGCAGTGATCAACGCGCGGCACACCTGCAGGCGGACAGGCGCGCTACAGTAATTAACAGGGCGCGCGATCAATGTATGTTGTTTTAACAC
>OZ023206.1:36152938-36182383 GCA_963995525.1 Escarpia spicata
AGGCAGAGAGAGAGGCAGAGAGAGAGGCAGAGAGAGAGGCAGAGAGAGAGGCAGAGAGAGAGGCAGAGAGAGAGGCAGAGAGAGAGGCAGAGAGAGAGGCAGAGAGAGAGGCAGAGAGAGAGGCAGAGAGAGAGGCAGAGAGAGAGGCAGAGAGAGAGAGAGGTAAACATGACATTTTAATCAGTCCGTGCTGTATATCACGCCTGTGGCCACGTCTCAACTTCCTCGGATATTCCATTGTCTTCAACCCCCCCCCCCCCCCCCACCCCTCCCTCCTAGACCTGTCTTGTCCTGTCATGGCTGAATCAATCAGAGATTACCTGTCTACTCGGGGGCGATCTGGGTGGTAAGGGATCGTAAAATATGGAGGTTTTAAATTTACTGGTACAGACATACAAAGAGACAGAGAGAGAAAGAGACAGAGACAGAGACAGACAGGCAGGCAGGCAGGCAGGCAGGCAGGCAGGCAGGCAGGCAGGCAGGCAGGCAGGCAGGCAGGCAGGCAGGCAGGCAGGCAGGCAGGCAGGCAGGCAGGCAGGCAGGCAGGCAGGCAGGCAGGCAGGCAGGCAGGCAGGCAGGCAGGCAGGCAGGCAGGCAGGCAGGCAGGCAGGCAGGCAGGCAGGCAGGCAGGCAGGCAGACAGACAGACAGACAGACGGACGGACGGATGGACAGGCACACAAATAGACAGGCACACAGACATACAGGCAGACAGGCACACAGGAACACACAGGGAGCGCGGCTCGTGTCATGGTTAGCACATCCTCCTGGCATGGCTGCGCTCTGAGTTCGAAACTAAGACCGGGCGGGCATGATATTTGGTATAAAAACCTGGGGCCGGTTTCAGGAAGTGGGTAAGAACGTTCTTAACGCTAAGATGGTTGTCTTAGTAAATGACGTGTTTTTTAATATAAACGAACATACATATGAGTTTACGCAAAATAATTGCGTAACTCTAAGTACGCTTCAATAAAACCGGCCCCTGGCTCTCAACATTGAGGTCTGTGTATCCCTCGTGACTCGGAGATCACGTTAATGTCGGTCCCGTTTCAAATTGGGACGTAAAAGAACCACCGAGGACAACAAGCACCCTGGGAGTGACTCAGTCTCAACATGAGGTCGGTTTGGCGATAAAATGACTAGTTGAATGAAACCTCATAAGACCATTACATTGTAACCACAATAATACAGACTAGTCAGTTAATAGAATATTGCCGATCGCTGGAAACAACAAGAACAAGAACAAGACACACAGACAGACGGACAGAAAGGCAGAGCGAGAAAGAGCGAGAAAGAGCGAGAGAGCACGGGAGAGCGCGAGGGAGCGCAAGAGTGAACGAGAAAGAGCGAGAAAGAGCGAGAGAGAGAGAGAGAGGGGGGGGGGGAGTGCGAGAGAGAATGATGTAAACATGATATTTTAATCAGTCCGTGCTGTATATCACGCCTGTGGACACGTCTCAACTTCCTCGGATATTCCATTGCCTTCCACCACCCCCCCCCCCCCCCCCCCCCCCCCCCCCCTCCTAGACCAGTCTTGTCCAGTCATTGCTGAATCAACATCGATTACCTGTCTACTCGTTCAATTTTCTCTGTCATTTAATTTTCTCTGTCCCCTTTCATTTTGTAATTATGTATTGGTTACGCGAGCCTTTCATTGAGAGCCACGTCTGTGTCGCTGGCTTCGGCCGTCAGCGCCGTTTAACGTGTCATCTTGTTTCCTTGACTTTGTACGATTTCCAGACTCCGGCAAGACGGTCTAATTCTTGTAGTCATACCTCTTGAATGCCAGACATGTTTGCTCAATGCATTAATGTAAGCTCTTGCTAACACCAATCTTAATATTGTATCTTGTTCACTTCAAATCTTAGCTTTATTCCAAGAACACAATGCATATTCTCTGTTCTGTTATATTAAATTAATTCTCTATATTCGTAAATTTATATTAGTTCCAGTTAATATTATAATAAATGGAAAGCCCACTATTACTGCAAACACGGTTCATTCATTCATGGCGTAGTCAACGTTCATCTTTAGAGTATACATGTAAGTGGCAACTCGGAAAGAAAACAGAGAATGGTATTTAGTTAAAATCATTACAAGTGCGTTTCATCATAGGTACGCGTGAATATTTCAAAAGTAAAGTTGATGAGATAGTAGATAGTTCATTTCATCATAGATACGCGTGAATAACTCAAAAGTAAAGTTGATGAGATAGTAGCTAGTTCATTTCATCATAGGTACGCGTGAATAACTCAAAAGTAAAGTTGATGAGATAGTAGCTAGTTCATTTCATCATAGGTACGCGTGAATAACTCAAAAGTAAAGTTGATGATATAGTAACTAGTCAATTTCATCATAGGTACGCGTGAATAACTCAAAAATAAAGGTGATGAGATAGTAGCTTGTTCATTTCGAATGTTAATTATTCGATCCGGTAAACAGGTGTATCTTACTGCGCTCCATGTCCAACAACGATTCAGCCATATGCGTAACTAATCATTAGCAAACGTTACTATAGATAACTAATATGTTGTTCTACGGAGAATCTAGAAACCATAAATATTGTATTCAATAGTTTATGAAGGTAGAACATACGTGTGATTCGCAGTTAATCCGTTCAGTCGATGTTGTTTTCTTATGTGAGAAAATGTACAGAACATATCATATATGTAATCTTTCAACAAACGGCGATATATTGTGGTGTAGCGACTCGTGATATCAGACATGTCTTTGCTAATAAACTAGAAACGTGTGTCAGCAAGGCGGTCAGCTGGTTTCGCGTGTTGTATGACAGGGCGGTGAGACAGCAGGTGTCGTCTGTTGTACGACAGGGCTGTGAGACAGCAGGTGTCGTGTTTTGTATGTACGACAGGGCGGTGAGACAGCAGGTGTCGTGTGTTGTACGACAGGGCGGTGAGACTGCAGGTGTCGTGTGTTGTACGACAGGGCGGTGAGACTGCAGGTGTCGTGTGTTGTGCGACAGGGCGGTGAGACAGCAGGTGTCGTGTGTTGTACGACAGGGCGGTGAGACTGCAGGTGTCGTATATTGTACGACAGGGCTGTGAGACAGCAGGTGTCGTGTGTTGTACGACAGGGCGGTGAGACTGCAGGTGTCGTGTGTTGTACGACAGGGCGGTGAGACAGCAGGTGTCCTGTGTTGTACGACAGGGCGGTGAGACAGCAGGTGTCGTATATTGTACGACAGGGCTGTGAGACAGCAAGTGTCGTGTGTTGTACGACAGGGCGGTGAGACAGCAGGCGTCGTGTGTTGTACGACCGGGCGGTGAGACAGCAGGTGTCGTGTGTTGCATGTACGACAAGGCGGTGAGACAGCAGGTGTCGTGTGTTGTACGACAGGGCGGTGAGACAGCAGATGTCTTTGTTTCCAACAACCATTGGTGGTTGCGATAATCTAGACGATAAATCTGAACGAAAACCAGCAGGCTGTTGCATGTTGTTAATTGTGTCGTGTGTGTTGTTGTGTTGTTATTGTTGTTGTTATTATTGTCGTTGTAGTTGTAGTTGTTGTTGTTGTTGTTGTGCTTGTGGTATACTACATTTCTTGCTGTACGTGTTGTTGTATGGCTGACGTTGTTGTTTGATGTCGTTGTATGAGCCACCGTCTTACAATAATGCGGATCAACGCTGTTCCTGACGAAATTATTGTTGTTATTTTAAATGACAACAGAAATGAACTTAAGTAAGAGTTTCGTCATCCGACGTCAACATATAGCGAGGCTGTATTTAGCGAAATCCTGTATCAGCAATTCCATATTTCCGGCTATTATGTCGCATATCAATTTTTTTACTGAATTTATTGGCCGATCGACCTCAGTGACGTGAATGTAAATGTAGCGACAAATATCAACATCGCGAGCAGCTGGCGAAGTGTTATTTCCCGCGTTGTGTGAGTGTGCAACATCACGACCCGTAGACGTATGGACCGACGGAATGCTTCTTTGGCAACGTGTCCACCACTATCGTGGCCGGACGTCTTTCTCTGTTAATGCCGTATTCCAATAATGTCTTATTATGTTCAACTATTGTAGTTGCATATAATGAATTGAAGGTGGAGGCCTCTTCCGTTGTTAGGTCACCTAGAACAACTAGTGTAGGATCTTATATATCGCAGTATCTAGACACTGGGACCGCTCAACCCTTCTTAATCGTCTCCGTCTCGGATCTGTTCGATCGAACTCCAACGCTACATATTGGACAGTAATCAAACACGCCTTAGTTACATACCCACTTGAATAATGGCATGTTTACACGAAGAACGTCTTAGAGCGAGTGCACCTTAAATGTTAACTTCGACACACATGCATGCGACAACTATTAATATTTTTGTATTATAAATTACCCCGCCATCAATTGTCGACATTGCAATACGAATAGGCTTAGATAATGTAATTACATAGATGATTTGAAAGTAGGCTGAGCGACCCAGACCACCTATGATACATGTCACGTGACTTCTTTCGCTTTCAATCTTATACAAAACAATACAAGCACGAACACAGGTACAAAAGGTGTTATACACTACCCGATCACTGCATTCAGCAACCAACAAACTCAAAAACACAAACACAAATCACGTGCGAATTTGCATTTTATCGGCGAGATGCCGGAGACGGAATACTTAGTGGACGGGCCACCTCCGACGTCCGGTGAAGCAGGCGAGGCGTGACGTACGAACCAGAGGCGCTCATTCGTCGTCACATCTAACGCACTCCGGCCGGAAATACGTCACGTTTAATGAAAGTATAAGAGCGTGACTCGTGAACGAATGTGTT
This sequence comes from Escarpia spicata, assembly GCA_963995525.1. NCBI lineage: Eukaryota > Metazoa > Annelida > Polychaeta > Sabellida > Siboglinidae > Escarpia > Escarpia spicata. The sequence goes on from OZ023206.1 coordinate 36,157,731, forward strand.
TCACATAGAATCTTGTCTTCGATGGTAATGTGATAGTTCGCTACGGAACTGTAAGATATTGTGACGGCGTGCATACTGTTGTCATGACAACACTGGGGATGTTACTGTCGTTGACACGAGTTTAAACACGAGACCAGGGCAGCAGCAGATTCAGGGGTTGTGTGCCCTAGAGTGGTTGATCTCAGTCCCCTCTGTCTGTTGGAAATATGTATGGCGAAGAAAACAATACATGTAATACGTACTATTGCCGAACTAAATAAATACTTATATCTATTAGCAGGCTAGTAATAAGGGAAGATGTTTGACAATTGTTGACGCATTCGATTAGTCACTGGCAACAACGATGCCTTCGGTGTGTTTGTGTAGCTTCATGAAACGATGGTCAGTTCACGTGAATACATATATTATGTTATCTTCCTGTTAACTTAACGTTGTCTGCTGTTCCATACGGCAACTTACTTCTTGTGCAGCTAGCGTTGCGAAAAACTACTGAAATTTACGTCGTAACAAGCGTCATTAGCGAATACGCTGTGAAACCGTCTTCTGCGTTGAGTGTGTGTGTTTGTGTGTGTGTTTGTGTGTTTGTGTTTGTGTGTGAGTGTGTGTGTGAGTGTGTGTGTGTGTGTGTGTGTGTGTGTGTGTGTGTGTGTGTGTGTGTGTGTGTGTGTGTGTGTGTGTGTGTGTGTGTGTGTGTGTGTGTGTGTGTGTGTGTGTGTGTGTGTGTGTGTGTGTGTGTGTGTGTGTGTGTGTGTGTGTGTGTGTGTGTGTGTGTGTGTGTGTGTGTGTGTGTGTGTGTGTGTGTGTGTGTGTGTGTGTAGCGCCGTCCGGGTGACGGGCATGTTTGCTAGTTATCTTAACTCCACTGTCTGCCCTGTCAACAAGCCTAGCTCCGCCCCAGCCGAGTGGAATCTCGTTACGACGTATTGGAACTTGCCTACCAAAGTATATATGCAGGTAATTACGAGAAAGATATCTCTGGTAGTTTGAATCATCTAATAAAACCCGTGCTACACATTTGTGTATACCACCTGTAACTTTACAATGTGACGTCAGTTGTGGATTCATTATTGTGTACATAGCAGAATGTTTAGTGTAGGCTTCCTACATCGTTTTGTTATGTTACAGTGAGAAGCGTATTTTGTTAAAAACTACGAGACTCGTTACGACATTGACATACATGTATTTTCGACAATCACAGTTACATAGTTTGGTATAATTAGAGTGACTTGACTCGCGTTACCAAGTCAAACATTACTGCTTATTCTAGATTGGCAAACAGAAAAGAGGAAGTATGTGAACGTATCTATGGAGATCTTACGTATACTCCCGAAAAAACAAACTCAAAATCTATCAAAGCATTGTTCTCTCTGTGCTCCTATACGGCCCATAGTGCTGGTGCATGACACAGCAAGATACCAATACATGTCAAAGCATCCACAACACGTGCCTAAGGAAAATAATAAAAGTGTACCGGCCCGAGACCATCTCCAACACCAGACTCCGCTAAACAACAAATCAACAACGCATCTGCCTCACCATGTAATAGTTACGGTGGACATGGCCTAACCATGTGTACAGGATGAAAGCGACATTTCAACAAAACCAACATTGACCTGGACGTCAGAAGGAAACAGAACAAGAGGCAGACAAAAACAACTTGGCGACAAACCATTGAAGAAAAATTGAAGACTGCTGGGCTGACCTGGGGCACAGCAGCAAGGAGAGCCCGAGACAGAGGGACCTGGCGAGATCTTGTGCGAGCCTTATGTGCCACAAGGCACGAAAACAATAAGTAAGTAAATGTGAACGTGAAGATATAACGCAGTCAAGTCCCGCACACCTGACGCCGGGTCTGTGCATGCTCGTCATACACTGCTTTATCGACAGAATCAGTGGCAGACGGTTCTTGTACAACCAGCACACGTTGTCGATTGATTAGTTTGTTCAGCGACGTCTGGCCGAAGTTGACAGTGAACGTATAGACAAGGACCACTCCGAACAAGTTAAGTCGAAATGCAGTTATAACGATACGTATTTGAAAACATTCTAACGAACTCTTGACAAGTGTGGTATCCGGGGAAGACAACCGTTTCCGTGCTATAAGGTCGCGAATCAGCCGGGAAACCAACTGAACTATCTGGACGAAATTGTTCAAAGAGATATTACACTTGGTTGACATATGTGACCTGATGCTCCGCGGAACATTGGCGTGTCTGATCAAAGAAGAGATTCCACAAATAGACGCGGTAAGTCAAACCGACGACGGTGATGACAATTCATGCCCGTCATGAAAGTCTGATGAATGGCCGGCTGAGCTGAGCGCTAGTCAGCCATATCGTTTCCATCAATTCGATCGCCTTATACATCATATTACATAGAAACATTCGAAATCCCCTGGACGAATATTTCAATTGGCAATGTTTTGGGTAAGTCGCCCTTCCCGAACTGAAAATGTCGGTTTTCATACAAGAAATTGTGTAAGAATATCATCGCGACTAGGTCGTGTTCGTGGTATTGGTGGCAAAAGCGCGACGTTTAGTGGAATTGTAGAGGCAGTTGTGTTAAAATATCGCTTGTACTAATAGTAGTCGAGATGAATGACATCGATATAAATGACTATCAGAATGGCCGTTGTTTTATAAAATGAAGTTTCACCGAATGCTGCACCAGTAAAAAAAACGAATGAGACAGACGCGCACAGAGAAACACACTAGCAAACATCTTGTGAAAACAAATTACGTTCTATTCGTAGACGATACATGTCAAAAACACCGTCTGGACGTTTATATTGCGCGCTCTTGCGTCCAAATAAATTCCTTGAAATACATTAGAAAAAAAACAGATTATGGGTAATATATTTCGGGGCCAACACGTGTTGGTAGATGCGTGAGAATTTGCGTTATGTGTTATTTTCGCGGCAATTTTTATTTTATCACTGATTTTTTTCCGATACTAATGCACCGGGTTGGGTGTTGCTGAGAACATGTCGGGTGACAGACAATGCGATGCGACACGTCATTGAGAGTATAAGAAAAAACTAGTCATCGCTGACGTGCCAAAGTGTATCGAGCGATCTGCGCAAACAAGGTTTCAAAACAACTCTATTGCTAGTATGACTCCTACTCTCGCTCAGTCGTTTCTAGTTTGCCTGTCTGCACTCGCCAAGAATAGCGTCTGTCGTATCACACGCAATTGAAATGTTCTCTCGGAATCCCCAGTTGCAGTCAGACAACACAGTTTTGGTTTAATTCATAGATACGTATATAATAATAATCATGGGTCTAATATATTACGTATATTTTCGATTATGAGTTGAGTATCACAGCTGTATGAGACACCGCGTCTATAAAAACACAAGAAAATAAACTACTCCTAAGGGATTCGAACCCGCAACCAAAATATTGGCTTTTGGACAATCTAACGCCTTATATCACAAGACCAATTGGATCCTTTGACATTTTGTAATTTTGGCGACTACGTATATCGGTTGTCTGCTCGACCGTCGAACTAGACATTATTTGCACATCATTCCGTTTAATTAATGCTCGTCTTGTGTTCCGTTTATCCAGTCTTTGATTCCGTTTGAGTGCATAGAGCACTGTGACGCAGTGCCCGAGCATCGGACTCTCAATCGAGAGAACCCGGGATCGAATCCTGTGCTGCCGTTTCGAACTTTGGGCAAGTTCGGTCACTATTCGTTGCTACAGTTCACTCAGCTGTATGAATAAGTACATGACTACAACCATTGCTGGATATTTATATACGAATAGTTTTTGCGCATTAATGGCAAGGTGGCTGAAAGCTTCTTTAAAAAAGTCGAGATGATGATCGAATCAACCGGTCTGCCAGGAATAAAATGTTAATTGCTTTGAGTAGTCCTAATGACTGGATACTCCGCGATGTAAGAACATACCTTTTTACACGCAAGACGACACTGATACCATACATTTGGCCAAGACGTCATAGATACCATAACATGTCAAAGTACAGCTGTAGTGGGTTTTTTCTAGGCAAATGTGAGGGGCGTCGAAATGGTGCCGCTACTCCGACAGCCGTGCAGCATATACACACACGCACGAACGCACGCACGCACGCACGCACACGCATACACGCACGCACATACACAGACAGGTTTACAAGCACTAGACTGGCCATGCCGACGATCAGGATCATGCTGACACTTCTGATTAATAAACCTCATCGTGTCAACCATAAGTTCACGGAGTGCAGGAGTGCGGATAGTGTCATTCTGCTGTTTTTAAATTGCTTTATCGTCGGCGGGGAAACGTTCGGGGATGTATATATTCCAAATATTTAACAAGATTTAACAATAATTAACAAGATTGCCACCCACAGAATTAACTCTAAATGGGGGTGGAAGCCTTTTGGCTTATCGAGAGTCCAACCCTTTTTGTTTACGTGTATCCTGCCCTTCTGAAGTATGTGTTGATATTTCGTTTTAAACATATTCACGCTACTATCACCCAGAGAATCAGCAGATAATCTGTTCCATTCATTTACAGTCCTTTGTGAAAATGAGAAGTTCCCTATATTTAACCAACACTGCTCCTTTACTAATGTAACTTCATGTCCTCTAGTCCTTCTATCTTTCTTAACTGAGAAAAACATTGCTATCAATATTATCATAACCATTCAATATTTTAAACAGTTCTATCTGATCTCCTCTCAATCTCGTGGACTCTAGTGTTGTTAAATCACATTTAGGCGTATTTCGAAACTAAGATCCCTCTGTTTTTATATCGTTTTAGTTGCTCTCCTCTGTACTCTTTCTAGCATATCTATGCCCTTCTTGCGATATGGCCTCCACGCTTGTATACAATATTCTAAATGAGGCCTAACTATTGTTTTGTGCAGTGGTATTATTAGCTCTTTTTCCTTATACGTTATGTTTCGCCTAATTAATCCAAGGATTTGATTTCCCTTTGAAGCGGCAATACCGCACTGCTCCGAAACCTTCATATCAGCACTAATGGTTAAACTTAAGTCATTTTCTTTTACAGTAGTACTTAGTACAGAATCCCCATTGTATATTGTACATCTTCGTTCCCATGTCCTGTGTGGATGCATTTATATTTCCCAAAATTGAACAACATTTGCCACTTTTCAGACCATTTGATCAACCTGTCAAGGTCATCTTGTTTAATCCTTCTAAACACTTTTGTATAATTCGCAAATTTCAACACCTTGCGTGTTATATCGTCGTCCAAATCGTTGACATATATTAAGAATAATACAGGTCCCAGTATTGATCCCTGTGGTACCCCACTCAAAACTGATTTCCAGTTTGAAGCCTCCCCATCAACTACTACTCGTTGTCTTCTGTCAATCAGCCATTTTGTTATCCATTTAATTACACCATTTCCTATGCCATGGGCCTTTAGTTTAAGCAGTAATCTTTGCTGAGGCACTTTGTCGAAAGCTTTCTAAAAAGTTTGGTAGATGATATCTACTTGTGATCCCTCATCTACCCACTTAGTGATATCTTCCAAAAAACATAACATATTTGTTAAGCATGACCTCGCTTTTAGAAACCCATGATGATATGGGTTTATCAAGTTATGTTTAACAAGAAAATCTACATGTGATCTTTAATTAGTCTTTCTAATAACTTACAAATCACCGCTGTTAAATTCACTGGTCTGTAGTTCTCCGACTTGTTTCTGGAACCTTTTTAAATAACGGTATAATGTTTACTGTTTTCCATTCTAAAGGAACCACTCCCTCTTCTAATGACAAGTTGAAAACTGTTGCAAGCGGTATACTTATTTGTTCTACAATTTCCAATAGTAGTTTGGGTGGAATCCCATCCACTCCCGGTGTTTTATTACCCTTCGTAACCTGTATTTTCTTAGCTACCATTTTTGGGCTACAATTAACTATTCTAAATAGTCTGATTCCGACCCCTTGAACTTAGCCTCTGGTACTGGCAGTGGATTAATATCTTCCCTGGTAAAAACCGAACTAAAGTACTCATTCAGGTCTTCTGCCATTAAGAATCCGTCTGATATTATATTTCCAGCACTATCTTCTGGGGGACCGACCTTATCCTGAACTTTCTGTTTGCTCCGAATATCTGCATAACAACTCTTGCTGTCATGTTTTGTATTACAAGCAAATTTTTTTTCATAGCTTCTCTTTGAATTTCTAATTTCAGTTGTAGCTTGGTTAAGTGCTTCTTTTCCAGTATGTCTATATGACTTCCACATCATTTATTAGTACTTAATTTGTCAAATGGCTTCTTTCGAGAAATGGTTCTTTCTGGACAGGTCCTTTGTGGAAATGTATCCTGTACTGCTTTTTACTATTCCTTTGTGATTTTATTTTGATGGTAAAATGCATCTGGTTGTGATTACTACTCCCCAGTGGCTCACATATCTTGACATTGTCAACTAACTCATTCTGTGAGGACAAAACTATGTTTAACACATTCTCACCCCTGGTTGGTTCTTGCACATGTTGAGAAAGGAAACTATCTTGTACTAAAACAAAAAACTTATTGTCCGCACTCTCCATACTGTGTAGAGATTTCCATTGTATATAACTAGGTAAAATTCCTCATAATAATACAGTCCCGTTTGCTCACTTCCCTTATAGCGTTGTGTACTTTTTCACTCCCTGTACACTGAAATGTTTGGACTTCGATCAACTAACCCCACCGTTGAGTTTCCTGTAACTATGTTACACCAAACAGCTTCTTTGCAATCTGCTTCTCTTTCTAATTTAATTTAATAAGCCTGGATAGATTCCTTAATATATAAAATAACTCCACCTCCCCTTCTTCTTATTCTATCTTTCCTAAACATTGCATAGCCTATCAGTCCCAATTAGGCATCTGATATATCACTGGTGGCACATGATTCCGTTAAACCTATTATGTGAGGGTCAATTTCCTCTACCATAATGTTTAGTTCACTTCTTTTGTTTACTATACTCTTTGCATTTAAACAAACGCATTTATACCCAGCTTTAGAACAGTTTTTTAAGCTGTTCTTTGCTTATTTATTTATGCTGTCTTTTTATTTATGCCTCCACTTTCAGGCTTCTCTCTGAATCCCCCCTGCGCATCGAGTTTAAATAGGTGCAACCTGTCCCAATGTCTCTGTCTCTACTCTGAGAAAACTGCTGCCCCTTTCCAATTAGATGGAGGGCATCATGTACATATCTTCCCTCCCAAAAAGTATCCCCATCAATCTACGAATCTCAGCCCCTCTTCTTCACACATCTACTCAACTAATGCGTTGATCACCATCTTCTTGCAGTTTCTATATGTTGGCCCCCTTCCTCCCATTACTGGCAACATTTCTGAGAGAATAATATGTTTAACTCTTGTCTTCTTTAACTTCCTCACTAACTGTCTGTACTTCTGCACTATCCCAGTTGTTCCCTCCCCGTCTGCATGATGTGTCCCTACGTGTACTAGTATAGACCCTCCCTTGTCATGCCCCAGTACCTTCTCTACCCTTTCAGTCACACGTTCTATCCTAGCCACCGATAAGCAAACAACGACGTCCTCCCCCTCGCTTAGTGTCTATATGTCTTTCTTAGAATAGAGTCCCTCATGAACACCCTTTATGTCCTCATTGCCCCCCCCCCCCCCCCCCCCATCACTGCCTCAGAGTAGCTCCTTCTCCGGTTTGCATATGTCTGGTTGTTGTCTTTTCCCCCTGTCGTCTTCTCTCCTGTCACATTCTCTTCCGTTCCATTCTTTCCCGTCGATATTTCTCTTGTCACCTTTCATCCTGTAATCATCCCTTTTATTGACTTCTCTTCTGTCACATTTACTCTCACTTCTTTTCTTCCCGTCAACTTTCCTCCCATCGCGTTTTATTCTCTCCTGTTCCATCCCATTCCCCTCCTTTCTCCTTCTTTACGGTCACATTCTCCCCTGTCACGCCTGTCACATTTCCTGCCGTCGATTCTCCAATTTCTTCCCCTCCATTCACCTTCCCTCCTCTCAGTCTTCTTGCCACTACTCTGTTCCTTCAATCTCACAGTATTCCCAACTCTCTCCCTGTCGTCTCTCTCCTCTCCACCTGTCTCCTGGCTAATTCTCATCTCCATTCCCTTCACAATATCGGTCAACCTAACTAATTTCGCCTACTCTTCAATATTGTGGAGAGTGGGCGAAGTTAATAGCTGTGGAGATTGAGCTGAAGCTTATGCATCGCGTTGTTCCTACATAGATTCAAAATACACCACTGCAACGTAGTATGTTTAATCATATAATAATTATGTTAGTATAATGTGAATGTATAGATCTAGGTTATTAAAATGAAACGGATATTTTGACATGTTAATTCATAGGTATAGCTTATACAGGGCGGTCGTCGGTGTAATCTTTGGAAGTTTAAAACTAACCATAAACAACCCCAGCTATTACCAATCCTAACCATGTCTGACTCCATCCAAAATTAATAATAATAATAACCTTTACACTAATTACTAATGACATTTCACACTAACTATTTATTTCAGTCATCTGATTGGTTTGATTATCAAACTAACTATTTATTCCCGTCGTCTGACTGGTTCCAACGATTACGCTACAATTAACCTTAACCCCAATCACAACTAACTAAAAACAGAACTAATTATAATAATGACATTAAACATAATTAATAGTTTATGTAATTTCACACTAACTATTTAGTTGTCTAATTGGCTCCAACGATTACCAACTCGATCCCAGTGTATAGGATAATTCCCAAAGGTGACAAATGTAATTGGTTCGTAACATATACTGACGGTAGTGTTTTGAAATTTGGTAGTGTTTTGAGCGTACGTAGGGGTAGTGTTTTGAACATAACAGTAGTATTTTGAATGTACGCTCAAAACACTACGATAGTGTTTTGAAAGTACGCTTAAAACACTACCGTAGAGTTTTCAGCGGGCTAATGTGTTGAGCGTCCTACGCCTGCCTCCACTGTTGCCAATCCTGGGCATTGCATTCCCGTGTGTTAACATCATTGTGCACAGCTTTATTTTTGTTTTCGATGACGATTACGACCGACTGTAGCTCACTAAGTACGAGTTTATATTTACTTCATTCGCCTTCTGATTGTTACCACATTCAACGTTATGAACTATACTATTCTGTCCCGCTGTAGTCTGGTGATGTTCTGTTATTTGCGCAGTCGTATGGGTTTAATCAACCGCAATGTTTGCATTTCTGCGTTTGGTGATCCGGAAACAAGCTTAATATTAAACTACTTTCGCTCCAAAATCGTTGTACGAAGTCGTGAATGTCAAGGGGTACTACAAAAAGGCGTACAAGTGGATCTCGAAACTTAAATAAATGGTCGTCTGGCACTGTTTCAACGAGTCAGTTGCACGCGGTGGCTGCGCCATACTATTAACACACACAATTAGTTCCGTCGCATTCGCTCACGATATAGCTTATTGCATACGTATGTAATGTCACACAACATACGTGTGTCGTTATGGATACACCAGAGATTAGTAACGTGAGTAAACTTCTGAAATTATGAAAATCTGTTAATCAGAACCAGCTGTGCGCGCAATGGATCATGGTAGGCTATATTATGCCAAGCGAAACATTACAAAAAAAATTAAAACTTATGTTGGTCAAATTACAGTTTTACGAAAGAGTTGTTATGTAACCAATTTAAATAAAAAGTAACTGGATCCAATTCACATACAACTATGTTTACGAAGATCAACTTAACCGTTCAGCCCGCAATAAGTAAGCTTTGTTCGCTCCGACACACTTACTATAAACGGATAACGATCAAGTTTTATAATGTGGTTCATTAAGCACACCTTTGGACGAATAAAATACGTTATATCGGGTATTATGAGATTACCACAAACATCATCTCTAATGATATTTAAGTAAAACAGAGTAAACAACTTGCATACACTCGTTCTCAAAAAAGGTTGTCTTGAAGAATTCAGTTGTTTATCATGTGCGTGTTATAGTAATGTCTAAAGAAAGGAACTAATTCATGGTGTGATTGTTGTCCGCCAGGTTTGTTGTGAGGCGCTTTAGGCAACGGGTGCGCGTTGGGGACTTTCCCATATATCGTGTCCTCAGCTTAAGACGACCTTTGCATGGGGCAGATCGTGTTGCAACGTGCCTAGTCTGCCAGACAGGTTTTGAGCGAGTGAGTTGGTGCCATGTCGAAGGGCATCGCCAAACAAAAATTATCAATATATCGATTATTAATAAAATGTACGAAAAGTCATGCAGCGGAGGTGGGATGTATGAAAATGATATCAGCGCAGTGCACACGTTGTCTCACACTCTCCTGCATTGATCACTCCGCCCATAAAAAGACCAGTTGCAAGGCTTAATGTGTCGTCTGACACTGTAATCAATTTAGAAGACAACATGGGAAATTTCGTTCAATTTGCGTCAAAGTTCGCCATCTGTCAAAGCACTCGCGTACACCTCGGGTGGCCGACGGCAGATAGCCTTCCTTCTGCTTTTACATGTAATGCTTAAAACGCAGGATGATATGGGCAGGCCACTTCGTAAAGATAATAATAATAATGACACTTCTATAGCGCATAAACCCCCAGGAATCTGACCGCAGAGGCGCAACAGACAAGAATCGTTGGGCAAAATCGTTAACATAGAGAAGCACGAGTCGTCTTTAGAGCAAGGGACCGCCGAAGGTGGGAATGCAATTTCAAATAAATAAGTCTTCAGTTTTTTACGAAAGGTATCTATAGTTTCAGATGATTTTAAAGCGATCGGGCGTTGATTCCAGATTGTGGGTGCAGCTACAAAAAAAGCACGTTTGCCAATATTTAACTTGGTTTTCGAAACAAAAAGTTATTGTGAAACATATGATCTGAGATTCCTGGGGATATCGGAAAAATAAAGGAGACTAAACAAATAGGATAGGTGTTGCGTAGAAATTGTACGATATGTGATAGTGGCAAACTTGAATTGTATTCGATATGCAATTGGAAGCCAATGTAACTGTTTAAGTAGAGGCAGAGATGGTGAAAAACGAGGTGCTTTTAGTACTACACGTGCTAAACAATTATGTACACGTTGGAATTAAGCTAAGTCCTTTTTAGCAATATCGTTTAGGAGAGAGTTTCAGTAGTCAAGGCGACTGCTAATTAGAGATACTGATAATGTTTTAGCAGTAGATAAAGCCAAACGACGCCGAATTCGACGGAAATCACGTATATGGTAGAGACAGGATTTACGTACTTGAGAAATGTTCTGGTGAAAGCTGAAATCACTGTCAAAGATAACACCTAGATTATGAACAGTATCTGATGGTGATGCTCAATACCAAGCAATTTAACTGGAAACTAGTTAGCAACCTTGTTTAGTTGTTGTTTTGTGCCAATGATAATTAGATCAGTTTTATCTGGATTTAGCTTCAATTTACTTGCTTCCACCCACAGCAAGATGTCATTGAGACAGTCATTTAAAGTTGATAGAGATGTATGTGCATCAGTTGGTGAAAGTGATATATGCACCTGTGTGTCGTCAGCATACAAGTGATGATTTATATTGTGATTACTTATGACTCGACTAAGGGATGTAGTGTATAAACTAAACAGAACAGGGTCAAGGAGAGAACCCAGTGGGACACCAACTGGAAGATGTTCTGGAGAAGATAGTGAGCCAGATATATTAATGCGTTGGTATAGGTCTGGAAAATATGAACTAAACCACTGAAGAGTGTGCAAGAAATCCCAAAATGTATATGAAAAGAATATCGCGATCTATTGTATCAAAAGCAGCTGATAGATCTAGTAGGGTGAGAGCAGGCAATTTGCTAGTATCCATAGTGCATATGATGTAATTGTGTATTTTAAGAAGAGCCGTCTCAGTTGAATGAAATCGCTTATATACAGATCGTAGATCATTTGATAAGTGCTGAGAATAAATATGTTCATGGAGTCGATTTGCAACAATTCTCTCCATTACCTTCGACAGAAAATTAAGATTTGAGATAGGACGGTAATTTTAAGGTCTTTTTTGCACAGACTTTGTTTTTTAATAAGAGGATTAAACTAGACAATTGAGCAGCGGCGAAAAAAACATCAACGACGCAGAAAAATCGAAGACCCCAGCTGAGATGGGAGGATCGCGTGAATAGGGACGTGAGAAGATCGGAGAAGAATGAAAGATGGAGAGAAGTGGCTGCGGGTGGAAAATTATAGAAAGAAAGAACAGAAAAGCAGGGAAGAAGGACGGATAACAAATATTTGTATCGCTGTTTGCGTCTGCTACAGTTACAGTTATTTATTTACTTATATGACGTTTCATATGAATTTCTTAAAACTTTCCTAGGATATTAAAACACAATATACGTGCGTGTGTGTGTGTGTGTGTGTGCGTGTGTGTGTGTGTATGTGTGTGTGTGTGTGTGTTTGTGTTTGTATGTGTGTGCGTGCGTGCGTGCGTGCGTGCGTGCGTGCGTGCGTGCGTGCGTGCGTGTGTGTGTTTCCTCTAGTTAACACTCGCGTGACGATGAACTACTTAATTTTGGCTAGAAATCCCCAACAGTTTTGACCACACCTCAATATTAACTCAGATTTTGAGATATTCATGCGTACGGCCTGAAAACTGTTGTGTTGTGTTGTCCCTAGCACTCAGAAACTAAGGGTTACAGCAATTGAAAGCGCTAATGTTGCAATACGTAACACAATTCAGTTAACAGACAGAGAGAGCATCCCCTAAAAGTCGTGTGTACATCGTATTGATTACTGGGCCTAGTCTGTATGGCGTAGTCTGTATGACTTAGGGAGTACATTTACACGTGGTCTCGGGTCATCAGGTGCATGACGAATATCTGATGACGATAGCATAGCGTGCATTACACCGAACTCGGAACTGTATATTACTTACTTACGCATGACCTGGTGCGTGTTCCTCAAAAGAACACTGTAGGAAAGACCAAGACTAGTTGCAACACATCAAAACAGGATCATAGGAGAAACCGGGGTTAACTGCAACACATAAAACAACATTATAGGGAGACCGGAGCTAGTTGCAACACATCAAAACAATATTATAGGTGAGACCGGGGCTAGTTGCAACATATCAAAACGATATTATAGGTGAGACCGGGGCTAGTTGCAACACATCAAAACAATATTATAGGTGAGACCGGGGCTAGTTGCAACATATCAAAACGATATTATAGGTGAGACCGGGGCTAGTTGCAACATATCAAAATGATATTATAGTTGAGACCGGGGCTAGTTGCAACATATCAAAACAATATTATAGGTGAGACCGGGGCTAGTTGCAACACATCAAAACAATATTATAGGTGAGACCGGGGCTAGTTGCAACACATCAAAACAATATTACAGGGGAGACTAATGTTAATTGGAACATATCAAAACAATATGATTGTGTTGAGGTAACGGGACCTAATTGCAACACGTCACGTGTGTGCATGTATGCGTGCGTGCGTATGTGTGCGTGTGCGTGAGTGCGTGTTCATGTATGCGTGTGTGTGTGCGTGAGCGCGCGTGTGTGCTTGCCTACGTGTGTGTGTGTGCGTGCGCGCACACATAGATACACACAAGCACACACACACACACACACACACACACACACACACACACACACACACACACACACACACACACACACACACACACACACACACACACACACACACATACACACACATGCAGCCACAACAGAGGCCATGTATTGTGGAAAGATGATTGCCACATTCATACGGTGATGACCTGTGCCGCTCCAGTCGTCTCTCACCGTACACGAGTGGTTGTTAACATGATGCAGATTATCCTTATGCCGACACTACCTATTATGGTGCATGTAGAATTCTTTAGTGTATCTGATTGGTGTTCTAGCTATGACCGCACGATTACCCACCATGTCCATGCTACGTCAGTAACTTAGTAATGGGATTGACGATTGTTAATTTACGTCGATGCGCAAAAAAAAATCACCCACATGGAGCAAAAATCGTTAGTACGTGCCAGCATTTAGCACTTTACGCGCTCAAAATTGCTTTCTATTCACATAAAACGGCCAGTTCTTCTAATAAAAAATATTGTGCAATGACATGACGCACTTTGATAAAATAAGACAAATTATATCACATTTTCGATCATATTATGGTCTGGTAAAGCTTTGTTTTGTTCTGGCTGTTCTGCGTGATGGTAGAGACGAAACACTCAAAGTAAACAGCCATTATATATAAAAATTGTGCTTCACGAAAACACATTTCGGCAGTCAAAATGTAAGTGTAAAAACACCAAGATTCTACAATAAAACCAACCAGCCGATATACGCTTAATTAAACTAATTTCTTATTAGTTACGGTAGATCTATACATGTGTGGATATTATTTGAAACTTGGTTATTTTCGCTGCTGTGTTTGCTAACATGTCGATATTATTTCAGTATTATGTCATAACCAATGGTAATTACTTTTCATCTCTGGTCGATTAGTTACTTTATTGGGTCAACATATGAGAACGGTTCATCAAGTATAATTAATTATCAGATGTCCACGTGTATATTTGTTATCTCCATTCTTAATGGTGAACGTCATCGATATATGGCTTCATCGATCGCTCGACTCACGCAATGTGACTATCAGATCAGTTGTCTTTCTTTGTGACGCTTTGTAATTATTACTGAAATAAAATAATGACCTTTGAATATAGTCGCCAGATGTCGACTTGATGACGTAAGCAATATTCTCGGTAGGACAGATTTATGTTACGCGAATATGCTAACTCTTTGAAAACGATACAAATGTTTCAGACAGGTTACCGTTATTTTAATACAATGTTTTGTCATATATGATCCATGGTTGCAGTCAGAAACGCAGCCCAAACTGTGGCGGGTAGACGTATGTTTTTGTAAGCGTCGGGAGTAGACGTATGTTGATGAGTATGTTGACGTAGGTACGTCTATAACATGTCTATTCCTCTGACTTGATCCGAGAGTTCATACTGGTGTATGTACAGTGAGCACAGCGGTAACATAGAGGAAAGCAACAACATCATTGGTGTCTGTACAGTGAGCACAGCAACAACATTATTGATATATTGGGGTATTTGTTATTAATTAATGCTAGCATTAATGATAATCGTTTTTACAGACAACAACACATGTATAATTGAACATTAGAACATTATTTACACTAATTAATGATGCGTTAAAGTGACCCAATGAATAAACAAATACCCCATAAGAATGTGCCAAGACCAGCTGGTTTGTCAGAATACGAGTGTGCAAATTTGAAACATCTTCTATTCAGTTCTGGTATTAACACACACACACACACACACACACACACACACACACACACACACACACACACACACACACACACACACACACACACACACACACACACACACACACACACACACACACACACACAGAGAGAGAGAGGGGGGGGGAGAGAGGGAGAGAGAGAGAGAGACAGACAGACAGACAGCCAGGGAGAGACATATGGACAGAGAAGGACAGAGTGAGAGAGAAGGAGAGAGAGACAGACAGACAGACAGACAGGGAGACAGAAGGACAGATGGAGAGAGAAGGAGAGGGACAGATGGAGAGAGAGGGAGAGAGGGAGAGAGAGGGAGAGAGAGGGAGAGAGAGGAAGGGAGAGAGAGAGAGAGAGAGAGAGAGAGAGAGAGAGAGAGAGAGAGAGAGAGAGAGAGAGAGAGAGAGAGAGAGAGAGAGAGAGAGAGAGAGAGGGGGGGGAATAGAGAGGGAGAGAGAGTGAGAGAGAGAGGGGGGGGGGAAGAGAGAGAGAGGAGAGAGAGAGGCAGACAGAGACAGACAGACAGACAAACAGATAGACAGACAGACAGACAGACAGACAGACAAACAGATAGACAGACAGACAGACAGACAGACAGACAGACAGACTCGATTAGAGTACGCCAGAGATAACCTCGGATAGTGGGAACGATTCTTGTTTCGTGGTCAGTATCCGCCTTGTTCAAACTGGTCAGTGCCAGCAATAGGGACGTGTTAGCCACTGTCTGACATGTTGATTTAGTGTGCAGATTAAGCATCAGATTGCAATTCATACAGCTACTGCAAAGATGAGAAGTGCTTCGGTTCATGGCATGTACATACTGGATTATCCGCGGACTGTAGATATGAGTTGATTAACGAGTTAAGAAAAAATACTGCTAGCAAACCGTGAACTTGCCAAAAAGTCGATTAATATGGCAACACTCCGAGTGACAAGTCTACTCGCAACGTGCTCCATCGGAGAACGTGCGTACCCATCACATTGGCCAAGCAAGACACGTTACCGCAGGGTTGCACTTGCTGTGGTGAACATCTTGAGCGGCAAACCAGAGGAAGCACGTGCCTTGCTGGTCGTGTTATGGCAATGAGCCTCGTTCTTGACTACGACTGGCCAACCATACTGATAAGTCAAAATTATCCCTAATGATAAAGCACTAGAAACTGTGGAGAATGTACCATGCTTAGGTTCCATCAAGTTTCACAATAGCATGCTTGAAAGGGAACTAAACACATGATTAAGCACAGTTGCAACATTCTTTGGAAGACCCACAGAAAGAGTCTGGTCCAATATAACACTATACGCATAACCGAAAGCATGTATTTTCTTATTGCACGGCACAAACGCCTGGAAAGTCAACTGCCCGAGGGGGAATTACATGGAAACTATTAAATATATGTCATTTCTGCTGCCAGTGCATGATCCTTGGCGTGAAATAGCATGACAGCATTGCGATTCTGTAGTACTGCACGTCAATACAACTGAGCAGCATTCTCAAACAAAGACGACTACCATGGTTTCGGCACGTGCAACGGATGCCCATTGACCGCCTCCCAAGTACCGTCCTTTACCGGGAGTTAGTTGGAGGAAAACGCCCAGTAGGCAGACCTAAATTGATACTTAAACATGTGATAAACAACGATATAAAAGACTAATTGTAATTGACCGTTTGCACTTGCCAACAGCTGCCGATGACAGATCCAACAGCGAGTCAGTTTTCCTGGCAGTTTAGCTGCGGACATCAAAGCCATCGGACACAGAAGGAGACGACGCGTGCTAGATGTTCTATGGAACAATTTGCCTCCTACGCTCAGGACAGCAACATCATTACAAGTGTTTAAAACACTTTTGAAGACTCACCTTTTTAAACAAGCGTTTTATAATTCACCGACGAGAACATTTCATGTGCTTTCTATTAATAAATATACATTTGTTTTATTAGTTTCTTAACATATTTATGGTTATTCTTCTTGTATAAATGAATGTATGTATAGTTGTTTTTAAGAATGTCTTAATATGTGTATTTATTTATACGTTTTTAATTATCTCTCTTTTTTTAAATTGCTTTTTGTATATTTAAGGTAATGTTATATTTTTTACATATTTATTTCTTAGTTAGCATTTCTTTTTCTGTAAAATACTAGTATATACGTGTGCATGTATGTAAAGCGCCCGAGAGCAATTTTAATTGATCGGGCGCTAAATAAGCAATTTTAATTGATCGGGCGCTAAATAAGTATTTTTATTTAATTTAAATTTGTGTTCTTACAGTCACATCGACGAAAGTCACAACTTAATTACGTAAATCTCGCGAGGGTTTGTTCGCGTTGCTACAGCTACGGTCGATACCGTTTCCGTTTATGTAATGTTTTATCGCAGTATTGGTAATATATCATTTCGCGTCAAAAATCTCATTTAGGGGCCTACCGTCAAAATGCCATGGTGTTTTCCACGAAGACCTGCAATTTATTTTCTCGCTACGCAATGTATTTCTTTTTGCAAATAGGCTGGTGTTATTCCATTTACCGGCGTTTTTTTAGAGGGGACTAGAGGTTATTATATCCCATGCAATATTTAGAGTTTTCTCAAATACTGCTTCTGAGGTTTTCTTCAGCGGGGTTCACCGTACGTGCTCACGATTTGCACATTTGATTAAATGCATGATATTTTCACTTAGAGATATTTCCTCTACAATATGGTATATGGCATGGTCGTCTTACTAGTGGTTGGATGTGTGTTATCAGGTTAGGAATGTGTATACGGTTAATCAGGCGTGACGCGCGTGTTTCGACAGCGAGTGGGCAGCTATCTTGAACTGTCTGGCAGGTGACCTCTCCCCGCTGATTCATATTAACATATATCAGGTGTTACGAATGACAGTAACGACATTCATCAGCCGGTATACGTGAATGCGTGCAGGATGAGAGGTGGCGTCTTCCCGTGAATCGACATGATAAGTGTCAACTAAGCAACACGCAGCAGACGACGCGCAACACGCAACACACCGACAACACTGGGGCTCCACTGACAGTCTTCTCTACCCCCCCCCCCACCAACTACCCCCCCCCCAGTCACCCCAAACTAGCCCCTAACCACCTCAGCCACCCCGACTACCCCTAACCACCTCAGCCACTCCAACCAACCCCATTGCGTTTAATAATCCAAAAGGGTTGTATTGAAAGCATTCAGAGCCAGTTACCGGCTACTATAGGGGAGAGCGGGTGTAAACTCCTTAGCTTGTTTTTGAAGCAAAGGACGCGAACGTGGTTGCCGCTCGGTTCCTACAGTCCAGACCGCAATTGGGACGAGTCAACTGATTACTTGAACTTCCTGCTAATACCAATTTTGTGTAGCGCAGTAGCTAGAACATCGGACTCTCAATCGAGGGAACCCGTTTTAGAATCCTGTCTGTCGTGTTGAACCTCGTCCACTCCACGTTGCTCCAGTTCTCTCAGCTGTATGGATGAGCATCTGGCTATAGACAGTGGTAGATATTTGTGTACGAATAATCTTCTCACATTTATTGTAGCGTGGCTGAATGCTTCCCAGAGAGATTGAGATGGTGTTCGATTGAACAGGTCTGCCAGGGAGTAAAGTGTAAAATGCTTTGAACAGTCCTAAGGACTGGATGCTGCGCTATGTAAGAACTGACCTTTGATTTTGCCGACCTTCGCTCGAGAAAATGGTTCTGGGAAACGGACCACACAAGGTCGCTTCAAAAATTGCATACGGATTAGTGTCCAACGTTAGCAGTATTCGTTACCAATTAATTTGTTGCAAAGGTAACGTGGCAGCAGTTCTCGTTAATGTCTACGTTACTACCTGAATATAACTTATAAGCTCATCTACTTTAAGCTCATAACTCGACGGTCGTGTGATGTCACCGAATCATGTCACATTCGTATTGGTCCCGCCTTGTTTTATGACCATATTGCAGCCCTTAATACTCATATTGAGTATGATTACATCGAGACAGACCGGGCGGTATCAGTGGCACACGTTGTTTATCGGCCGCCGAGCTGACATGTCCTGATCTATGTCCTTAAGAAACATGTAACTATGTCACATGGTAAGTTAGTGATAGTTTGAATGTGCGTTCTGGCTTGTACTCCTACCATGTGGCACGGGAACGAAATTCATATTGGAGGGGGGGGGGGCAACGGAGTTTCAGCACTACTGAAAACTTTTCGCCGCCGCGCCGCCGCATATCTTCACATCTTCCGTCACCTTGTGGCTGTCTCGGTTGGCCTCGACTGTGACACCGGAAGACGGGGGGATGGGGGGTGAGGGGAGCGCTAATATTTCGCCGCTGCGCCGCTGTAACTTCAACTTCTCCGCTGTCTCGGCTGTGAACCCATGACACCCGAACACGGGGAGGACAGTGCTGCTCAAAATGTTATTTTTACGTCGCGCCGCTGCTGCCATTTTACCTTCTCCAGCTTCTCTCCGGTGTCTCGGCTGAAATGATGACATCCGAAGACAGGGACAGAAAACCATATGTCTGCCCTCCAATTGCACACACCTTTCACAGTCAACAAAATAAACATTAATCGTCTCATAAAAATTACATTTCCACCCGCCATTGACGCTCGCCACAAAAACAAACATTCACGCTCACATTTAATGGGGGGCAGAATCACATGTCTACCCCCCGAAAGAAATTCAAGGGGCAGCTGCCCCCCTTCCCCCTGTTCCCGAGCCTATGGTCCTGCTTACGGACACACACCGCAAGGACTGATGGTTGACGTCGTCGTCGTATGTCTAACAACATTGCTGAGGTTTAACATAAGTCAGAACAACTGCTGCAGTGATGTTCGGTAAGATAGTTGTCAAACTGGGTATTCCAGAAGATTGTGAGTCAAACCAATGACAAAACAGTATATTCAGGCGATCCATATACGGTTCTTGCGCGATGTAACATTGTCCAACAATGACTGTAGTTTAGATGTAGGGGAGAGTGAGGCACAGTGGAGGGAAATCTTCTTTTGCAGCATTTCTCCTGTTGTAATGATAGCACGGTTCATTTATATGATGGGACTGATAAAGGAACTTATTCTCTGTAAAAGACGTTTCTTCATATCTAGCCAATTGCCAGCATTTTTTGCTGACAGGAGGTTAAAAATTTTAAAAGATTCACTGTGCCCCAGTACCAGGGCAGAGGGGATCATTACCTGGGATACAGTGAATCAAATATTATATAATAATTGATAATTCACGAATATTGTATTTATTTAACTAAAATAAGTTAATTCGCTAATTCGCTAACTGTTACATTAAATAGCTTAAACTTAATGCTCTGGGTTATAATTATTGCGATGTTATGCTTACATTACAATAGTAGCCTGAGTCTAATGGCTGTGGGCAAACATCGAAAAACAAAATAATTTAATTCAACGGTTTTACGCAAACTTATGCAAATTTACAGCTAAATTTAATGCTATAGGATTATATTCAGTACTATAAAGACTGAAAGATTACTAAGTTAACAACATTTTCTTGTCTCGTATATTGAGCCAATGTACCCCGATTCACTGTACCCCGAATGCACTCAATACAACACATACATGACATGTTTCTACAAATGGCCGTCTGCAGTGGAGAGAGCACGTGTTCGTTAACTTAATGATGCATCCATCTAATTGCTAACATGTGCTTGGTAACCTATTCCAAGATGATCCACACTAAATCACAAAAACAATAGAGTCATGAAATTTTATTTTTCGTAGTAAAACACCTACTTTACCTTGTTATTGGCAACCAGCGAAGTCTGTCTTGAATAAAAGCATTAATTTTGATGGCTATTACCTGGTGGCATAAAGTGGTGATAGCCTCTCGGGATTCCCATGTGTCCGTTTCTATAAAATGTTCACAAGCGAGCCAGTCTGTGTTACTAGACAATAAAGAGAGCCAGTCTGTGTTACTGGACAATGTAGAGAGCCAGTCTATGTTACTGGACAAAATTAGAGAGCCAGTCTATGTTACTGGACAATGTAGAGAGCCAATCGATGTTACTGGACAATGTAGAGAGTCAGTGTATGTTACAGGACAATGTAGAGAGCCAGTCTATGTTACTGGACAATTTAGAGAGCCAGTCTATGTTACTGAACAATGTAGAGAGCCAGTCTATGTTACAGGACAATGTAGGGAGCCAGTCCATGTTACATGACAATGTAGAGAGCCAGTCTATGTTACAGGACAATGTAGAGAGTCAGTCTATGTTCCTGGACAACGTAGAGAGCCAGTCTATGTTACGGGTTTGTAAAATGGTTATTCTGAAGCGAGACGAGCAAACAAAACGAATTAAGGAAGTAGCCGTAAGTGTCAATTAATGTATAAGTTGTTATGAATAATGAAAGTAAAGGCGAACCAAATAATATGTCAAGATACCTTTGGACTCTTTGAGACCCCTGTCCCTTGTAACGCTTCGGAAGGCTGGTCTATACACCCCCTAAAATATGTTCGTTGTGAGAAAGCCCCCACCCATCTACTACCGCCTGTTGGTATAAATTGGCCAATTATCCAAGGATGCGAATGAACATATACAGAGGCGAGTGGCGACGGCGTCTCGGAGGAGATGCACTTGCAATGCTCCAATGTCAACGTAATGATATATGGACAACAGGTATAAAGATGGTAAAGCTTCGAGAATCGGAGCGCAAATGCTGTAATAATGAAGTTATAAGGAAAGCGATGGGTGTACTGTGTAGTGTGTAGTGTGTAGTGTGTAGTGTGTAGTGTGTACTGTGTACTGTGTAGTGTGTACTGTGTACTGTGTACAGTGTACTGTGTACTGGGTACTGTGTACTGGGTACTGGGTAATGTGTACTGTGTACTGTGTACTGTGTACAGTGTACTGTGTATTGTGTAATGTGTACCGTGTACCGTGTACCGTGTACCGTGTACCGTGTACCGTGTACAGTGTACTGTGTACTGTGTAATGTGTACCGTGTACCGTGTACCGGGTACAGTGTACTGTGTACTGGGTACTGTGTACAGTGTACTGTGTACTGTGTACTGTGTAATGTGTACCGTGTACCGTGTACCGTGTACCGTGTACCGTGTATTGTGTACTGGGTACTGTGTACTGTGTACTGTGTGTATGTGTCTGGGACAAAGGAAGGCCAGGCGGCGGTGGTTCAGTAGTATGGTAGCGAGAGAGGAAGATATTGTTTCAATTAGGCCATACGTTGATAACGTGTACGTTAATTACATGTTAATATGCGACATTATTACACTCGTCACGATATC
The DNA here is from genome assembly GCA_963995525.1 of Escarpia spicata. Lineage (NCBI taxonomy): Eukaryota > Metazoa > Annelida > Polychaeta > Sabellida > Siboglinidae > Escarpia > Escarpia spicata. Next base: position 36,180,254 of record OZ023206.1, read on the forward strand.
CTAATTTACATCTCCGTTCAAACATATCGCCAACGGAAAGACCTACTGATATATGACTAAATACAAATTATGCACCCAGTTTAATTAATGTTAGCACTCTCTCGCTGCTTGTGGTTGATACCCCATCCTGTTCTGTCCCCCGGGAGGTTACACCTCCATCCTGTTCTGTCCTCCGCGAGGTTATACTGCTGTCAATCACCGTCAAGGGTATAAAAACGTGGAACAATTTACCAAATAAATTGACTCAGCTTCCAAGTTTAACACAATTTAAAAAAGCAATCAAGTTGTCATTACTTTCTACATATTTGTGAATTGTTAATTGAAGGTGACGTTTTGTTAAACCCATGTAATAGTAACACAAGCACTATCGTAAACAGTCTATAAAATGATATGAGTTGTGAATATTATTTTGGGATTTATTTATAATTCCTGTTGTATTTATTTTTTATTTAAGTTTTCATAGTTCGAGTAGGGCATAGCAACACATAAGTCTATGACTTCAGCTATGTCCTTTCAGCAGCAGCAGCAAACCATACTGTGCATGTATTATGTTGTTGTTGTTGTTGTTGTTGTTGAATAAACGTTCATTTATTCATTCTATCCTCTGCGAGATTACACCTCCATCCTGTTCTGTCCTCCGCGAGGTTACACCTCTGTCCTCTGCGAGATCACACCTTCATCCTGTTTTGTCCTCCAGGAAGTTACACCTCCATCCTGTTCTGTCCTTCCGGAGGTTACACCTCCATCCTGTTCTGTCCTCCGGAGGGTTACATCTCCATCCTGTACAATTTACAGCATACAGCTCTGTCATCAACAGCGGAAGTCTATAATCATTTCTGATTTTTTTTACTCCACCTCTTCATTGGTCTTCCCTTCTTCCGCCGTCGTGCTTCAAAGCTTGACTAACAAGGTTTTCTCTTTGCATACGGCAAACCTGTCCGAAACACCGGCCATGAATACAGTTACCGAAAACAAAGTCTACTACGGATGGAACCGAAATAAATGTTAGCGACACGATTCCACATAAAGTCTATGTTTTGACGAATCCCTATATGATATGACCGGCAAGTCAGACTACACCTTGTACTGTAACACGTGCGGCGAACCGCCGTGCAAGCGAGACAGTGGATCTCATACAGTAGATGTAGGCCCTGCACAAACTCACCTACGCAGAAGAACGAATTTAGTTTGCAGTGGCACGATGTAGTTATAGTCAATCTCATTTGACGGTGTATCGACCTGCCTCCTGTCAACCTGACGAGTGCAGTACTTCCTATGCATAATCCATTCAATATATTCCCACTTCTCACAATATTTTAAATTGCTATTAAGAAATCATTAAACTCGTCATATTTTATCTAAATTATTTCAGTTGTGATGTTATTATGTTTTCAAACCCAACACGGTTTCTTTCAAACTATTTTATTATTTCTAACGTTTAAAAATATAATCGCATTACCTCATTTTAAAGAAATGAAGTTCATCTGTTTAGATCATACAGAGTCAGATAATAGTCTACAAATATTTACCATGGTCTTGATGATCCAGGGAGGTTTGCACTAAGAACTGAGAGATCGTTATCGTACAAGTCTCCCTATGACCACGTGCGGTACAGCAGTTATTAATAGAGTTACTTGACTATCTACATTCTAGAATGTACATATAGAAACAACAGTGGAGTTGCAAATTGTGTCGGCAAATAGCAGTGCTAATAGTAGAAATAAAAATACTACTACCTATGGTGCAAACAATGTGAATTTTATTTCTTTTGATATAATTTTGTTAACGTATGTATAACTGTGAATAAAATATAAATCAATTAACTTTTTAATTATTATGATTTAATAATTGCAGAAAAGTAAATAAGATAGAAAAAAATACATAAATAATAGTAAATGTACAATTACAATCTAGACAATAAGAACATACATTAGTTCCAAATTTGTTCATTATGGTATTATACGGCTGATACAGCATTAAGAAACATTTTATTTTTATTTAAGTATTTACCAACATCTACAATACCCTTTCATTGTACAATTTCCGTGGACGTGTTGCCTCGAATTCTGAGAACATTGATTTTACTCGGAATGTGCATGAATATATATTTCCATATGACTGCCAGTAGCC
>OZ023206.1:36182583-36354548 GCA_963995525.1 Escarpia spicata
CAGACAGAGTTCTCGCCGTATGACGTAGAACACTTAGAGGACCAGACCGACTGGGGGCCGGAGAGACGCGTGCTGCAGACAGACAGATTGGCTGACAGAGACGGCCAAATAGAAAGCAGTGTAATCTCTCATTAATTTACATGTTCCTGCTGATTGATACATCCGCGCTTACGTATGTGAGTCGTGGCGCCGAGCGTACACGTTCCTTCTACAACTTGTAGTCGTTCACAGCGCCTCGTCTCACGTTTGACGAATGTTGACACTTGGCATTAAGATTACCGATGATGTGGAAACTGTCGATATGGCCAACATGATGAAGCTGTCGCCGAAAATCAGGTTGCGATCGCTGCTGAAATATGGCCAATTGTTGACCTCGCTTGTAAAGACGTGATACAGTATCGGTGGCGGTAACGTCAATATAGGTTATCGTTCATATCGTGTCGTTATACGTGACGGCAACACCAACCCGGGATAACGTACTACGTGACGGTGACACTGACACACCCAGGCCTTGAGATATTACATTACGGTGACAGTAATATGGATCCAGCCACTAGTCGGCGTCACGTTGCCGCTGACGCAAGTCCAACAAGATTAACGCCGGACAACGGCAGCAACGCCATACATAATTACATCAACTGTCATCCCCTTCAAAAACGTAATCCAGTCGCGCGTAAAAATGACTTGTGTCCGACATACAACCAATCCAATCACCTGCAAATGTAATTCCATTGCCTGTAGAAGTATTCCCTCCCAAAAATTTGATCTCTGGCCCTTGAAGTCATCTTCATGAAAGTCGTCGTTGTGGATGTTTTGTTTCCACATCATAGCTGTTGTTCATACGTGTTTGGGGAACAAGTTAGCAACACAACTAGACCACGTTGCGCCAATGATGTTGCATTAAGGAGCTGCATTATACTTAAACTTTCATGGCTGCAGCTTATCTCTTCCATGTTTTCAATAGGGGGCAGCGGCGTAGATTCATTCAGCTATCGAACTGCTGCAATACGTGCCCAGGGAACGCGCTATACCTTCACTATAGGCTGCAGGTAGCATAGACAGAATCAGCGTATCAGTTAGAACACAAGATTCTCGTTTCAAGGCTTGGACATGTTCATTCACTACACAGAGATAAAAGAGCCAATATTTGCTGTTATGAAGTGGATGGAGGTTGCAGAAGCAAAGATCAGAATGGTGGAGTCATCGGTGATGTGAGACGAGGAGGAAGAGGTATGAGAATATTTTGGAATATGAGCAGGGAAGTTCCTTGATATATATGTTTGTCATTATGGTGATGATTAATGGAAAGGTATGTAAACTGGACAAATTGAAGAAACTACTACATCCGTACGACCTAGCAGTGGTAACACGGAGAAGATGCAGAAGACGTTACAAGAATGGAGTAATACATTGAAAAACATTGGCCTCCGAATGAAACTGTAGAAGACCGGAGAGCCATTAGATGAGCAAGAGCAGGAGGTGGATCTGCATGAAGTAGTCGCCAGAAAGACCATTAAACAAGTGGGCAGCTGTGTACACTTGGGCGGAACATTGCGTAAAGTATTTAGGACGTTCAGTAGAAGGAAACAGACTGAGATGATGAAAACACGAACAGAGAATGAGTGAGGAGAGATTGCCAAAGAGATCATGGAAAACAGAGGAGGCAGAAGGAGAAGAAACAAACCAACATTACGATGGGGCAAGTGTGTCAAGAGAGATATCAAAAGCGAACAGATGAACAGGAAAACATTGATAAAATTGAAGAAGATCGGGATTGGAGATGGATGGAACGGACCGGGTGACGTGCCCTCACGAGAGATTACGGCGAGGAAGACGAAGACAAAATATATTGTCTCAGTTAGCAATAAAGACTTCTTCTTCAGTTCAGCATATATCTGCGAGGCGTAGCTGCCCGGATGATCCCACGATACGCTGCTCTGTCTGCCGTTCGTCTCCCTGCTCTCACGATGTCGTCTTCCAACCAGTCGCTGATGTCCTGCTCCCATCTTCTCCTTGGTCTTCCCCTTCCTCCCTTTCCCTCCACTTTGCCTTCTAGGGTTGTTTCTCTAAGGAATTGTGTATCTTGATGTGGCCAAAATAACTCAGTTTTAGTCCTTTTATTCTATTCACTAGTTGGCAGTTCTTTATGTCTATTTTTTTAAGGATCTCTGCATTGGTTGTTCTTGTTATCCATGGCACTCGTAGGACTTTTCTGTAACATTTCATCTCAAACGCTTGTATTCTTCTCATGTCTTCTTTGTTCGGTGTCCACGTTACGTTCCCGTATAGAGCTGTTGGGAAAACGCAAGTTTGAGTAAATTCTGATCTTTGTTAGTATGTTTTGGCCTTTCCATACATTTGTCAGATTATTTAGTTTCTGCGTTGCTATGGCTATTCTTCTTCTGATCTCTGATGATGTCTTGCCGTCTCCTTGTAGTCTTGCTCAAAGGTATTCGTAGTGGTTCACATTTTCAACTTGCTCCCCGTTGATTGCAATTTCTGTTTTTTTCAATGCATCTATCTGTGTCCATGATCTTTGTTTTCTTCACATTAAGTAACAAGCCCTTTTTCTCACTGTGTTCTTTTACAGACATAATTAGGTTTGTTAGGCCGATTGTTGTAGTGGACAGGAGTGCGGCATCGTCTGCGTATCGTAGGTCTCTTATTCTATGTCCATGAATATTCAGTTCATCGTAACTTGTACTTCTGTTATCTAATTCTTCATATCTTAGTATGTCCTCTGTGTAGAGGTTGAATAGGTATGAAAATAAAATACATCCTTGTCTTACCCCTTTTTCCACTGAAAAAGTTTCCGTAGTTGTATTTTCCAGCCTGACCACTGCTTGTTGGTTGCTATAAAATTATTTCAAGAGGACGATTATCTTTGAGTGGAAGTTCATGTCATTGAGCGTTTTCCACATCATCTGATGAATCACGCAGTCGAAAGCCTTGGAATAGTCGATGAAGCATATTCTTAGATCATTATTTATCTTTCTGAATTTCTGAATCAACATTCTCAGATTGAATATTTGGTCCCTTGTGCCTCTGTTTTTTCTGAAGCCTGCCTGTGTACTGCTCACTTCCATTTCCATTTTATCTTGCATTCTTTTCATCATAATTATCAGCAATATTTAGCTTGCATGGCTAATGAGTGATATGGTTCTGTAGTTGGAGCATAGCTGTAGGTCTCCTTTCTTTGGTAATGGGATGTATATTGATTTCTCCCAGTCGTCGGGCCATTTTCCACTCTTCCATATTTTCTTACATAGTGCATGGTGTATGTCTATTCCTTCTTCTTCCGCTGCTTTTATCATTTCTGCCTGTATGCTGTCGCACCCAGGGCTTTTCCCATCTTTTAGACTATCAATGGCCCATTTCACCTCATCTCTTAATGGTTCGAGATCTGGATAACGCACTATAACGAGTGTGTGTGTGTGTGTGTGTGTGTGCGTGTGTGTGTGTGTGTGTGTGTGTGTGTGTGTGTGTGTGTGTGTGTGTGTGTGTGTGTGTGTGTGTGTGTGTGTGTGTGTGTGTGTGTGTGTGTGTGTGTGTGTGTGTGTGTGTGTGTGTGTGTGTGTGTGTGTGTGTGTGTGTGTGTGTGTGTGTGTGTGTGTGTGTGTGTGTGTGTGTGTGTGTGTGTGTGTGTGTGTGTGTGAGAGAGAGAGAGAGAGAGAGAGAGAGAGAGAGTTTGTAAAAAAAATCACATAGGCGTAGGAGGGTGGGGCATACTTGGGGGACTGAGGTGAGCCAGGCCGGACGGGGGAAGGGGATGGTGACTGTTGAGGATTTTCAAGGATCTACCACGAGATGATGCAGTTCCAGCTCGGAGATTGCAACTCCGATGACGTTAACTTAACATCTCTTCAAAATTCGCCAAATATTGGGGAGTAAGCCCCCCCCCCTCCCACTTGCCGACGCCTATGATTCAGGATATTGCTGCATTTTATAGCATTGATATGCAATCCACTAGAAACAACACAATGGTAATACAGGTGGCACAAAGCCGTGACTCTGTCTCATCCTATACAAGAGATATGTCATGAATGCATTGTATGTCACAGTATGTCACAGTATGTCACAGTATGTCACAGTATGTCATTGTATGTCACAGTATGTCACAGTATGTCATTGTATGAATATATTTTCAACCGATCTTCTTGGAGACAATTTTCAATAATGAATAAAAGACTGATATTGCTTGGTCGCGTATCAAGTAACAATGAGGCGAGCGTAATTCAAACAGGAAATTAAAACGTGACTATGCTTCATGATTCTGATTAATATTGTGATGTGAAATTAATCGCTGACTTTGCACAAAGACTGAATGCGTCAGTCGATGCTGCAGCTAAGGAACTAGCGGATGTGACGACGACTGCGAATTGACGCAGTTACTTTAGTCTATAACAACGTGGCTTTGATGATGAGGGCGAGGACGCGGACTGACTCTGCCGTGATCAACACACACAACCGTCTGCGCCTGGCTCTAGCCGGGGATTACCGAAGGATATAAGGTGAAACGATGTCATTACCCACTGACCCAGACCAATCCGGAGTGCGTGCGTGTTAAATATCGGATGCAGAAAGAAGTTATTTAATTAATAACATCAAAATGAGGTGTAAATATATCTTGGATATTGCATGTTTAAGTAATAAATTGTTTCAATTAACAACATTTCGAAGTAGAACTGTTCTATTTCGTGGTGCCAGTCTGTGTTCTTACCAGTATAGTTTCTCACTGCCCTGCTGTATATGAGGACCTCATATACTCGAGGTACCGAGTAGTGTGTAACTTATATTTCTTTTTAAGTTACTTTATAAATCAATTATGTATTACAAGTTGAAATGTAAAATAAAATATGTATATCAAGGTATTGGAGGGTGAATCAATGAGACGGTCCAAATGCCGTGCTCCACACAAGCAGTGGCATTGATAGTGTGAGACGATGCGTGTGAATTCGTGAAAGATCATTTATATTAACTATATACTGTTGCAATGATAACCAAACGGGGATTCACTGGTCCATTGTTCTCCCAAATACGTTGCTGTGGGAAAGAGTGTTTAGGTAGTGGGAAAGAGGACGGGGAATATACACGCATTCAGTCACAGCTCCCAGTATCTCGTGTAGACTGTTTTAGAGTAGGTATTGTCATTTCGGTATGAATTCTTTATATTGGTGAGATAATGATTCGGTTGGTCGCCACTTCAGTCACTTCAATTAATTTAAGTTCAGATCGTCGCTAGGAACTCTTCTTTGTTTGTCTTCTTATTCTTCTTCATTAACGTCATTTTCTTGTTATCTTCTTCTTCTTTATGAAAGGGCGTACTCCTCAGTTATGACGTTTATAATTATGCTCGCCCATTAAGGAAGTGAAATGGAAAATATTATAAATAGTAGGATATAGGCTGTAAATACATGAACAGGTAACTAGAAGATGAATAGAAACACGCAGGACTGTTTAGGTATATTGCTTAAGTTGTTACTTCGAGTCAGTTTACTCCTAGACATTTCCAAGGAGTCTGCCTCAAACATAACCATTGAAGTTCTCAAATATGTCAATTTCTCCAGACTGGGGTACTGCCTCGATAACTGGCACTTCGTTTGTCTACATGTAGACCGGAGTAAGATAATTAACTATCCCATCGGGATATTAATTACCTCATGTAGGTGCTGTGAGTCAAGTTGATATCAGACACATCCACTCACGTTGTGTCGTGATTTCCCCTGTGCATTACCTTTTGTTTTTCACCGACGGACTCGCATACGGACGTGCGCTTAATGTGCAGCTACAGTTACGGACTGTGGAAACCCCTGTGGACGAGTCAACGCCAGCATCAACAGCTACATGTGAAAGGTTCCATACTCGAGAGACTCGGATGTTCATTCCGTAAGTTATTAACACACAAGACACAATCAACCTGGTACATTTCAGGTTGTTGTTGGCGAACGTTCTTGATTAGAGTCACATTGAGAGAAATTACAGAAAATGGTGGTTCATATTGTGTAGGGCAGGTAAGGCGTTTGCTACGTTAAAGCTACGGAAACATGTCTTGTGTTATTTCAATTGTGATATATGGTGAAATATTGCTGCACAGAACGGGTTGTGTAGGAAGATTCAGAAACCTGGTTAAGTTAGCCAACTTAACCAGGTTTCTGATGTATTAATCTATTTATCGGTACGATGGAGGTTGATCAAAGGTGCAGGCCCAAAGCAGTTCTTTCTATGAGGCTATTCCTTACACCGCAACTCCACATATCACTACGCCACCGCATTGTACGCAGTATGTTTCATATTTATATGGACGACAACACCCAAAGAGGATAGGTGAGATGTTTCATTGCGTGCAGCCTTATATGGACGACAAAACCCAGAGAGGATAGGTGAGATGTTTCATTGCGTGCAGCCTTATATGGACGAAAAAAAACAAAGAGGATAGGTGAGATATTTCATTGCGTGCAGCCTTATATGGACGACAAAACACAAAGAGGATAGGTGAGATGTTTCATTGCGTGCAGCCTTATATGGACGACAAAACCCAGAGAGGATAGGTGAGATGTTTCATTGCGTGCAGCCTTATATGGACGACAAAACCCAAAGAGGATAGGTGAGATATTTCATTGCGTGCAGCCTTATATGGGCGACAAAACCCAAAGAGGATAGGTCAGAAGTTTCATTGCGTGCATCTTTATATGGACGACAAAATCCAAAGAGGATATGTGAGATGTTTCATTGCGTGCAGCCTTATATGAACGACAAAACCCAAAGAGGATAGGTAAGATGTGTCATTGCGTGCATCCTTATACGGACGACAAAATCCAAAGAGGATATGTGAGATGTTTCATTGCGTGCAGCCTTATATGGACCAAAGAGGATAGGTGAAATGTTTCATTGCATGCAGCCTTATATGGACCAAAGAGGATAGGTGAGATGTTTCATTGCGTGCAGCCTTATATGGACGACAAAACCCAAAGAGGATAGGTGAGATGTTTCATTGCGTGCAGCCGTATATGGACCAAAGAGGATAGGTGAAATGTTTCATTGCATGCAGCCTTATATGGACCAAAGAGGATAGGTGAGATGTTTCATTGCGTGCAGCCTTATATGGACCACACAACCCAAAGAGGATAGTTGAGATGTTTCATTGCGTGCAGCCTTATATGGACCACACAACCCAAAGAGGATAGGTGATATGTTTCATTGCGTGCAGCCTTGTACGGATCAAAGAGGATGTGTAAGATGTTTCATTAATACAATACACAAAGAATATAGTAATCAAATGTTGACGTGTTTAAACACCCAATAAACTTGATTATTATCCATGCGTACTAAAACCTATAATTATCAACACTATTAACACTGGTAGCACATATTATAACTGTTGTTGCATTATAATAACTAAAATGTTTGCCATTGCAGCGTGAATGTTCCGTTGACCTGAGCTATGTTATCGCTAGTGTGTCCTGACTTTTACAACAAGAGTCGAGCAATTGAGCAATGATTCGCTGGAATGAAGCCATATGTTGCGTTGGAACTGTGGCGCCATACGACAGCCTTCTATCACAGCATCCCACGTGTGTTACATCTATCTCATCGCACCATCGTTTTATCGCTCTTTCGTGTTGTTCAGTTCGATACACAGTAGATGTGACATCACTCGTCCATCATACGTGGTGCACTAACACCATTTCTGGCGGCGGTAAGCAGATCAGAATACCTTGCAGCTTGCGTTTAAGGCGTCTAACAAAATAGCCGGGTCTACTGGCCAATTGATCGGTTTTGCCTATGAAATGGTAAATATGTCAATTTGCAGGAAAACGTGTTCTAACGATGTAATGATGGCGTCTCTAGCAGACAGACGCTGGACCGGTGGCATTTCGGGGCTATACGTCAGCAAATTAATGGTGGACTTGTGGTGGAATTGCGTTTGTGGTTGCGACATTCAAAGTAAGACCGAACTATATGGTGACTTTAGACATAATTTAGAGGTACAAATAAAGGCTTTCGGTGGGGATACTGACTGGCGCTGGGAATGAACATTGATCCCGGTCTGCCCAACTGTCTGACCCCAGCTCACCGTCATCGGTAACTATGGCGACAGACATACAGTGCCAAGTATACGTGTCGTTTACGACTGCTAACACGTAGACTCTCTACACGGTTTGTTATCCATTCCTGACGACGCTTTTGACAGCAAAGGCAAATGGTTACATTTATGCAAATGCAACTGCCATTTTCCAGGATCGCATTCAAAAGTAAATGTAAAATATATGGGATATGCATTTGCAAAATGCAGTTGAATTTATCTAAAATAAGAATGAAGCAATTATGTATATGTATATGTCATAATTATACTGATGGGAGATCAGCTCAAATGAATGTCGAGCGAATGTATGTTAGACAACAAGATACTTGGATCCGTCTTTAGACATGACCCCTCGCCTTGATTTGATTCGAGTCCGTCCCTTTACTTACGTCAGCGTCCAATGTTCGCTCAACAAGCCACAGGCTACGCAGTTTTGTATTTATCTTTGTGATTAACTCGGTTGTCGATGTTGTGTGCGTCTCTGAAGGCAGATTATTAAATTGAAGATACATTCAATACATGTCGACTTTAATACTAGATCGGTCCACCAAAGAACGTAGGTAATTGTTGTTCACGTCACAACGATCGATTGTAAGAAGGTTTCTTTGCAAACATGCAGTACCGTCGGCTGAAGTACATAGGCTCGTGACATTAACAGTGTGATAAACAAATTCAATAGTGTCGTAACGGAATGCGCATTAGTTGCTCAGTCATGTTCTTTCAGTTGTAAGCATTCAAGCTGACGAATGTTTATAGTTCTCCCTTACAGAACGTTCCAATTATGTGGCACATGCGTATATAAAGTCTGATGGAGTCGTTTATGCCAGTTATAGGCGATTTTATGATGTGTCTGTCATTACTTATAGAGCAATTCGTGCGAGCATGTGGAACGTCGGTGACAAATGTTCTTCGTAACTGCTAATGACCTGTTACGACTAATAACGTTGATGTATGCTATTGCTGTCCCAAAGTAATGAATACTTAATAGGTACAACTTATAATTAAATGTTGCGTAAACATTCTTGTTGACATCCTGTTTACATTTGATTGCGTAGGGTAATCCGTGTTATCGTCATTTTACAGCTGACTCCAATGAAAATAATTGAACATTCTCGATAACTGCTGGGAAATGTACCAAAGGATAAGTTGGATATTCTTAAACAGATAAAGAAATTATACTTACATAACATACGTGAGATTTCCCAAGAACTGCAAGTGTTAATATTATATTGTTTGTAATTATAAATAATCATAAACAGGCGCGCAACGTATACATCGTCGATAATATGTTATTTTCCTCCTTCAAGATGCATTTTATAATCTTGATTCCTATTCCGATTGTTTACTATCGTAATTGTAACTGTTTCTTGATGTTGACTTACGATTTAAAACTTTGTCGAACATTTGATGTTTCAAGTTTACGGGGCATTGTTTAGTTCTAAGACGAAGACGGACATAACGAGATGTAGGACGAATTTTTTTTTTTTTTAAATGTAACCATACAATGCACATATGCCTTTGTTTTGTTTTTCTAGTAAATGAGTAATTAATTATGCAATTTTTTTAAATATAAATTTAATAAAGTACTTTGGCAAGGTTTTTCGAAAAATAATTAATCAGTCTATTTCATTCGTTCATAAGTTGCACGGTAAACTCCCGTCCGTCAAGTTGCTACTAGTCATACAGTAATAGGATATGCAGTTTGTGATTGACTACAGGAACTGTGTCTTGTCCACATTTAGGACAGTGATATGCAGTAATAAGCAGCAATGGACAATACAATACGGTAGTATGCAGTGGTCAAAACAACATTTCGATGGACCCAGCTATCATCTTAACAGATGACGTATTAGTGTTTTTTGTCCATTGACACAACACTTTACCCGTGTCTCCGTCCAAAGACACAGCACCTTACACGTATTTCCCTTACCTGCCCAATGACACAACACCTTACCCGTGTTTCCGTCCAATGACACAATACCTTACCCGTATCTCCCTCTAATGACATAGCACCTTATCCGTGTATCCTTCGAATGACGCAGCACCTTACCCGTGTCTCCCTCCAATGATACAACACCTTACCCGTATCTCCCTCCAATGACACAGCACCTTACCCGTATCTCCCTCCATCCAAAGACACAACACTTTACCCGTGTCTCTGCCCAATGACACAACACCTTACCCGTGTCTCCCTCCAATGACACAACACCTTACCCGTGTCTCCCTCCAATGGAACAACACCTTACCCGTGTCTCCGTCCAATGACACAGCACCTTACCCGTATCTCCCTCCAACAAAATACACAACACTTTACCCGTGTCTCCGCCCAATGACACAACACGTTACCCGTGTCTACCTCCAATGACACAACACCTTACCCGTGTCTCCCTCCAATGACACAACACCTTACCCGTGTCTCCGTCCAATGACACAACACCTTACCCGTGTCTCCTTCCAATGACACAACACCTTACCCGTGTCTCCCTCCAATGACACAACACCTTACCCGTGTCTCCCTCCAATGACACAACACCTTACCCGTGTCTCCCTCCAATGACACAACACCTTACCCGTGTCTCCCTCCAATGATACACCACCTTAACCGTGTCTCCCTCCAATGACACAACACCTTACCCGTGTCTCCCTCCAATGGCACAACACCTTACCCGTGTCTCCGTCCAATGACACAACAACTTATCCGTGTCTCCGTCCAATGACACAACACCTTACCCGTGTCTCCCTCCAATGACACAACACCTTACCCGTGTCTCCCTCCAATGACACAACACCTTACCCGTGTCTCCGTCCAATGACACAACAACTTACCCGTGTCTCCGTCCAATGACACAACAACTTACCCGTGTCTCCGTCCAATGACACAACACCTTACCCGTGTCTCCCTCCAATGACACAACACCTTACCCGTGTCACCCTCCAATGACGCAACACCTTACCCGTGTCTCCGTCCAATGTCACAACACCTTACCCGTGTCTCCCTCCAATGACACAACACCTTACCCGTGTCTCCCTCCAATGACACAACACCTTACCCGTGTCTCCGTCTAATGACACAACAACTTACCCGTGTCTCCGTCCAATGACACAACACCTTACCCGTGTCTCCGTCCAATGACACAACACCTTACCCGTGTCTCCGTCCAACGACACAACAACTTACCCGTGTCTCCGTCCAATGACACAACAACTTACCCGTGTCTCCGTCCAATGACACAACACCTTATCCGTGTCTCCGTCCAATGACACAACAATTTACCCGTGTCTCCGTCCAATGACGCAACACCTTACCCGTGTCTCCCTCCAATGACACAACGCCTTACCCGTGTCTCCGTTCAATGACACAACAACTTACCCGTGTCTCCGTCTAATGACACAACAACTTACCCGTGTCTCCCTCCAATGACACAACACCTTACCCGTGTCTCCGTCTAATGACACAACAACTTACCCGTGTCTCCGTCCAATGACACAACACCTTACCCGTGTCTCCGTCCAATGACACAACACCTTACCCGTGTCTCCGTCCAACGACACAACAACTTACCCGTGTCTCCGTCCAATGACACAACAACTTACCCGTGTCTCCGTCCAATGACACAACACCTTATCCGTGTCTCCGTCCAATGACACAACAATTTACCCGTGTCTCCGTCCAATGACGCAACACCTTACCCGTGTCTCCCTCCAATGACACAACGCCTTACCCGTGTCTCCGTTCAATGACACAACAACTTACCCGTGTCTCCGTCCAATGACACAACACCTTACCCGTGTCTCCGTCCAATGGCATAACAAATTACCCATGTCTCCGTCCAATAACACAACAACTTACCCGTGTCTCCGTCCAATGACACAACAACTTACCCGTGTCTCCGTCCAACGACACAACGCAAGGAAGGGAGCGCGGTCGTCTGGTTGTACAACTGTTCATCACTCTTTTCCAGTTTCTTTCGGGAGAGAGACACAGTGAGAGGTTGGACGAGTGACTTGTCGTGAAATCATTGCGAACTAAACTCTCAGCGCGATGTCTTAGTAGGTCTTTGTTGAGTTAGAAGACATTGTCTCAACGTGTTGCCTTGTCTCCTAATCTTTCTGGTGTGTCCTACGTTCAGTTGCCACATTAATGTCCTTGTCACCGCAATGCACTTTCTGTGAGGATGTACCTCCAAGTATATATCACAGACTGTACCTAAAAGCATTGCTGCTATTCTCGTATGCGCTGCTTCTGGTGTGCACTGTCTCCTGCTAACACGGTTTATTTAGATAGGCAGTGCTACACGCTTTGTCCTAGTCAATTCAACACGTTTCTAATATTGATATATAACATATGCACCACGCGGAGCTCATGAATCCATTGGATCCTATCTGCTACTCAGAAAGATGTGAACCTTCTTGCACCTAATGACAGCCAAGTCAGCGTAACATCGCGATGGTCCGTGTGTCCTCAGCCTTTCCAGGGTTTCGTTCAATTGTGTAAATGAAACACGCTGTTAGGCAAAATGCTCCGTGAAGCCATATGTGTACGCATATGGGTAGGAACCCCCCAATGTTGAAAGAGGGGGCTTAGCACCCACACTGCTATACTGAGTGTTGGTTTTAAACAGTTTGTGTGATCACCATTCACCATTGTATTTTGGAGTAAACTTTTACTTAGAGTATTTTGGAAAAAATCGTATGAATAATTGTCAATAACATCCATGCATGCAACACTTATTTGTTTGTGGCAAAATTGAGAACGTAATCGCGGAATTTTTCAAAAGAGCCCCTTTTTCAAATTCAGTTTGCTATCTTTGTAGTCGTTCCATGCCAGTATGACTTGCATGCTCGCAAGACTTCCGTGTGTGTGTGTGTGTGTGCGTGCGTGTGTGTACGTGCGTGCGTGTGTGTACGTGTGTGTACGTGTGTGTGTGTCCGCGTGTACGTGTGCGTGTGTGTGCGCGCATGCGTGTGTTTGCGTGCGTACGTGCGTACGTGCGTACGTATGTACGTATGTACGTATGTATGTGTGTATGTATGTATGTATGTATGTATGTATGTATGTATGTATGTATGTATGTATGTAAGTATGTATGTATGTATGCATGGATGCATGCATGCATGTATGTATGTATGCATGTATGATGTATGTATGTGTATGTATGTATGTATGTATGTATGTAAGTATGTATGTATGTATGCATGCATGCATGCATGTATGTATGTATGCATGTATGTATTTATGTATGTATGTATGTGTGTATGTATGTGCACACATTCACGCGCACGTGCTCGCACACACACACGTCGATTCTAGTCACCTGACCGCCAGCTCCTTGACCCGCCGTGGCTATCCCGGTCGCGATAGTTGATGTAGTAATGACCCTCCATTTGATGACTTCTCGTCTGTTATGACTGTATGACGTTGTGTCAAGTAAGCATGCATTATGTTCTCGGTGTTATGATCATCTGCGTTTTAAGACTGCGCTCGCCCGTCAGAATGGCCAGTCGTAAAAGTGTGCACTACTTGAGGCAAAATCACTGCGTAAGAGATGCGTGTGACAGTCTTGACGCCAATCACAATGGTGCTGTGAAATTAACGAATGTTATTAATTATATTGATTTTTTAATGTCGCACGAAAGAATCGATATGTTAAGTGTACTTAGAAGAGTGTGTGTGAGCACACATGCTTGCGTGTGCGCCCGCACATGAATGGATATTTTCCTTAATAATGTGTGTGTGTGTGTGTGTGTGCGTGTGCGTGTGCGTGTGAGCGTGCATGCGTGCATGCGTGAATGCGTGCATGCGTACATGCGTGCTTGCGTGCATTCGAGCATGCGTGCATGCGTGCATGCGTGCATGCGTGCATGCGTGCATGCGTGCGGATAGACAGGCGTTTTTGTGCGTGTGCCTGTGTTGTTACTGTGCGAGTAGGATCTGTGTGAGTTAATGTCTTGTCGTTTTCGCCTGGGTATGCTATGCAGCCGTCATTCTGCGTAAGAGCGCAGATGTTTCTAGGAATCAGTCTGACGTATTCAGATAGCAACATTGATCTGCCTGTACATGTCATCATGTCGTTGCCTATGATAGAAGTTTATCTATGTTGTTTTCGCAGATGGTCGAATTGAGCATGAAGGTGTCATCTCTGCGAGGATGACTACGACCTCGCGAGTGCCGTGAGTAGCGACCACACAGTCAACCTGGACGGTCTACCTCGCTCTCAGCTCCCGGCAACCAAAGACGATTGACCCGACGTGTTGTCGACAGGAGTTGTCACTTGTGCCACGTCTTACAAACACGGATATTTCAATAAAATTAGTCCCCATACGTGACTATTACGTCTGTGTGTCGACCGTGATGAATAACCTAACGCAAACTGGACACGAGCGATGTTACCCGACGGTCGCAAAATACACTCGCCTGGCGCAGTTAGGAACACGGACCCGTGTCGGCGCACGCCAATCGCGCTATAGATTTCTCGTTTGCGACCGGACGTGTGTCGTCGGCTTACAGCGACCGACACGCGCCGGCGAGTGAAGGCAGTCCGCGTATTTCTCGCTGTCACCAACAACACGCCGGCGAGTGAAGGCAGTCCGTGTACTTCTCGGTAGCAACAACAATACGCCGACGAGTGAAGGCACTCCTTGTATTTCTCGCTGTTACCAACAACACGCCGACGAGTGAAGGCAGTGCGTGTACTTCTCGCTAGCAATAACAACACGCTGGCGAGTGAAGGCAGTGCGTGTACTTCTCGCTAGCAATAACAACACGCTGGCGAGTGAAGGCAGTCCGCGTACTTCTCGCCGTCACCAACAACAAGGGCTGGCGAAGACGTAGCGCGTGCCACCACGAAACACGTCACGCCATCAACGATAACACACGTCGAATGAAGAAACAACTTCGTCACTACTGGTTTATGTTGTGCACTCATTATAAATTCGTCACGTAATTGACAGTGAACGAGAGTCGTTGTCACGATGGGCGATAATTGGACGCGTGTGATGGCGGGCGGCGTCATGCATGATCCGGCGTTAGCACACCGCATGGCGATACTGGCATACGACAACGACACGGGAGACGACGTGTCAATAGACAGCGGAAGTAACATGTCCGACGCCTACTCCGTGCTGTACGTCGTGTCCGTGTGTGTTGCCGCGTGTCTCGTCATTCTCCTCGTCATCCTCGGCAACACCCTCGTCATCGTCGCCATTGCCGTTGACAACTCGCTGAAGCAGCTACAGAACTGGCTGATCGCGTCGTTGGCGGCGAGCGACCTGCTGCTCGGGGTACTCATCATGCCGCTCTCCCTCGCCAACGAGCTAATGGGCTACTGGGTGTTCGGAAACGTGTTGTGTGCCTTCTGGCTGAGCACAGACGTCTTCTTGTGCACCGCGTCTATCCTCAACCTGTGTGTCATCAGTGTAGACCGCTATATGTCCATCACACGTGTCACATATGCCCGACAACGTACGCAACGTAAGATCGTCGCCATGATCGCCGTCGTGTGGTTGTTGTCGGTCGTCATCTGCTTCCCTCCACTCGTCGGCTGGAAACGACCTCAGCCGAGGACGGCGGACGGCCAGCCGCTGTGTGTCCTCAGTGAGGAGGTCGGCTACGTCATCTACTCCACCCTCGGCTCCTTCTACGTGCCGCTCGTCGTCATGGTCGTCGTCTACTTCAAGATCTACGTGACGGTGCGCAGTCAGGCCCGACGTTCTGTTCGCAACAAGCGCGCGGCTCTCGCTCGAGCCACCGTCGCCTCGACGGCCGTGACGGTGACGGCGTCCCGGGGCACTCCGAGCAGTGACCCCACCCGGCCTCTCACGCCAGCCTTCCGCAGTATCTCCCCGGACGACTCGAGTCCTGCGCGCGAGGAACGACTCGACTCACCCCGACAAGACACCAGCAGCTCGGACAAGTGTCCCTTCTACAACAATCGCCAGACCAACAACACGGACGACGACCGGACAGCGAAGGAGGACAGCCGTGGACAGACGGACTACGGGGCGAATACCGGTGACTATAAATATAAATGTACACGCGATTCGGTGGTGTCGGGATGTAATGATTCGTCGGAAGCACCAGACACTGACGGACCGGAAAGAGGCAACTTTCCTCCTTTGTTGAAGAGACACGCCCGCGTGAGTAGTGATACTGCAGATGATAGATTCGGCGCGAAGAACGGCGGCAACAACGTGTCGACCAGCGGGGGAGAATGTATGAGCGACAAAGACTACGTTCCTCGCACGGTGCCGACGCCCGTGTACCTGCTACGGAACCTCTCGACAGGGCGCAATGCGAGACACAAAAAGTCGCCCCAAATGCCCTCTTCCGGCCGCTCACTGCGCAATGATACAGACAGACTGAAGCGTAAGTTGGCGCGAGCGCGTGAGCGCAGGGCGACTGTCGTCCTCGGCATCATCATGTTGACCTTCATCTGTTGCTGGCTGCCGTTCTTCGCCACCTACTTGGTGTCGTCGCTCACTGGCATGCCCGTCCACGACATGGTCTTCGCCGTCTTCTTCTGGATCGGCTACTGCAACTCAGCCCTCAATCCCATCATCTACACCATCTTTAACCGAGACTTCCGGTTAGCGTTTAAGCGTTTAATATGCCGGAAGGACTCACCCGCGTGACGTGTGGCAGTTGTGAGGCAGGTAAATGCGGTGTCGTACTGAACAGTTCAACGATGGCTGTCAAGCAACGCTGGTGAACCTCGTTTAGGTTCACATGAGTGATGGCGAACGGTGGGCAGACTCCAGTCTAAGTCTACGGTCGTCAGTGTTGTATTGCGAATGTAGAATACATGTATACATATTGAGATAAGGACTGAAGTAATATATGTGTGGAAGTGGGACACGAATGCAACAGTTCACTTCGAGATTGTATGATTAAAGATGATATTTGATTTATGAACCTTAATTGTTCACTACCTACCGTTGATTGAACACTCTATTTTTGCATCTAAAACGGATAGAAGATGTGGGTGTAAGTATAAGTTTATGTATGTAGTCTTGCATATACAAAACTACGTACATATGTATGCCTACGTAAGTATAAATGTATGTATGTATGTATGTATGTATGTGTGTATGTATGTGTGTAACGTATTTAATTAATAATCTCACCACAGTCCTCTTGGTTGTGATCACAACACTGACTATCACAGTCCAGCGATATTCTCTAGCGTAATACCAAAACGAACAATCCGCCGGCTGTGTAATCAATCACTGTTAGGCCTACACGATTTAATAGCCGCCTATATTCGCTTGGAAAAATAGAAGTTGATAGAAGACGGAAGAAGGCAACATGTTTTCATGCGTCTAATGATGCTTCCTGTCTAACTGACACGGCGTGGTCCACTGCCTGACACGGTCCGCCGGGGACAGAGCGTCGGCCTGGGCCTGGAGCCGGCGACAGTCACCAGGTCGACCCTCGCTACGTCGTTGTCAGCCTATGCACGCATAGGTGACACAGTCGACACAGGGTACATAGTTGACACACTTGACGCATGTCAGACTCGTGAGATAGGTGACACAGGTCAGACTGGTGACTCAGATGAATCACATAGATGACATGGTGACACAGGTGGCATATGTGTCACATGTGTCACAGGTAACGCTGGTGACACACGTGAAACAGGTCACATGCGACATAAGTGACACAGGTTGCACAGGTGACACGGGTGACACGGGTGACACGGGTGACACGGGTGACACAGGTGACGAACCTGTGGAATAATTAAAACTAAACATTTGCAAATGTAACGAAAAATATCGTGCGTGTAGTTCACTAGAAACTCGGTTGAACACGCATCATTTAAATTACACATACAGCACCTGGTGCCCCGGGGTTGAACTACATATTTCGAGTAGAATTAAATTCCAACGCGTCTATGACGTATAGGACGAGGTGTATCTTGGCGGAGGGAGAACGAGATAATTGAAGCAATGCAACTCGGCTGGATATTTCCATTAATTTGAGAGGCGTAAATTTGTCGCTGAGTACACACTACAATGACTGTTTCGTTGGATCAACAAGTCTAATAACACAACAAGTCTAATAACACAGTTACGTCAAAATTATTTGCTTCACAATTACCAGCTTAAGGAATATTGTATATTAAATTTCCTACGTGAAACACATATAGAAGAATGCTTGCGCCTGGCATATCTGAACGGTGGATGTAAGGAAGAAAACATGATCTCATTTTGGACAGCCGTGTACCTAGATTAGACTGCAGAAGAAACCTACATATATATATATATATATATTGTTGATCCAACGAAACAGTCATTGTAGTGTGTACTCAGCGACAAATTTACGCCTCTCAAATTAATGGAAATATCCAGCCGAGTTGCATTGCTTCAATTATCTCGTTCTCCCTCCGCCAAGATACACCTCGTCCGATACGTCATAGACGCGTTGGAATTTAGTTCTACTCGAAATATGTAGTTCAACCCCGGGGCACCAGGTGCTGTATGTGTAATTTAAATGATGCGTGTTCAACCGAGTTTCTAGTGAACTACACGCACGATATTTTTCGTTACATTTGCAAATGTTTAGTTTTAATTATTCCACAGGTTCGTCACCTGTGTCACCCGTGTCACCCGTGTCACCTGTGCAACCTGTGTCACTTATGTCACATGTGACCTGTGTCACGTGTGTCACCAGCGTTACCTGTGACACATATATATAAATATGCATCTGCTAAATTCTTGAACTTGAACAACGCACTTCCGCAAGCACACATTGGCACCAGCACACACGAGGCGTCAGGTATAAATCTACATAATACACCCACTTTCTCACGCACACGTACACGTACACGCACACGCACTCGCGCACGCGCACACGCGCACACGCGCACACGCACACACGCACACACGCACACACGCACACACGCACACACGCACACACGCACACACGCACACACGCACACACGCACACACGCACACACGCACACACGCACACCCTAGATTCAGTGCCAATAGTGGTGTACAAGAGACGAGTTTGGCGTGGAAACATGATACGTTCATCTAAGTAGCCACGTTGGGTATTTGACTTATACTATCAATAAATTAAATAGCTGCACATATGCTAATCTTCGAAAACTATTACGCCAGCATGTCAATAGCTGCTCGTGTCACATTACAGAGCAAACGTGCCCAGCCCCAAAACATATGAATGAATAGCAAACTTACTTCAAGCATGTATGTGAGAAAAGTGAACATTTTATGGCAACACCTATATAGAGATGCCATGCGTTGGTTAGATATGCGCACCAAGGTAGATTTTCCAATAAATGATGATTGTGGTATACACGAGATGAACGGTGTGTGTGTGTGCGTGCGTTCGTATGGGTGTGTCTATTAATAGAGCACATGTTTCCAAGACACAACAGTTTAATAGTAGCATGATATTAAAAAAATACTGATATTTGTGGAAAATAAATTATTATTTGTTGTTATAATATTTTAGTATATGTTAGGAGGTTCGTAGATTGAATGTCGCACTTCTTACACACACACACACACACACACACACACACACACACACACACACACACACACACACACACACACACACACACACACACACACACACACACACACACACACACACACACACACACACACACACACACACACACACGCACACACACGCACACACACATACACACACACACACACATACACACACACACACATACACACACACACACACACATACACACACACACACACACACACACACACACATACACACACACACACACATACACACACACACACATACACTCACAATGAAATAACCGGTGAACAAGAGGTGTGAGTGTGGTGAACGTACGTACATGTGTACGTACATGTGTACGTGCATGTGTACGTGCATGTGTACGTGCATGTGTACGTGCAGTGTACGGAAAAAAATATGCAGCGACCAAAATAGTAGGAAAAACACATGCTTGTGAGGCACACAAGACATTCAGCCGAGTGCCGCTGTTTTTCGTCTTCGCCTGTTAAATTCTTCACATTAATAAATCGATGACATTACGGCCAAGCTCCGAGATATTGTAACACATTTGCTCCGGCGTGACATGCTCGCTACTCCCAGTCGGCCTTGTGTGTAAGCTACAATTTGCGATATCTCATTTCTATGGTTGTCAGTGTTCGTTATTATTATATTATAGTTTGTAAATTTCAATAACTGCCACAACACACCACCAGCAGACGTATACTACTCAGTAATTCCCTCTGCCTTTGCCATATAAAAGCCGGTGTGGACTAATATTACTTAATACATTTCATTTGAGAAAAACTACATACGTGTGATATGAGCGAATGATAAATGGGTGTTCCCCTTCTTTTAGCTTATTAAATCAGCTCGGTCAGTTTTTCTGTTTCTGTTTATTTTGACAAATATAGCAGCGCAATGGTGCTATCATATGCGGTGTTTTATGTGTCTACTAGCGTATGTTTGAATTAAAGAAGAGTGTTTTTGGATCGAAGTATCGTGTTATTTTTTCTGTTTATAACTTCTTTTTCTATCGGTCAGTATTGTTATTTTAAATCAAAATATTTTGGGAGTGCATTAATGTTTTAACTGCGCGTTTTGATCAAGTTTGTTTTAAATAGAATGTAGAATAGTTTAACACAGCGTTTTCTCGGTGTACAAGTTCTGGTTAGGAGGACACATGTTTATATGTAGGCTTAAATACCTGCTTTTGGGATAATTAGGTTTGGTAG
Organism: Escarpia spicata; assembly: GCA_963995525.1. Classification (NCBI taxonomy): domain Eukaryota; kingdom Metazoa; phylum Annelida; class Polychaeta; order Sabellida; family Siboglinidae; genus Escarpia; species Escarpia spicata. The sequence continues at coordinate 36,203,408 of OZ023206.1, forward strand.
TAAACCTGTGTAAGTTTGCTATATAACTGCAATGTTTTCATCTGGGTTTAAGTTCAAGTTGGGTCTTCGTGTTCGTTGTATTTGCTCAAGCAATGTAGGAAAGACAGACTGGGGAAGGAGACAGTACTGGGCCTGACAGAAGTCATCATAACTAGGTGTAACAGGGTGAAGCCGATTGGATAGTTTGTGATGAAGGAATTACATGAGAGAGTGCTTGATAGAAGATACAGGAGATCGTTTATGTAAAGATGATCACCCAAAATCGCTCACGGTAAGACGAACGTTATAGATTAAATCATGTTTTTGTCTGCAAAGAGGCGTAGATGTATTTGATTTGTTCCGCGTTTCCTGTATATTGTGTCTCCAAAGAGTCGGTACGTCCGAGGTGTGGTTTGATAGCGTACATTTATGAGCAACTTTATCAAATAATTCTGCAAAATAATCGAGGCCTGGCGTCTTGAGATGATGTAGACATGATCAGTCTCAATTAGTGTAATGCACAAGACGCGCATTACTGGGATCGTTGTGAACGTGAAGGACGGTGCTGTGTCTCTCTCAGTATTTCGCGCGTAATTCTTAAAATGTTATGTATTTCTATATCACGTCCTTGTACATATTACAGATTTCAGAACGATGGGTCATACTGTACGTTTACGTTTGCATTTCGAAAGCTAGCTTCTAAATGTTATACGGGTTAATCATGTGTGAATAATTTTCTCGGGCCAGATTTGTTTAAGGTACTTGTCTCAATAAGGTAGCAGCTTCGAGATGTTTGCTCTCCCTTGGTTAACATTGTAACTAGACATATCGTTGAGACCATTTGTTTTAACATAGTACTTTATCAGACATTTGCTATTTACACGAACGTTAAAGTGTCGTAATAAACGTGAACTGCATGCAGTCGTGATATTGTGTTTTCTTTTGATTATTTGCATTATCCTTTATGCGATTGCGCTAATAACTTATTCCTGTCTTTCCTCGAAATCCAATATTATTTTTCAGTTGTTACCTACTTTTTTAAGGTAATAAATCATCATTATTGTTTTTTTATTAATTCACCGTTATACAAAACAACAGTCGGTGCTCATTATTTACAATAACGCTCATGCATACACACGCACACACGCACACACGCACACACGCACACACGCACACACGCACACACGCACACACGCACACACGCACACACGCACACACGCACACACGCACACACGCACACACGCACACACGCACACACGCACACACACGGAAGTCTTGCGAACATGCAAGTCATTCTGACATGGAACGACTACAAAGATGGCAAACTGAATTATAGCAGATTGTGTAAATTACTACAACAAAGAACATTTAAACACTAAAATGTAACGGACTTTCGATCCTCCAAATGCGACTTCGTGCTGTCGTGTGGAGGGTGTCGTTTTGGGTGGGAAACTAGTTCAGTCGTATCAAAGCAGGTCATATCGACTATACAATGATATTGTGCTCGATGGTTGACGAGCCATCAGACTAGCCACCTTCATCAGGCGTTGAAGGCAGCGGCGCGTGTGATATACCAAACGTATCGTCAAGAGTACAACATTAAACAAGCTCTTGAGAAGCTTCAGTGGCCGCTTGTAGTAATGACGCGGCCCTTCAAGCTGTGCACACCCACGTATCCGGATATCAGAGCTTCAACCAAAAATCGCGTGGTCTGCAATATGTGTAACTTATACTCGCACAAAACCTCACCCAGTCCCCTCTGTCTTGTGCACGCGTTGCTGTACCCCGTGTCAACCACTTGTTTGGTTTCATTTGGAAGATCCGAGAAGAAAAGGGAAATTCATAATAAAACAATACCATGGCAACGTTATTGGACAGCAGTAGCTAGCATTTGCAGAGACTGTTGCCAGTGCATAGCTTTTCCGAAATTACTTCAACGTAACGACTTGCAGGCGGCGGGTGGCTTTGATGAATCGGAAGAAACATGTCCAAAGCCGTGCGGTTCTGACAACTACGCTGGAAAAACAACTTGTTTTCGCAGTCGACAGCTGGCGTAGCGTGTCGGTCGGCGCTAAACCGGAGTTCATTTGCATTATTCGGAGACGTATTATCTCGGGGAAGTGGTGTCTACTAAATAATTGTAAGTTAATCCGCTCCCTGATGACGTGACATTGCAATTGATTTCGCCTTGCCCGTTTCAATATATTCCCGGTCTGCTGCCGGAAATTACAATATTTACATGCAATATATATGTTCTAACCCAGGGGTCTTCAACCTGCGGCCCATGGAACTATTTCTTGCGGCCCGCGGACTAAAACTGAAATTGTACACAATGCGGTTCGCGGGAAGACAAACAGTAGTTGCAACTTCCATGGTAGAAAGAACTGCTGCATCATCCCTCAAGAAAGCCTGAATGCCAAGTACATGAAAATGCTGAACACAATGAGAGTCATCGTGAAGACCTTGAACTACGTTCGCGCTCGTGGCCTAAGCTACTGGCAGTTCAAATACTCTCTTGCTGAGATGACTGCGCAGTATCAAAACCTCCTCTACTGCGAAGGGCGTAAGCTGGGCCAATGTGGTATGCTGCGCAGCACATATAAGCCCTATGAGCTGAGCTATTGGATTAGAAGGTGTTCACGGAGCAGGAGGGTACAGAAGTATCGGAATTTGCAGACACTAAATGGAATTGCGAGAACATCACATCAGTTAGATTTTGCAGTTCGTCTCCGCTTCCGAGACCACGTGCTGCTGTGGGAGATACAACTCCGAAATGCAAAGTTGAGTGTCTTTCCGATCTTAGGACACGCAATGATGAGTTACCTTATTTTCCAACCCGTTCCACGTGGAACTCGACGATGCACCGGAAGCTTTGCGGATAGAGTTCTATAAACTACAGTGGAGTTCTATGACACTCAAAGCTATCGCCACGAGTCGACGCTTTTAGATTGTTACTACATGCACCTGGCGACGGAACATTTTCCTGACCTGATCGAACACGCTAAGCTCATTTCCAATTTGGTTGGTGGCACAGCATCTGCACCAAGTGTCAAACCAGTCAAGATGATGTTCTGTACCAAGACTGATCATGAATAAGTGATGCTTTTTAATCGCGACGGCCAAGAGTTGTTCACATTTAGACGTTGATGTTTGATGAAAATAATACGTCTTATTCGTAACTGGTAACAATTTGTAAGTTAAATTTCAATGCATAGTTCTAAACAAGATTGCTTATATTCATATTCCAAACATAACGTGATGTACAAGTTCTCACTAGGATTAGGCTAACGATCATCAATATTCAATAATATATGTGTCGCCAGCTGACTTAGTCCAAGTCATCTGTTTGACCCTCCATTCAGAAAGGTTACCGGCCCATGTTCTTACCGGAATTGCGGGTGGTCGAATAACTTGGTTAATGGCACACGGATATGATTCCGTCAGGAATCGAAGTTGCTAAAGGTATTAGCACGTACACTCGATTAACTATTCGTGTTCAAGACCAGCGTTGCAATTTCCATTTTGTTTACACATTTCAAAATTACACCATAGCACCATACTCCAGTTTGGAACCAAGTACTCATGTCGGTGTGGTAAGAGCTCTCCATTCTTTATGGTTCTTATACTGTTCTGTTCTTCTTTGAGGCTGGTGTTTGTTTGCTCCTGTTGTTGCTGAAGTGTTTGATCTCCTTCTTGTCATATTTATGTGTTACGTTTTGGTACTTTTCCGGAGTTTACGTAACGTTTGTATTACCCCCGGTATCCTCTGATGTTTTTGTTGCGTTTCCTCGCCAGTTGCCCATGACGTGTTGTTAGTCTCCCCGCGGGACAACAAGCTGCTAGTTGCCCGTGGCGGCACAGCACCTCAGCATGAGGCTCCAAAATGCTCTGATGTCCCTAGCACCATCGCCTGCATGGGGCTGTGTGGGGCTGTGTGGAGTTGTGTGGAGCTCGGTAGGGCTCGGTAGGGCTGTGCGGGGCTGTGCGGGGTTGTGCGGGGCTGTGCGGGGCTGTGTGAGGGTGTGTGGTGCTCTGCAGGGCTGTGTGGGGCTAGAGTGCTGTCTATGCCTAGGTTTCTAGGTTATCTACGTTTCCCACCGGCGTTGAGCCGTAAGCTCTTTCTTGCATTCACTGTGTGTTGTGTTCCCGAAGTCGAACTTCGCATTATCCCCTGTCTTAATCCCAATCCCGTTCTGACCTTGACTTCGGTCATCATGGAAACACATACCACAAATAAGCCAGCAATTCTATTCAACGCGTTTTCGTTTTCGATCGCTGCGACACCAGTTAGCATTTCGTCTATCTGGTCATATCGAGCTCGCCAGATAAAGCGGATTACGCGTCGACTCGAGCGATTAGATCGCAGTCACCTGGCGGCTGGGAGGTCAAGATACACTTGGTATGTGATTATCGACTGGTTGAAGTGCTGGCTCGTGAGCAGGACACACGTCATCTCCCGCTCACACCGACGTCCTTCGTAACGAGGCTGGGTGTCTGCCATTCCATTTCTGATAACATTGGCATATCCATTGACACGAATCGTTCCTTGAACAAATAGCTCGTGTGCGAATTGTCTTGTGCACGGACAACTATGCACGCAGCCTCAATATAAACGTGAGACGTCATTTTGTTCAAGCGTAACCAAAATACGTCTGGTCAGATACTACTAGTATTGGACCCAGGGACCAGTGTTGTGTGTTTATCCCTAGTTCAGTGTCTGCCTGTAACAACACCATACATTATGAAGGACCATGGATATACTAACTACATGCATTTGTTTATATTTTAGTTAGTGGTTTATTATTGCAATTCAAAGCAATAGTCGTTGGATGAATAAAGAAAACATGCCTCCCATTAAGCGTATAGAGTGTACACTATTAATCTGAGTTGTCGACACCATAGGAAAAGCTCATTTTTTTATATACGGTATGACTGCACAACACATCTTCATTAGTGATATTATTTCGAATCTGGCCTGAAGAAATGGAAGCTTATCGCGACGAAAACACTAATGTTACTGACATCCGAGTAAGCAGTAACATGTATGTTAATAAACAAAGCGGAAGTGAATGAGACGTCAGCGTAGTTGAGTTGTTATAGTCCGAGAGAATACATCAGAATTCACGCTGTGATTAAATCAAATCAAAACATCTTGGCGCTGTTCCAACTGTCGTTTGACGTGCTGTTTCACATTCTCTAGAAAACAGGCAAGTCTTAGCGTGTGTCATAAGAACAACACAATTGTTACAGTTGAAGTTAGCTGTCATATACTCTTACTGTTTCTGCTTGTAGTTCTAGCAGCGAGGTGTAATGTGTCAAGGCTGCAGTATAGAACGGCCAAAGAGATTGCATTCACTGGAGCGTAACGGGCGAATTGACTGACATTGGGTGACGCAATGCGCGTTGTACTTCGGTCCACGCCCATTCAATGCCAGATAAACAAAGAGCAAGATCTTTAACTCCACTCGTACTGAACTCGGCAGCCAGTTCAGCTGTCAAAGTGAACTATCGTGGCAGCAAGTCCGGGCGTCCGTCACTTACATGGTGCACCGCTCAATCGCACAACCTTTAGAACCTGTGCATTAGTTTGCAACTGAGTCGGTGATACAACGGATTGCCAACGTCGAGTTTGTGCTTGTAACAAATGCATGCATGATTTGTTTTGTCGCTCCAAGGGTTGTGTAGCGCCTAATCCTAGCGATATATCGTAGATGCTAAATTGCAGATCTGCACACCGCAGTCACATGAGACTCGATCGGCATCATGGCGTCGAACTGCATGCCAAGATTCTGCACTTTGTTAAGCATCTTTAAGATATTGCCAATGTGTACTGCGCGTTGCACTATGCTATGAATCTTTGAGATATTGCCAATGTGTACTGCGCGTAGCTCGATTTTCTTCAGCTGTTTGTCAAAACCGGAGATTATGACTTCTACTTAATCATCATTCAATGTTGAGAAGTTGGAACTCACGCACGGCCTGGTCTGTGCTACACACACCTCGATACGCTTGACCGTCTCATAATCATATATGTTTAAATACACAATATTCCTCCACGGTTCATTTTTTATTAGCCCATCATGAATATGTGTGTGTGTGTTCATTCGTGCGTGCGTGTGCGAGTTAGTGGTGAGTGCGTGTGTGCATGGGTGTTTGTGCGTGCATGTATGTATTCTTCTTCAAAACTCACTGTGCCTTTTTATAATTGATAGTGCCCCCCAGTCGAAATTCAATAAAAAATATATGTTCTGGGTATGTACTGGATGTGTGTGTGTGTGTGTGTGTGTGTGTGTGTGTGTGTGTGTGTGTGTGTGTGTGTGTGTGTGTGTGTGTGTGTGTGTGTGTGTGTGTGTGTGTGTGTGTGTGTGTGTGTGTGTGTGTGTGTGTGTGTGTGTGTGTGTGTGTGTGTGTGTGTGTGTGTGTGTGTGTGTGTGTGTGTGTGTGTGTGTGTGTGTGTGTGTGTGTGTGTGTGCGTGCGTGTGTGTGTGTTTTGTAAGTCACAATTAGAAAGAAAAGATGACTTAATAGTTATCACGTTGCTACTTACTGGTAGTGTAGTATAAACCACAGGCACATTGCATGAGCGCAACGATTGTTCCAAGAAGCGTAGCATGTCTCCTTTTGTGGAAATTCATTACAATGGTAATCTGTTGAGTTTCCACAAACGTAGACATGCTAAGCTTGTTGGCCCGTTCCGCGGGGCATGGTTCCTTCACTTGGGATATTGACGTGATATTTAACTACATGCCCTGCCAATGACGGATCCCCGTGTACGAACGGAATCACGTTTGTTTGGGTGACAAATTACGGACACCATCCTTCACGTTGATTTCCCAGAAAAACGTAACGTAATTGCAGGTCCGTGACAAGACTGAAGGCAAAGTGCAATATTTTTTTCTTAAATATCGAATCGTCATTATGAGCGTGCGGGTATTTCCCAACTCGGTTTCAGTTGGGAAATTAATGGGACACTGGTGATGACATTGTGCTGGAATCCAGTGCTCATATGGGATAATTGTGACAAATGCTGGCTGTAATTAGTGTGTAGTTCATTGGTTTGTCCACAAGCAATAAACTTGTCAGCGACACATGCGCATCTGTCTTCGCTTGGTTCGTACGTTGGGAAAACAGCCAGAGGGATTGATTCGTTAGAGATTATAGTGGCACGTGCATCCTTGGCTGCGCGTCGAGTTTGCACATTAAGCGGCTATTTAACTTGATGTATTGCGACTGCAAAATAAACCCAATTACACAGACACGCAACCACACATCTTGCCGGGAATCGAACGCAGCTGTTTGCTTATTTGAAGAGAGTTTGAAGGGAATAGCCTCGCTATATCTAATATCGACTACGACATACTTGTTTTTGCTGTCAGTTTACGCAAATTTGATTAAGTTATTACAGCCTGAGAGCCAGGGTTACATCGACATTGTCAACATACATTTTATATATTCATAGACCTACAACCTGAGATATAGGTTTATAATATATTGAATAGCACTGGACGGGTTTACGGGAATGGTAAATGTTGTGAATAGAGACTATACGCATTCCAGCGATATGCAAAAAATTATGCACTCGTTTATAAATAAGAACTTATAGATAACTATTTAAAGAGTAAATAAAAACAGAACATTTTGACAATTTTTCAACATATATCCAAAACGAAAACACTAATAAAAGTATTATTGATGGTACAAACCCAACGCTACTCTACCGCATAACAATAACAACGCTACTCTACCGCACAACAATAACAACGCTACTCTACCGCACAACAATAACAACGCTACTCTACCGCACAACAATAACAACGCTACTCTACCGCACAACAATAACAGAAAAACAAATACAGCGCGTAGACATATATGTATTATTTGTAATGCCTTTTTTACAAACAAACTAGGAAAATGTCAGCGCACATGGTAACTTAGTTTCTGAAATGCTGAACGAGACTACTATGGAATTAATGTTATGATTTACGTGAAGTAGTGCTTGGAGGTTGAGCGTTCCAGTTTGTTATTGTGGTTGGGTAGAAACTCTTTTAAAATATGTTTGATGAATGTCCTATTTGTATAATCTAATTACTATGTTTATGTGAACGTTTAGCCAGTGCTGTGTTCGATATATTGGCTTCGTCGTATATATATTAGGTTGTGTTCCATGCAGTACAATGAGCATATTTTTACTTATCTTCTTGTAAACAGTACTGACGTAATCATCGACCAAGAACAGGGTGACAAGTCGAGCCTGAATTGTGGACAGTTTAATAACGTCACAGGTGGCCATTACATTAAGTAAACCCAATTGGCACCAAAGACGCCGACCGGAAAACAATAGGCACAATTCATGATGTAAAATGCCTCGACAAGAAAGTGGATGCTGTGGTTTCCTTGCACTGCGAAAATAATTCCTTAATATCCACAGCAATCATTCGTAGGCACGTTGATTGTTTTATTCCTGGTTCCATCCACTCATAAAACATTTAGGCAAATTGTGTTACAATGTGTCTTTAATTAACATGTTAATTTGTTTCTTGTTTAGCCTAATTCTCGCGTTGAATGTGCTAATTGGGCATAGGTTTAATATTGTTAAATGTATATATCGTTAACTCACGTTTACATACAAGCTTATTTAGGGCATACGTATGAATTGCTCTGCCTTCTGCTACCTCAATAACAGGCTATTTACAGAAGATATAACGATCAAAATAACTGTTGTCGATTATTATAATAAATTACCCATTCATTTATTAGAATTAACTAGGCCCTTACTTATATTATTCACTAACTGCACATGTTAGCATCATTGCGCGACCCGCTATGTGCTAAGCAAATTCCGGAAGCATCATTAAATATATTGATAAATATTCCGAAAAACACCTTAACTGTATCTTAGAACCATTCCTATGTCCTTTAAATCCTAATTACGAACACTTAATTAGCTCGCCAACTCAGGCATGAGTTAATCTAAAACGTGATATTTTACTTTAAGTACATTCTTTTCCATTTATGTTTTGCATTTGATGCATAATTGTGGTCTTATATGCATAAAATAGCCGATAAATAAATAACTGTCTTTACACGAATCATTTTGAGCTTGTTGCCACCTAGATGATTAATTATGCAGCTCTAGTATAAATCTGCACGCATGCTCAGTGAAGCACACTTTTAAATTCACTCTCCGTTTATTCCATAGATTGTCCCTTTCCTTTTTACTCTTTTCGTTGTTGAATTTCTGACACAAACAACAGCCCAATGCTTTTTCTTGCCCCATAAAACTCAGCGGATGTAACCAAAGTCGTTTTATTAATAATTTCTCAATAATAAAGCATACTTCTAAAAAATAAATGCACAGAATTACACGTGTTAGTTATATTAACAGGATTAATTAATAATTCTGTACATTGTAAAATAAATTTAAATTCTCAAAAAGTTACGTTTTACACGCGTATACATTTTACATTCCGAACAATTGATTTACCCCGTAAAGGTGAGAATCTTGACATATATGGAGTATTTAGAAACAAATGTAGGTCGTACGTTCAACCCCTGGGTTCGTAGAGTAATCCCTGAAAGTTTGGCATTCGAGTTTCACGCCGTCTAAGAGGGCTTGCTATTCCGTGATGGAGGAGTAAAAAATACAACCATTAATGTGGCCGAAGCTTGTTTGATGTAGTGATAAAGAAACAATGGATACGTATAATGAAGGTTGGTAATGGGCAATTGTTATTGCCAACTGGAATGCAATTCACATACACAGCATTGCATACATAAACATTTGCTACGATCATGCAGTGCAAAGTTATTGATATGACAAACAGTAGATACTATTCAGTGAAGACACTGCTACTCTACACGATGACACCAAAAGTGAGGGGGGCAACCCGCCACTGGTACTGCTCATAATGAGAAGTACCACCCCACCCAAGGCCACACTACATACCTTACGAGAGAAAAAAACGAACCCAGTACAAAATAATGCATATAATGATTGCGTAAGCATACCGCCTCCCAGACCAGGCTGAGCAAGACAGATCAACGCACAGTTCAATAGTACATTTTCGGTGTGTAGTGCAAGTGATAGTCTTCCGGTAGTGTGCCAGCACACTCTCAGATCCGGCAAAGCAACCCAGTCCAGGACACCCAAAATAATCCGATACAAATACAATCTTGCAAAATAATCAACTGTACCGGAAATACTTGTGTATACAAATGTTATATCGATGAGCCGGACCGACTCTCAGACCAGGCTGTGCAAGCCGAACCAGTATACACGATACCAAACTAAGGTTATAGACAGTGGTCGATATTTGTGTATGAATAGTCTTCGCGCATTAATTGCAGCGTGGCTGAATGCTTCCCAAAGCAGTCGAGATGGTGTTCGATTGAACAGGTCTGCCACGGAGTAAAGTGTAAAGCGCTTTGAGCAGTCCTTTTTTATACACACGCACGCACGCACGCACGCACGCACACACACACACACACATGCATATATGTGCGTGCGTGCGTGCGTGCGTATCTAAGGCAGACAGCAACACCAGTGTAGTAAGAAATTGGGAGTATTTGTGAACGAATTTATAGCTACATCATAGGAATGCGGATATATCGCCTGAAGCCTGCAGATTTCCATCTGCCCATAATTTGAATTTGCCTGTCAGTAAAACACCGTGCTGTCGCAGTGGTTGCAGCACCTATGCAAAATGAATGGCGTTTGTAGAGGTCAGGGTCATAGCCAGCGTGTGAAAGACATGCTGACAATTGAGATGCGAATTACGTTCGTGTCATTGGGGTGTTGTCAGGGACGATAAAGAGCGGTCCCGCCGATGAGCCACGAGTGTGTAAATGACGACATATGTTGGCTACTGGACGGTTTGAGAACTGGGAAACTGTCTTGAGCACAGTGGGTCTGTTAACGTGTTGATGTTTTGCTCGCCTGACTGTTAGACGCAGTGATCGTTTATGCGAGTCATTGAGTTCTGATATAGTTTCTAAATCACGCCTTTGTATTACATATGTTCAAACGGCACCCCCGCCCGTACAGTTATATCTGCGATTCTCAAGAAACCATGAAATGCTAGCATATACAATGTAGCCAAACACAGTTGAGTAAATTTGTTCGGGATTACAACTTTAGTCGCACTGACAAGTTGCCCAAGCATTTGCGGATCAATTGGGCGTCTCAAATCAATTGTGTTTGATATTTGATGTCTGATAAAAGTACCAGAAGTTTCTTAATAAAGAAGTTATTTGCTGGATCCAGCAACCCAACTATTTTGTGGCTGTAAGATACTACTGACACAGTTGATACAACAGCCGAAGACGCATAGTTTGCTGCGAACATGTGTGTTATAAATCCTGCAAGAAAAGCTTGCGTGAGACAGGGAATAGTTTAGTGCCAGAACAGACATATGTGATATTCCTGCGTAACATGTTGACACTCCGCCTATAAGCCGGACGGATCGTGGGTGCTAATGATGCTCTAGTTAGTTAACGTTCTAGACTAACATCGTTTCTGGTTTCTTTGCAGCCGGTATTACTACTGGAGTGGGGTCTAGCCAAGGTGCCGTCTCTCTTGTTTTTTCGATCTTTCTGAAAAGCTTTGCCGGGCAAGCGGGAGCCAATGGAGGCACCACCTCGGTTTTTGTTGAAAGGGATGCGGGGGCTTGTGCCTCGAAATGAATGAACAAAAAGTCCAGACATCTAAAACGCAAATCCCAGTTAACTTGTCCGAACGTCAACTGACTGGCCTTCATTTACTTACGAAACACTTCATCGTAATGTGTCCAAGCCAACCCCCAAACCTGCGTGCCATCTCGGTAATATATGAAATGTGCTTGAATAGGCCTGGAGCCAACTATGTAGTATGTTCAGTAAGAATATTTGCCTGTGGTTATGCTAGATTTGGGTTGTGGTTAAGAAACAGATAGAGTATCATGCTGACCAATGGACGAAACCTGTAAAGCGACACGCTTTACGCTTCATCAATGTCATCAGATAGTAGTAGTTGCAAGTCGACATATTCGCCCCTCCAATTTTGTGTTTGTTTGAAGATCAGACAAGTTGGCACCCAGCGGCCTATTGACCACATTATACGTTGGCATTGGTGGGTACAACTCACCACCCCGGAGGCCATAGAGCATTTCGTCCACAGCACTATCACTGCCATCGGAGGTTGTGTAGGTAGGACAGCGGTGCTGGTTGGCGGCACTGGGGAAGACCGATGGGTTGTTAGCACCGGTAGCCGACTCAGACGGGCAGATCGCACTGTTGGCAATACTGTCTCTGTAGTGGAAGGTTGGGACCCATGAGCATTTTTTCACGTTTTCAGCGATAAAACCTTGATATCATAACCTTAAGGATCATAATATGCAAATAGTCCAACACTTCTAACATGCCTTATTGACCGCAAACAAATGTGGGGGGTTGCACCAGTCAATTTTGGCATTCATGACCCGGCTTATCGGATCCCGCACTGTCCTGAAAAGAAAATTACATACAAAACGAGTTTTATCGAAAATTAGAATAGCATATAAAAAAAATTGTTTCACGTATTAACAGAACATGTATCTCTTATTGTCAATATGCCATGGCCAACAACACTGCATTGCTTATGGTAAATGCATAAAGAAAATAACAAAACACTTTAATATTTACCCAATAATATTTTATCGTTAAAAACGCAAACAATTGTGATGTTGCGCGCCGTTGGTCGTCCTTAATTAGTCAAATGGCCGTGAAGTTATAAGTAGTATGACCTGCTTCTACAGAACTCAAAAAATTTAACATTGATAAGTATTATCAAATTTACGGGGGGGGGGGCTCAAAGCTCCCCTGTGATCATAGTCGGTGCTGACGGTATTGTCTCTGATATCGAAGCAGCTGGTGAGTGCTTCCCTGTGTGCGTCCTTGTTGCACAGCTGGTCGCTTTCTGGATGGCGTCTGTAAGATTGCCAAAGAAATTTGCAGCAAGTATGGACAGAGAAATATTCTGTAAATGTGTGCAACCAGACTTGGCCTTGAATGCATGTATGCAATAGTACTTGAGTGCACAACTGCCTGATCACAAGCCGATGATATCGAACTGGGATCTGCTTCCTACATATATAATGATTGCCATACCAAGTAGGAACAAGTATCACGACAACCGTGAATACTTCCAACCAATACATTTTGAACTGAAATCTACTAAAGAATTATGCGTAGAGTTGAACCACAAATCCCAACAACTTAAATATAACCGCAGTGGACGAATCCACTCATTCCATGCATATAATGATTACCATAGTGCAGTAGAATACAGTTTCTCTATAACACAACCCATCAGTACATGTTCCAACTGGAATCAATTAAAAAATTATGCGTAACTTTGTTCAACAATAATGCTGTATAAATAAAATGCATCAGTGGACAAATCCATACACACAATGAATACCACAATGAAGTAGAAACCAGTGCCTCTGCAAGTTGAGACTACCATCAATAAATATTTAACTGGAATCCCCTTAACAATCATGTATACATCATTGGACAACAATTCCACGTAACCACAATGCATCACTGGAAAAATCAAAGGCTATTTAATGACTGCCATAATTAAGTAGAAACCATTATCTCTACAGCTTGAGACTTCCAATCGACATATGTCAAACTGGACAATTAGGCATATAATTGCACCGGAATCCAATAATCATAATATAATTATAATCGATTAATCATGGGAGACTTTAATATTACTCTAATTGATGTCAAATCTGCCCAGAGTGTTACATTTGTCAACAATATAATCTCTTGTAGATTGTATCCTACAATTAGTAAGCCTATTAGAATAACAAGCAACACAGGTACATTAATTGATAAGATCATGACCAATATTACTGAATTCAGTATACTATCGGGTATTATATACAGTGATATTTCAGATATTTTTCCACAGTCTACAACTTTTATGCACTTAATTCAAAAAATTAAATATAAATTCATAAACCGTCATATGACTACACATAAAAACATGAAAATATTAAAACATGAATTAACAAATGAAAAATGGGAAAATGTATACAATGAATCAAATCCACACAATGCTTACAATACATTTATTCATAAGTTAAAGTCACTCATAGATGCGTCTTCCTACAAAAAGAATAAAAATAACAAACCATGATGGAAATGAATGGCTTACAAATGGCATATTAATATCACGTAAACATAAGAATTTACTACTATACTGTTATTAAAAGTTGATGTTATATCTTATAAGTACAAACATGTTACTGATTTGTAAATATTAAAATCGTCCACGCATGCGAAATTTTAAGAACGTCTAAGAACTACCGGAAATGGTTTGCGTCGTTCGGCCGAGCCGCTTTGCATAATATGCAGACGAAACTTGAATAATATATTACATTAGCCGTTCTGTGTCCGTACGGATCTAGTCATTGAACAGGTCTTAATGAGAAGTATGAAGACGACCGGCGGTTTGACGAGAGGACGAGGGATGACGGAGCATCAGCGTATCACTTGGCTTCTTTCTATGCCGGCGTGTGCAGAGGTAAACTGAGCGATGCAAGAACTATCGAACATTAGATATAATACTGGTGAGCAGAATAAGGACATATCTAACACAAGGCAAGCACGTGACACTCTCCTCGCCTATCTCGATGAGAGGAACCCTTTCAACCCTGACATGTGCCTGCGGAACACTGCGAATGGTGTCACAGCAGACAACAATGTAAACGTGGACAAGGCAAAATACATAGGAAACGCAATCCTAGAATATATGAATGGGAAAACAGCTGCAGAGTACTCATTCAAGAAAAAAGAGCAAGCTGTTACCACGGGCAACAAATCGTCCGTTAAGTTTGCTAGTGAAATGGTTCAAGTGTTCCAACGACTAACCATAGCTGCAGCAGCAACTAATGACATGAAAGCAGTTTTCAAGTATGAGCTGTGCAGCTATCCACCAGCTTTATTTGACTCCTCACTGATGCTCAGAGAGCCACGCAAACCAGCACTCGCAGATGCAATGTGGGCTCAACTAACCCAAGAGGAACATGAAATAACTGGTGAAGTCAAGTATGTGCTAGATGGCGGTGCACTTGTCCATCGCATTCCATGGCCACTTGGTTTAGTTACATACAAGGATGTTTGCGGTATGTACACTGATTACGTTGAAAACAAATACGGACAGGCAATTGTCGTGTTCGGCGGATATAATAGCACATCCACAAAGGACACTGTTCATCACAGGAGAACGTGATGTCAAATTGGGACAACCGTCGTATTTGATGAAAATATGTATGTCACAATGAAGAAGAACGTTTTCCTGGCAAACAAAAAAAACAAACAACGGTTCATCAACATGCTAAGTGTGTTCTTGCAGAAGAAAAACTGCCGTACTCGCCACGCCCAGGAAGATGCTGATCTTCTCATAGTCCAGACAGCAGTAGAATCTGCAACCAGAATCAACACAGCACTCGTGGGCGATGACACAGACGTTCATGACGTGTTCTTTCATCCTGAGCCAAAGAAAACAAAACATCTGCAAAGCATCGTATATGGAACATAAAGGTGTTAAAAGAGCAGCTTGGGCCAGAAGTGTGCACCAACATTCTCTTCATCCATGCTGTTCTCGGATGTGACACCACTTCACACTTATATGCAAGCAACCGTATTCAGCACAAGGTCTGCACTGAAGGATGACATTGTAAACGCAGGAGAGAAAGCCTTGGTGTGCCTTTACAACGGAACGCACGAAGAAGGACTTGATATACTGCGACACAGGCGGTTCAGCGAGAAGGTGGCAACAAAAGGGTCGTATGTCCAACCAGAGAGTCTCCCGCAATCATCTGCCGCTGCAAAGCATCACTCTCTGTGTGTATACCTTCAGGTTCAACAATGGAATGGGTCTGATGGTACAATGGTGCCAGATGAATGGGGATGGCGATGCAGTGAAGGACGTACAGTTCCTGTCACGACTGAACTGCAGCCAGCACCTGATGCGCTACTGCACATGATCAGATGTAATTGCCACACTGACTGTAGCAGCATGAGATGTAGCTGCAAGAAACACAACATGGAGTGCTCCGTTGTATGTGGTCAATGCAGAGGATCTGGGTGCAGTAACTCACCAAAAGTGGCGTTCGATGATTACGAAGACACCGACAACGATGACATATAATAATGATTAAACAAGGTAATTATTACAACTTAAATTCCTGGACAAATATTTCACGATATCTAACATACATTAATTTACATTGATAAAATGTACATATATCAATATTTAAGTCATTTAAGTGCTATTCGTAGTGGACATATCACGAATCGTAAAGAATGGTTGTTCCAGTGTATTAGATTTTGTTTATTTTGAATTGTCGGATACCAACTAGTTCGATAAAGAACCGTAATTTGTCATTATACCTTTCATAATTTGCGAATTGTGGCGATTTGTATTATACCTGGTGGCATTTTTGGGGGGTTTTCCCGCCCACAATTTATTTCTATTTTTAGTATGGTACACAGAATATATTTATGACTATAAAATCGTTGAAAAACTTTCTGTTGCAATTTGTGGCAGGTCATATGCTAAAATGACTGGACTATAGGAGTATTCATTGATCTATCTAAAGCAGTTGACACTATTGATGTTATTTTGCAAAATAAACTAAATTGCTAAAAGGTGTTTGTTAACAATGGTTTAGAAATTACGTGGAAAACAGAAAAAAACAATTTCTTGTAATCAATCAGATTCAGAATTATTGACAGTAACTTGTGGCGTTCATCAAGGATCAATACTTGGTCCACTTCTTTTCTTCTTATATATAAATGACATTGTTAAAACACTTGATAAGATATCAACGTGGTTTCATTGTAACAAACTATCATTAAACATAAATAAAACTAACTTTATTATATTTACTCCTGAAAATTAAAAATATAATAAATATTATGCAGTAATTAAAATAAATGAAATTAATATAAATCACGTTACTTCAACAAAATTAGTAGGATTTTAGCTAGAGGAATATTTAAACTGGTCACGACATATTAACTCAATTGTGTCTAAAGCTTCACCCCTCGTAGGTATGCTTTATAAATTAATGCAATTTTTCCCGAGTATATATTACAAACTCTGTATTGCACATTAATTATCCCCCATCTTCAGTACAGCTAATTTTTATTAGGGGTGATACTTGTATGATTAATAGGTCACAGTGATAATTTTAGTAAAATAGGTTCAGTAAATTTTTAGATATTGTGTTCTTAAATGTATCCCTATATTGCAATTTTACAAAAACTGTGGGTGCTTTCAGAGGTATTTTCCTCTCATTGGTTTTCTCTGAAATTTTAACACAATTGTGTTTTCATCCAACCTCACCTTTTAGTCCATACGCATGGTTGATTTCAAATTTGTGTTGGCCACCCACGCCGGGTTTCTTAGGAATATCCTTAATTGCACTATAATACTATACTGTATTACTTTGTTTTGTATCTTTGCAATTTAAATAAACTTATCATTATTATTGTAACAACCAACATATGTTAAAAACGATGGACGAATCCGCACGTCTTATTTGCTCTAATTAAGTAGAATTACTAGAAACCAGTATCTCTACAGCTTGAGACTTTCAATCGATAATCTCGAACCGGAAACTACTTACAATTAGGCATAATGTTGGCTGCCAATGAAGTAGGGACCCGTATCTCTACAGACTACAGGCAGTACAGCCCACGTGCGCTCGCGTCCTTCTGTCTGTTTACGTTCTATATATATATATAATCGTTCGAACATTTATTTGTGATCTTCATAATCGGAGTTGGTGTTACGACGGAGCAGTTCTGATGTTAAAAGGTGAGCGAGTGGCTTGGGGTTGCCGCAACAGTTGCACACACTTATTATATATATATATATAAATATATATATAGAACGTAAACAGACAGAACGACGCGAGCGCACGTGGTACAGCCTGACTCTGAGACTTCGAATCAATAATTACTGAACGGGAAACTATTTAACAAGTATGTATATAATTAGAAAAAACAGTGTAAACGTTTTCCGCCGTGGGTGGCGAAGGGAAAAACAAGGAAGCATACACAGTTATCAGCTCAACGGATACGAACAACCCTTGTGTTGTGCTAGTTCGACTCAGTCAATGTTTACTTAGTTAAAACGGCTTAGCCTTAGGCCTTAGCCTTAACTGGCCTATATTATTAATTTATTAGGGCGGGGCCTTATGAAAACGGTTTAACCTGCTTTTTTCGATGTGTGTATGTTCATAATGTCATTCTACATAATTTCCGGTACAAAGAGGTCAAATACTATTTCTTAAATTGTGTTTTAGACTAATTTAATTCAGTTGAGTCGATGTATACACGCCGGCGTCGCAGATACAAATATGACGTGAATGCGAATGGAAAAGTGAGCGCATCCCAGAGGCATCAGAACCACGAAGGCGAATTTCTTGCGCTTTTGCGGACAAGTCCCCAACGTCAGACGATATCATTTTTATTCAGATTTTTATTTTTTTAATGTTTAAATTAAAACATATTGCGGAATTTGTTTTTATTTCATACTTTTCGCACTGGACACACGGGTTACGCAAGTGCATAATTATTTATCTCCGCTACTTCGCAAACATGTATGCAAGGTCAGGCGATATCATTTCTTTTTTAATTAATATTTTTATTTAAAAAAAAGGGTGAAATCAACAAAATGTTGCAGAATTTTTATTTCGTTTCATTCTTTTCGCACTGGACACGCATTTTGTGCAAGTGTACATTAATTATCACCAACATTACATGTAAATACTAATGTTCCGATTACACCGAATAATCCGTTTCATCAACAAGCTGCAGTGTACAGCCGCGCGATGCTTTTGTGGAAAGTGTTCAACACTGCCTGCCAAATAAACACTCGCAGGCAGTGTTTAGTAACAATACATAAGGTCTTATTTAATTTATTAAATGAGGGGTGCGCGGAAATAAAAAGAACATTCCGTTGGCATATAATTTTATAAAAGTAAGATATTATGTGCACATGTTACAGAAACCGGCAAAATAACGAAAACAGGTAATCAATATTAACATCATGCGTATTCCATGTTGCAAGTGTTGCCGCGGTAATGTCGGTGACTTTGGAAAGAATACATTATAGAAATTCGATGTAGCAATCTGTTATCATAAGTTTGGCTCTGAAAATAGTCAAAAGATTACGGAAGACTTCGTGCACAATCGATGTAGCAAATTGCTTTATCATAAAAGAGACAAACGATTAAGGATGACATTATGCACAATCAGATATTACACACAATCGATGTAGCAACTCTTTTTAAAATGATATGGTTGGCTCTGAAAAGAACCGTTTTTTGTACTGCTGTCTGGTGCACACTAGCACTGCTGCCAGTCGCTGCTGGTGTCAGTTGTGCCGCTCCAGCCAGACGAACTCACGGAGGTAGGTGTTGAAGAGCGATCTGGTGGTGCCGAACTGGCGACGCAACTTGCGTTTCGCCCGCACCCAGAGGTTTTCGACGTTTTGGGTGTGTACGTCAGGATGTAGTGGATCCACGAAGTTTTGCTGGTGGACCACTTCATCGTGATGTTACACACCCTAGTTGAGCTGCGCCACATTGCGGTAGGCTGCCCACCCGTCCGACATGATGTGAGAGCCCGGTAGACACCATTGCTTGATCAGTGGCTGCATAAATGCATCGCGCTGCTGTACATTTTGTGTAATGTGCGTAAGTCGACAAATCAACTACTCTGCAGCTTGTTGATTTGGCCGTTGCAACAGTTGATGAAGCGGAACATTTGGTGTATTCAGAACATATGTAATATTGGTAATAATTAATTTACACTTGCGCAAATTGCGTGTCCACTGCGAACTTTCGTTAATTTAATTTTTTGTTTCTAATTTTGATTAATTTTATTGCGAATTCGCATCGTCGCACGTTGTATACATGTCTGGGCCCGTATTCTCGAACAACTTACGAATTTCTTAGCGCCATTTTTACATAAAAATGACGTAAAAAGAGCATAAGTTACGATTTTTTCGCAAGTGCTATTCTCGAAACATTTACTATACGAACATTCGCAAATATGGCGTATATTTCATCGCAAAGTTACGCCAACGCAAGAGGTCGCGTAACTTTTTCGTAAATTTTGTGGTATTGCTTTCAGATGGAGATTTCTCAGTTATTTACTGTTACAACGTCGCAAAAACACATCAGTAAATTGTGTGTGATTCAATTACACTAATGTGTGTTTGTAAAATTTTGTTGACCGCTGAGATTGCATAAATACCGTCTTACGCGCCTACACTGTTAGTCAATGCAAAATTCCACAATAAAAAGTAAACAAACGGGACCAGCCAACAAGTAATTTGTAGATTGACTGCGTGCTACACACTTACAATTTGGGTAGGCACGTTTAACTACTCTTGAAACCACAATTTCTATTTCAGAAGACCACAGTATTGCATACATTAATTCGATGGCATGAAAATATATATATCAATGTAAAAAGATGTATAAAAAGGACACTATTTCTTTATAGAAACATATTTCATTTATTATTTATCATGCCCATGGGACACATATTTTGCCTAATTGATTTAATGTTTCATATGTACATTATGTTAATGTTCCACCACATCTACATAAAATTAATAGGTAAGTAAGCTTGGCTGCCACTTTCGGATATATATGCTGCTTGAGAAATGTTATATTACGTGCATCAATAATATGACAACCCGTGATAGATTGCATCATTTATTCAAGCATTAACAATACCATCCAAAACAAATATCTAACTATTATAATGTAAATGATAATTATGTATATAAAATTATATATATATATATATATACTACGATATGATATATGTTTGAATACACCTACTTCTGTGTCTAACAAATAACATAACACTTGTAAATATAATGTGTGAGTACACCTGTATTGTTGAAATAAGTTTGATCTTGAAATAGTGCATATACACTAAACCTCAGATATAACAATATATACTCATGCCTACCTAGCAGTCATACTTATGGAGAAATAAATTGTGTCTGTTTCTATTTTCTAGGTAGTCATAAATGGACAATTACGGGCTGATATAAAACATTACTGTACATTTTTGGCACATCCTATTTTCCAGGTGCCAATAATCCAATTTCTGTTCTCACCCAACCGACTTACCAACAGAAGACATAACATTTATTTTAACCTTGTAGTTGTTTTACAAAATGTAACAACTGAATCAGTATAAAGAAGATTGCTAACATACTGCTTTTATCAGTAGATCTTAGTATACCACGTCACTGATTTTTATATAGTTTCGAAAGCGATTGATCTATATCATAGAAATCCTTTATATAATTTATTTTGAAAAATAAATACCACTGTTAACAATTTATGCAAACAATGGATATTAATGAAAAGTATCATAATAATTCCAGATGTCACAGGAAAACAAGAAACTTGTCGATATAATGAGGTGTTCGTACATGAATTAGTATTTAAAGTATTTGATGTATAATTGATGTTATGTGAATTTATGGTGGTCTTCCTGGTGTTCATAGTATGTTCGAGTTTCAATGTATCTTTGAGACATTGCAAAGAGAAGAAATGTGCCACATCCACGCAGAGCATTGCAGAACATGATGTTAATACAAATGTTGATGTCACTGCAGCACCAATACATTGAGCAGCACAGGCTACGCATGATTCGCAGATTGTTTAGCCACTTTAAAGTTTTCTTTTCTGCAGCTACATTGTCTTCTTGGTGCAGCACCATGTCCTGTTGTATTTTTTTGCATCTTTTAATTTCAAGATGCAGCAGTCATTCCAGTCCATCAATTTTCTTTCTGAAAACACATATGTAGCACATCATAAATATGTTATGTTTCATTTTTAAATACAACAGTATTAGACACACCATATGTTACTGTGCTACTGGTGATACCTAAAACATATATAATAAATGTAGACATATTATACATAGTTGTACTCTTTAGTGTCCATACAATACACGGGCAAAGTAGATACTACCCAGTATTTATAAAATGCTATAACATGTAAAACAACTAGGCTGTACCAGATAACAGCAGCACTGACAGAGTACACTGTATATATTTCATCATACCATGACCACATATGGTAACTCACCTTTCATTCCCACTGGTTTTCTGTCTTTATCATGGCTATTTGGTAGATGATGTTGGATACATGTGCTGTAAGTAAAGAAAATGTCATTGTAGTTGTTTTGTAGCAATAGTGTGTATTGCATTGATTTGTTATGTCATTATGCACTGGGTACATGAAATACTGTTCTTTGATCATCTTTACTCCTCACTACCTTAGCCCTATACATAGACACAACATCCATATTCAGGGGCGGATCCAGAGTGGGTAGTCTATGGGGGCACAAATTTGAACAATAGTAGTGGGAGTGCATGTATAAATGTCAACAAGTAATGGTATTTAGGCTTAATACGCCAATGTAACACGTAATTAGTTAACAAATACACGCCCTAGGCCAAGTACGAGGGGCCTGCTAAATGAATATTTAACACAACTGCACAGCCACAAGTCACTACTATGTTAAACCATCTACTCACTACATTACAAGTTATAACAAACCACAAATCCTGATCTGGAACTGGAAGACATATGCCTCCTTGGTCACGCCCCTTGTTTCCGGTTACGTCTTACGAAGTTACAACTTTGACGTTTGAGTTTGATTTACTTAGTCAAGTTAGTGACAGACTAGCGTCATGCCATGGTCATGGAATGTGCGCTAGTAGTAGAGCGATAGAACCACCGAGTGATCAAACTAAGTCTCACCTTCACCGGCGCGTCTTCTGAATAGTAATCGACATCATACACATACGCAGGTGGTGCCTTCTAACTGTACTATGTAACAGTGTAATGAGGATACGTAGACGAAGCGTCAAATTCCTAATTCTGTAATGTAAACATTAACTGGCTTGGCTTGGCCTTGGCGTTAATTCTTCCCCTGCTTGCGTTTCCGTTCAAATGCTTCGCTGGCGTTAAGGCCATTAATTATTACCTATACATCAACATGTCTCAATGGCAATGCTACATTATGCTTTGCATATTAGCTATATTGATTAGTCACCATGTTCCCTTGAACAGTTGTGTACGTTATTCTTTTGTATGCACAGCCAAGAACACATGAGCAGCGTTAAAACAATAAAACATAGCAAAACATCAGTGACCGTATCCGTTGCAATGCAAGCAAACCCTCGCGAGATTTTTGTACGCAAGTTCCGAATTTCTTAGCTGCGAAAATTCGTAAGCGTTTCGAGACTACCAACTTGCGAAATTTCGCAGCTAAGAAATAATCCGCAATATTTGCGCAACTTCTTACATACGAAATCTGTTTCTTCGAGAATACGGGCCCTGCGAAGTAGTGGAGATAAATAATTATGCACTTACGCAAACTGCGTGTCCAGTGCGAAAATCCTGAACAACATTGTAATTTCAGCGACATTTCGTTAAATTAAAAACTTTTTTAATAATTGTTTTTATTTATTGTGATTTCGTATCGTCGCACTTTGTATGCATGTCTGCGAAGCAGTGGAGATAAATAATGATGCACTTGCACATATTGCGTGTCCAGTGCGAAAAGTCTGAAATGAAATAAAAATTCCGCAATATTTGTTTTATATTTTAACATTAACAAAAATATAAATCTTATTTAAAAAAGAAATTATAATTATCGTCTGACGTAGAGAACATGTCCGCAAAATCGCAAGAAATTCGCCTTTGCAGTTCTGATGCCTCTGGGATGCGCTTACTGCTCCATTCGCATGCACGCCATTATTTGTAGCTGCGACGCCGGCGTGTTTACATCGACTCGACTGAATTAAATGGGTCTAAAACACAATTTAATTTTTTTTTATCTGACCTCTTTGTACCGGAGGTGATGTAGAATGACATTAACAACACAAACACATCGAACAAAGTAAAAGATTACCGCCTAGCCTAGGCTAGGCCGCGAACACATTGACCGAGTCTTTGCAATTCGAAACGCACATATTGATATTTGTCATATATAAACTACCGGATGTAACAAGCGCAGTAGAATTAGTACTGAGCAACGTCGTATTAAGGTGACTAAATTATCCACCACGTGAAAACGCATGAAAGTAAAATACAATAGAACTCAAACAACACGACTTACTTCGGTAGTTCTCAAACCCGGACTGAAAAGCGTCGGGCACTTGACATGTGTAGAATCCGGACCTACCTCGATTGTGCCTTTATAACTTTAGTTTTGCCTAACTTTGATACCTCAGTGCGTTAGTTCCATTATTCAACATTATCCCAGGCAAATTTTCGTTTAAGAATATTGCGTGTTAGCGCACTTTTGAGGCATAAATAACGCCCCGATTTGCATCAACACACGCCGATATATCGCTCATTTTACGTGCGTGATGAGGTAACACACGACCGCAGCGGTGCAGACTAGCGCAAACCGGGTCACTATTTGGGCATCAAAAGTGCGCTAAGACACAATATTTTCGTAATATAAATATGCCTGTGGTGGTTTTGAATGATGGAACTACCGCTCTGATGTATCAGAGTTAGGCAAAACACAAGTTATAACAGCGAAATCGAGGTGGGTCCGGATTCTACACAAGTGCCAAGCGTCGGCTAGCTATCCCGCGATGCTCTGCGTTTACAAATTCTACGTGCTTGAAATAGGGGTGTAAGGATATGGCCGGGTTTTAGTTGTAGTACAATCCATAACAAGACATAAAATTATTTTTGGCTATGCCATAAGTTGTAATTTTGTATTGTTATCACCTAACCAAGGGCATGGAGTAATCTAGTTGGGAGTAGCGCCTTCCTTTTTGCACGGGTGGCAAGTGCAATGACTTCGTAGTGACCATCAGGCAAACCAAACCAAACTTGACGTCTTCTACAACTGAGTAGTGGGAAGTATGGGAGAATAAAAAACTTAAGACATTCATTGTTAAAAGTCACTATATTCCACTTATGAACACCAGTCTGATGAACTAGTACTAATTATAGTTGCGATACTTATTGTACCTTGTATCCATATGCTTTTAGAAAACTCTTAGTTTTAGAAAACTCTTATTAAATATGTTACTAATGCCAATCCAATGATTGTCTATGTTTTTATCTGATATTTGCTATCACAGAACGTTAATTGTTAAGTGAATTTAATTAGATAGTCCGTGAACGGCCCGTAGTCCATAAAAGACCTAATTGTCATTTATTTAATTAACTGTTCAATGTAATTGCCACATGCCTGCTCCAACTACAAGTAGTTGACCTGCATGCTTCTGACAAGTCTAATGTGATCGCTCGTCGTCTGATTTACGAACTCATCACTTCGGATATTTCCTGCTGTATACATGCGTATCATACAGAGACCGTCGTATTTATACAAAAAAGCACACCCAAAAAAAATTGTTTGCCACGTTGTTTTGTGTAATAACTTCAGTAATATTATCATCTATATTTCATCCTTTATGGATGGTGAGGCGTGCATGTCACGACGCGTGGCATCAGCTGGGTTAACTTCCGTCTTCCGACGCTCTTTATACAGTGTGTTCGTATTTACCTGAAGGAGAGTATCTGCCTGAAGGCGAGTATTCTACCAGAAACTACCATACATATTACCGAAAATAAAAAGGCTAGTTTGCCAAACTCGTTGTGCTAGTGAACTATGCATGCGCTGCTTTGTTCGTTAGCCTTCATTGGCCCAATTAAGTGTTGTAAGTTTAGCGTGCTCGAGTTGGCGATCTTCATACAGCTCGTCAACGTGGCGGCAACCACTGGTCCTATTGCGGGTGCAAAATGATTGTAGGTATTTTACAGTTTGACATCTTCATAAAACAACATGCTTATATTGTCAGGAAAATAAGTAAAAGCGATCACACTCAAATGTAACATTACACGGTTGCAATGTTGAAAGATTACGTCAAATTTGGTTGCAAAAACGGTTGCAATGTTGAAAGATTACGTCAAATTTTATGTAACCATTCAATCCGATTTAACATAATCTAAGAAGTCTGGATTTTAAGCCAATGGTGTCATGTTGCGGAAATATCTGTTTTGTCTTTTCACCCGTCTGTTAGTTTTGGTTCAACACGACAAGGTTCAATATAAAGTAAAACTTGCCGCCAAGAACACTTCGATGGAAACAAACACACGCACATTTTGAATGTTGGAATCAATTGTTCTGCTTGACAAGAAAGACAGACACTGTGTTACCGTTACCCACGCTCATCTTTCTGAATACACTTCATCAAAACATTAAACAGAAGCAACATATGTAGTATTACACAATGCTTGATCTTTTGTAGACATAGAGACGAACGTAGAATTTTTTATTGGGTTATAGACCCGAAAGAAACGTAACCGTTTTATTCAATGTTCAAAAACCAAAACAAACTCAGAAGATAGACTGGTTGAACCATTTGCACGGCGAATGTTCGAAACCGAATATCATTTTTAAGAAAATAAATTGTCACCGCAGACTTGATCCGATAAATCAGGACAAAACCACTTTACAAGAGCCATGTCGTCATAACTCCTTGCAGATAGTACACACGTATCCACAGTGCGAGCAATAAACACAACTGCAATATCTTGGCAAACGAATATTAATAAAAATCGAAAATTGTATAATATAATTATAGACTTACAGCAACCAGAAGTTAGTGTCGCGGTTGGTGTCTGATAGCGTCGTATATTAACGTTTGCAGAGGCGAACAACTTACATACTTTTATATTGTATTATTAAATTGTACCAATGGGAAATTTAGTTAGAGGGTGCTTTCACAATAATAAAATCTCAATTTAACGACCTTGTTTGTTTCGTTAACTAAATCATCTTCTTGAACCAGAGGTGATATAATAATAAATTATAGTTCTAGAATTAATCATTTTAATGAAGTTCGCTTAATAAACTGTACTGCTTTCCACTTGTGGGAAAGACATTCAAATAGCGAACGCTGTTTCGGGATTATTAAACGCGACTTGACGGGCAGTAAGCATTCAACAAAATGAGAAACAGAACGGTCGTTTTAAGAGGTTGTTCGGACTTTGACACCAGCAATCAGACAGTGAGACCCCTGAAATGCGTTTGTCGTGTTGTTATCAGACGTTTGTTCGTAGCAACCGCCGAGTTCTTGGCAACAGAAACTGTTTTATATAACCAAGATGTAAATCATTGCTCATGTACATACGTGCTATTTAATAACTCATGAAATATTAATCTGGTATTATGCAAATGCTTGACTTTGGCTATCAATCTCAGATATAGAAGCAATATTGATGAGTCGTATTATCTCCTAGGTGGGAAATGCGGTGAACCCAATTCCAGAACGATGCTGTTTGGATGTTCTATTGGAACATACACCTTTGTTTCTGAGCACTGGGACAACCGTTCGAAGAATTCAGTCCATCGTTGGTCATTAAAATAGGATGCTACTGCACATCTTTAAACACTGATTTGGTCGAAATTCTTAAGTATGTAGCATAGATGGGGGGAGGCACTAATAGGGGATGTGTGAAGTACTGATGGGGGATGTGTGAGGCACTGGCGGGAGATGTGTGAAGTACAGATGGGGGATGTGTGAGGCACTGGCGGGAGATGTGTGAAGTACTGACGGGGGATGTGTGAAGCATTGACAGGGGATGCGTGAGGCACTGATGGTGGGGGGGGGGGGGGGGGGTGTGTGAGGCACTGACAGGGGATGTGTGAAGCACTGACGAGGGGTGAGTGAGGCATTGACGGAGGATGTGTGAGGCACTGACATGGGATGTGTGAAGCACTGACGAGGGATGAGTGAGGCATTGACAGAGGATGTGTGAGACACTGACAGGGAATGTGTGAGGCACTGAAAGGTGATATGTGAGAAACTGACAGGGGATGTGTGAAGTATTGACGGGGGATGTGTGAGGCACTGACAGGGGATGCGTGAGGCAGTGACAGGGGATGTGTGAAGTACTGACAGGGAATGTGTGAGGCACTGACAGGGGATGTGTGAGGAACTGACAAGGAATGTGTGAGGCACTGACAGGGGATGTGTGAAGTATTGACGGGGGATGTGTGAGACACTGACGGGGGATGTGTGAGGCACTGACAGGGGATGTGTGAGACACTGACAGGGAATGTGTGAGGCACTGAAAGGTGATGTGTGAGGAACTGACAGGGGATGTGTGAGGCTCTGACGGGGATGTGTGAGGCACTGACAAGGGATGTGTGAAGCACTGACAGGGGATATGTGAGGCACTGTCAGAGGATGTATGTGGCATTGACGGGTGATGTTTGAAGCATGACCAATTTGGACGTAGGAAGTGAGTGGCTGACACAAAATATGTGTGACATAACGATGGCGTGTGTGTGTGTGCGTGTGTGCACGCCGCGCGTGCGTGTTTGTCATTAACAACGGGTTTGCGGAACGTTGACGAGGGGTTCTTCAAACGAAGGACGTTTGTTGAACAGAGTGTTAACTGGGCACGTGTCGTTGGATAGCAAGAGTCGACAGACACAAACCTAAGATGACGTAACAATGATATATCTTAGTTGACACAGCGACATATCGAAGATCGTGACGCTTCACACTATATTACAAATTCCGTGCACTGACGTATACAAATGAAAAAACAAATACGTTGATAAGCTTCGTGTCTATCACCACAGTGGTCGTGGTTGGGGGAAGAGGTCATGTTACTGTCGGACAAGAAACCGGCATCAGTTGTCAGAGATTGTCACACACGTGTTCGATGACGAGGTCGAGCGCGCTGTTGAAGGCCCGCATGTTGTCTTGCAGACTCGACATTTGCTGCTGCATCGCCGCCATTTCTCTCCGCAGCTTCAGAACGAGGTTCATCAGTTTCAGTTTCGACATGTCAGGTAGCGCTAGGTCGTCCGCGGTAACTTGACCGACATCGCTGTCCATGTTGGAAATGATGTCCCGTGATGCAACGGGCAGCGTCGTCTGGAAATAAACAGTACAATTAGATATCCACTTGCTTATACGGGTGCATCAATTCATGCAGATGTTTAATAGTACAACTTAGCCAAACGTAATAGTAATATGGGGGTATCTAACAGGGAATAACTAATTCTAACAAGTTTAAAAAGGTATAATACATACATTATTATATATAATTATTACTATTATCATTTACATAATTTCCATATTACTAATAATGTCATTATAAATAAAATCCATCGTAAAACGTTCACTACATTGCAAGTGATGCCTAACGGAGGTATGCTTACAATGTCTTTAATTAGAAGCTTCTGTCTGACAGAGCTGTCGTCAGTGCGGGAGTGGTCGTCAGCGGCGTCAGGTTTGTGTCGTTTCCTTGCGAGTGCGCTGTCGCCTTTAGCACCGCATTCGTGTTCAGGATATATTCCTACGTGGCCCTGCTCTTGTGTTGTTCCGGCCGCGCAGACACGCTGTAACACCTCGGGGTTTCTATCGACACCCGAGGCCGCACTTGGGGACACAATCAGCGAGTCTCCACTGCTCGGCGCAGCGTCTAGGTTCGTATTACGCACACGGTCCGGGTGTGTGACAATAGAACTGTTTCCATTGTCAGTCGAGACTTCCATCCCGCTGAGAACCTCACTTACAGATCTCTTGCACGTGTCGTGTGTCGGCCTTGATGCCTTACTAATAGCACATGTTCCTGATCCATCACCGTAGCTGCCGGCGTCAACCAAGGTATGATCGTTACTTGTTTCCTTGTTTATTTCATCAACAACGACACTCGGTGACATTGAGTGTGAGAGTATTTCAGCTGCCTCGGATAGTGCTTCGTTTATTCGGTGCAGTAGAGGCAGGCCAATGTCCCGCTCCTCCGTGCTACTCAAGTGTTCCTTCAAAGGGTCTCGCTTGAGTTGCTCTATGTGCTTCGTAATGTTACGTCGGTGTTCTCGTGTATCATCCAGATCGTCATCACAGACTTTGGCAGTTGGTGAGGCTTCATGGTGGACGAATCGGTTGGTAACGGTCTTTGTCATCTGACGTGTCACTGTAGATGTGTCGTCAGTGCACAATGTTTGTTCGTCTTCAGTCTCTTCCTCACCGGCCGCGTCCCGAGGACTGGCGACACTTGCGTCAACTGACCGTGTCTGCTGGTGTAGCTGCTGCAGTTCTCGCAGTTGTTGCAGCTGCTGCTGAAGTTCGAACAGTTGTTGTCGTCTTTGTAGTCGTTGTCGTAGTAGCTCCTCCTCCTCTTTGTCATCTTCTATCTCTTTGTTATATTGTTGCTCCCCTACGAATTGTCCATGTTGTTGTTCACGCTGCCGTTGTTCATGCTGTTGCTCTCCTTCGAGTTGTTGTTGCTCCTCTTCCTGTTGTTCGTGTTGTTGTTGTTCACGCTGCAACTGTTCATGCTGTTGCTCCTCTGGGGTCTTTTCATGCTGTTGTTCATCTTGAAGTTGTTCGCTTTGTTCTTTCTCCTGAAGTTGTTCATCCTGCAGTTCATTTTGCTTTTCTTCCTGTTCGTGTTTTTGTTTCTCCTGCTTTTTCTGGAAATCGAGTTGTGTTTGTTGCTGCGCAGCTGCTGCTGTTCCTCTTTCTCCTCGTCAAGTTGCTCGCGGTTTTGTTCTTGTTTCAGCTGCTGTGACTGTTGCTCTTGTTGTTGTTGCTGCTGCTGCTTCTTTTGTTGTTGCTGTTCTTGTTGTAAGTGTTGTTGCTTATGTTCTTGCTGCTGTTGCTGGTTTTTTTTGTTTTTTTTATGTTGCAGCTGCTGCTGCTGCTGCTGATGTTGTTGTTGTTGTTGTTGGTGGTGTTTGTCTTGTTTCCCCTGTTGCTGATGTTTGGCTTGTTTATGGTGTTGTTGCTGTAGTTGTTGTTGTTGTTGCTGCTGATGTTTTTTTTGTAGGTTCTGCTGTTTATGTTGTTGCTGCTGTTGCCGCTCTACCAATGCTACTTCCTCCACTACATGGTATGTCGTTAGATCCAGACTGTCCGTGTCTACGCGGTGTTCGTCGTCGTTAGACGGCGCTTGTCGACCGTCGTCTCGAGTAGCGACCCGCGGTGGTCCGTCGATAGACCCTCCCTTCTCGTGGACACCCGTGTCCGCCACAGTTCCTCCTGCAGCCTCCGCACTCTCACCGTTGAACGTCTCTGACGACCTGACGTTGACCATTTCCATGGGTTCCGGCGTGGTCAGTCGACAATGTTAATGTGCTGATCGCTGCCTTTGGTAGCTGCCTTTGAACGTGTGACCCAGTACCAATGTGCCACGCAACACGGCGTTACTAGAGGACACCTTCGTTTGATGTTATGTGTCGACGTCAACTCACGATGGACGAGGTTGGTGTGGTTGTGTTGTTTTAGCGGCGTGGCTGGCGGTCTGCAAGCACAAACATGGATACAATCAATAGTGTGTCGATTACAAATGAGAGGCAGTCGTGTGTCTCAAGGCCCCGGCTGTGTCCGGCGCACAAAAAGGTGTGTTAGGGAACGTGGGCGGAAAGTGAGAAAAAGCTGAGCACGCCATTAAAGCAGCATGCGAATTGCCATCATAGGCGCGAATGAAGAATAAATCATAAAGTCCGTGTCGTTGCCTTGTAATCCACAACCATGCCGCCCGCGCGTAAGCGGAAGTGTACAGTATTTAACGAGTTCCAAATAAAGCGTTGCCTTCTCACGTGCACCAAATAATGTGGCTGATGCTCCACCATCTAGATCGTAACCAGGCTAGATGTTTCCATTTTATATCACCACATTGATTAATGGCCTGTGCTTTTATACGCATCCAGTTAGGTCAAAGGGTACAATTAGAGTGATGAGCATTTAATTAATCATAAACAAATATATGGTTCTTGTCAAACCATCTAGTGTCCCGGAACTTATGCGAATTTCATGGGCAAGCGAAACACCAGGAAATAGTTTGGAAATAAGCAATGAATCACAAAAAAATACATGCAGTACAGGCGTGCACGCGTATACACGAACGTACTGTGATTTAATCACACACACGCGCGTACCCGCACGCACAATTATGTAAACATTCAATCCAGAAAAACAGTTATGCTCGTATTTATAATCAGTTGGGATATTTCAAAGGAATTCCTAACATAGATCGATATCTTCTATAACATCCTTATTAAGATGACAACATTGCGATCTCATATGCTGCACTCGGCCACTGTGTGTATATATAACTCATTCACAACTATGCAAAGCGTTATCTTCATAGTCGACTGGTGCGATGTAGGTCGTGTTGCGTTCATACGATCATAAAACTGTGAGTTCAGTGTGAAACTCGTCTCTATGGGTACAACAAACAATAGAGGTATGCAGTACTAGACATCGTTCTGACACGTATATGTATTCATAGTTACTCTTTGAGGCGCAGAATCGGAGCTTTGTGCGGGAAACAACTATACACTACAATATCGCTCACTTGAAACCTGGAAAGACTATTCTGTCATCACGCCATTCGACACGCATGGCCGCACACCAGCCACATCAAAGACTTCGCACTATGCTCTTCGAAGAAGGTACGTCACCCGCTAATAGTCACTACACCAATATGAGATAGTTGATAATGGTCGAAAGGAGTGCTTGGCAATGTCAATGAACTTCGCTCGCTAACTTCAATCAACAAACACTATGCCAACAAATCGACCCACTCAAAGCAGTACCGATAATGACAGTTAGAGTGCTTAAATATATATATATATATATATATATATATATATATATATATATATATACGAATGCTAGAAATATATATACGAATGCTAGAAATGTTGAATGACGACACATTTGTAAAAAAGATGAAAGATGTACTTTTTCCTAAGGAATTAACTTATATGATAGACACCGTTTCGGCCAAAATATACACGCTGACAATTATATGTATATATATATAATTTTTGCTAGCGATTTCAATTTTCAATTAACCGATCCCACAATAACACCGAAATCAGGTATTCTAACGAAACAATTATCGGACCATCATCCATACTTTACCTTTCTAAACACAGTTCCCACAAAGAACTACCACCTAAATATATAAAAATTAATATACAAAATCATGTAGCAATTTCCAAATTCATAAATGAAATCTCTTCAACGTAAGTTTATAATAAACTTAACCAATCGCCATCAGCTGACCCAAACGTAAATTATGACATTTTATACGAATCAGTCAAATGCGCAAAAACAAACGCATGCCTTATAAAATAGTTAAGTTCCAAACTATAAGCACAAAAAATCAACATGGATTACGCTTGGCCTGCTCAAATCAATACGGTACAGAGGCAAGTTATATAAGAAGCTAAAAATGACTTTGTCTGATTCACTAGAACAATCAACAATTCAGACTAACCTGATATCTTATAACAGTATACCTAAAAAAACACACGAACAGCCAAACAATTGCATTATGAATCTTGTTTTAACAAGTACAAAAATAACATTAAAACATGGGAAACTATAAGCGATATTTAGCCTAGATTCTAGAACACGCAGAAAGAAAACTTTCCCTAAATCCTTTATATATAACGACGAAATTAGACCAAACAAGACGGTTGTTGCAATATTGGCCCAAATTTGGCCAAACAAATCAGTGATCCTATAAATAGAAATTACATACATGTATACTATCTGAATGAGCAGTATACCAATTCACTCACTTTAGCACGTACTGACGAAGAAACTATATCTAAAGCAATATATAATATGCAACCAAAAACAAGTTGTGGGTATGACGGTATTTCGTCACGATTACTAAAATTAATTAAACCTGCAATAATAAAATAATTAACGTTAATTACAAATCAAATACTAGCTACTGGTTTCTTCCCACTATACCCAATTAAACAATCACACACCAATACCACTCATACCAATTATATCAAAACTAGTTGAGAAGATAATTTACAACCAGCTAGAGTCATTTTTTAAAACGCAAAATCCCTTGTTCGAAAACCAATATGTATTTAGAACGGAACATAGCACTGAATTTGCTGCCCTTGAATTAGCCGGTAGGATAATGACACACATGGATAGAAATGAAATTCCTATAAATATTTATCTGGATCTCTCCAAAGATTTCGATACCCTGGATGATAAGATATTACTAGATAAATTAGAATATTATGGAGTAAAAGAATTAGAAATTATCTAACAAATAGAAAACAATATGTTGAAATGGAGGATGTCAAATCAGAAATGCATATTTCAACAGGCGTACTTCAAGGTTCTATTTTAGGCTCACAATTGTTTATCATATACATTAATGACTTTGCAAAGGCCAGCCAAAAGTTTAATTTCATAATGCATGCCGATGATAACACCCTGTCAAATACTCTTGACTCATTTTCAACGTGTGAAAAAATTGGAAACGTAGAATTTGCTATGAACACAAAACGTGACTTACCCATTACTAACCACAGATAACACTACTACTGGTAGAGTGACAGAATTTAACTTTCTTGGAATAACATTTAATGAACAATGTAACTGGAAAAGTCTAATTGAAAAAGTTTCAAATATGTTTTCAAGGACGCTAGGTGTCTTAAATACAATAAAATAGTTATTGCCTCTTTATGTAAAGATCATATTGTACAACACACTAATACCGCTTGGGATTACAAATGTGACAGAATTCAGAAACTTCAAAAGAAACTTGTCCGAATTATTAGTGTAAGCAAATATAATGCTCATACTGAACCACTATTTAAAAGTCTTAACTTATTAAAAATAGAACACATATTAAAATCGCAAGAACTAAAATTGTACTATAAATTCGTGCATAACAAACTTCCTGTTTACCTTCAAAATTTGCCGCTTCATCAGAACAACAGCATTCACACACGCGAACAATACAATATACATACAATCAGGGTACAACACGAATTTGCGAAACAAAGTCTCTTGCCGCATACTATCAATAATGCACCTGAATTAATAACAAATAAAATATGCATTCACTGCTTACACGGATTTGCAGTGTATGTTAAACATCATTATTTGCAGACTTATTTACCTGTACGCACCGTGGTACATTACGAAATTGTTCCATTTGTTATTGTGAGTGAACAACAAATATGAATAAGCCTTTATGTGTACCTCCTTAGATGAATACCCAATCGTCCAAAATCATGTATAATGTCATGTTCTTAGCTTTGTCTGACTTACTCTGTTAACCGATTTATGCTACAATTTGTTTATACACCAGGATTTGTCATAAATAACTGGTGGCTCCCAAGAGAGCGGCTTTTTTAGCCTTAGTGGAGTCTCCCTGACCCACACGTGATAATTTGTATACCGTGTGATTATTATATTTATGCTTTTATACACTCACTTATTGAGTGTATATGGGTCTAAATAAAGAACTTCTGTTGTCTGTCTGTCTGTCTGATATCATTATACGTGACACACGAAGGCGATGCCCTAATACGTGACCCTGCAATCGTTTGTTCACGCAGGCTTGCGTCACAGACGTAAGATGGCCGACGCGCGCTGAACTTGTTCGTGGAAACTGCAGAACGGCGACTGAAGTGCGGCAAATTGATCGTGCGCACGAAATCCTTGCCCGGTTTAACGGCTGTCGTGAGCGCTAGCCACGTGACGAGAGAAGGGGAACGCGATACGTTTCCGCTGCAATTATCAACGGATGAGTGGATTGTGTGGCTTAATGTACTGCGCAATGTATCAAAACATTAGTCTGATTCCCAGACTCGTAGTCACAAAAGCTAACCACCAAAACACCAACTATATTTGTGAACGGGCGACGTTTCGGACCAAACAAGCACGCACTTGAACTTAGCCGTGAATGATTATGAGAATGAAGCTTCATCCAACTAATGCATATACAGTGTATGTCTACTGTTGTATTCAACTTCGTGTTTACGAATCGCAAACGCAGGAAACATATAGATATTGTGTTTCATATTTCTGACACGTTCAACTCGTGTGTATCAATTAAATATAGTTTATGAAAATAACAATCACAATGTATGATATATTGTCGGCGATTGCATAATATATTGCATGGCTTTTGTGTAGCAGGAGAATTGTAATGGAAATGTCGATGTCAAAGAAACTATATTTAACACAACACGAGAATAGTTATGCTGCTAACGGTCACCAACCTTTGACGTCTTAAGCCGACCACAAGCCCATTAAAACCACCGTCAGTCGCAAATATTTTACGTCTTACCACAAACCCATTAAAAACATCGTCAGGCACCAATCTTTGACGTATAGCCACAAACCCATTAAGACCATCATCAGTCACTAATCTTTGACGTCTTACCATAAACCCATTAATACCTCCTTCAGTCACGCATCTTTGACATCTTGCCACAAACCCATTAAAACCACCGTCAGTCACCAATATGTGACGTCTTATCACGAACCCATTAAAACCACTGTCAGTCACCAATCTTTGACGTATTACCACAGACCCGTTAAAACCACTGTCAGTCTCCAATATTTGACGTGTTATCACAAATCCATTAAAACCATTGTCAGTCACCAATATTTGTCGTCTTACAACAAACCCATTAACACCACTGTCACTTACCACACAAAACCATTAGAACCACCGTCAGGCACCAATCTTTGACGTCTTACCACAAACCCGCTAAACCACCATCAGTCACCAATCGTTGACGTCTTACCGTAAACCCAATAAAACCGCCATCAGTCGCCAATCTTTGATGTATTTCCACAAACCCATTAACACCACCGTTAACCACCAATCGTTGACACCCTGCCAACTGGAGTTCTTACAACTGGATTTGAACAAAAAGTAGGGCGGCCCTTATGTAAAAATCCGTAAATCGCGAATTGGCCTTTTTTAATTCAGCAGACCGTTTAGGCCTACCGATCCCAGTTAAGAATAATGATCATTATTTTTTAAAACAAATAACAGTTTCGTACTTACTTACTTACTTACTGCTCCCGTAACCCGCCTAAGTGCATTGTTGTTTCACCAGTCGACGCCAGTCTTCGCGATTGTGTGCTAATGTCTGAGTTTCTGCTAAGGTCTTCCCAGTCCATTCTGCAATATTTTCTAACCATCTCTTCCTCTGTCTTCCCTGTCTTCTTTTCCCCGGCACTGTTCCTTGTAGTATTGTTTTTGTGAGCCCGCTTGATCGCGTTACATGACCATAATCTCAGTTTTCTCTTTTTACTGTGGTCAGCAGTTCTTCGTAATGTCCCACATGTTGACTGGTGATTTTTCTGATTTCACCGTTGGTGATGTGGTCAGTGTAGGAAATAACGAGGATTCTTCGGTAGCATTTCATTTCCACTGCAGCAATTCTTCTTTGTAGTTTCATTGACCTATAAAGCCATCGTTAGTCACCAAGATTTGACATCTTACCATACACCCATTGAAACCACCGCCAGCCACCAAGTTCACAAAACCATCAAAACCACCGTCACCCATCATGTTTTGCCGGCTTGGCATCCTGCAATACGCCACAAATCTACCGATGTAGAATCTTCAGCCCGCTAGCAGTGTGTTTACATCTACCACATCGACCCGTCATGCCTTGTAGATGTAATCTCTCCATGTGATGTTACTTTCCGCTATGGCGGTATGTATTATGTCTTGTCGAAGTTCTGCACAACAGCATCATTATTTACCATTTAAATAAGTGTATCACTAAATAAAGTAATTTAGAATCACGGCATATATCGTATTCCTTAATACAACCCCCAATACAAATGCGCTGTACACCGCAGTTAAATATTGGGGGCCAAGCCTCATGAAAAACCTCTAGCTGCACAACTCTGAAGCTCACCAAAATATATAATTGCACTCCTACGCTTCATGATGCTTACTGAAGACCTCCGACTGCACCCCCGTCCTCCAGAAGGATCACACAAAACATCAATTCGCGCCAAAATTACTGGAGGGACAAAACTATACGTCTGCCCCCGGCCATGTTTCTACGGGGCGTCCCTTTGCCCCCTGTACACAAAGAAAGGTAAGTCTATCCATTGTATGTTCTGGTTTTTCATGATAACAGCACAATGACAACATTACGTCAATATAAACACAACTTGTAGCCATGATGCTTGCAAACGAAAACAAACGGGGTAGCTCAGAAGGTTTCCGGCGAAACCTGTCGGATTTTGTTTTATTTAAGTATATAAAGTAGCCTGATTTATGGCAGCTGTCGATCGGACTAACCAATCAGAACGCTTCTTATTTCAAACTTATTTCCCACCATGCAGCTGGGACCGGAACAACCCGGTGACGTGACAGTGTGGTACACTAATATCACCACTACAGCAAATGGGGTTATGACACAGTTAGACTTCAAGAAATTCTTGTTTTACAAAATTCACCTGCTGTGACAAAAGTGTAGAAGGAGTTGACTGTAAAATTGTAGATTTCTAGATGATTTAAGTAAACGGGAGGATATTTGGCAGCAATTTGCCTGTTTGACTCTT
Source organism: Escarpia spicata (assembly GCA_963995525.1). NCBI lineage: Eukaryota > Metazoa > Annelida > Polychaeta > Sabellida > Siboglinidae > Escarpia > Escarpia spicata. The sequence continues at coordinate 36,241,836 of OZ023206.1, forward strand.
TGGCGGAGTAATGTTTGCAGACATTCGTAAATATTGACGGGTGTCACACATACAGGAATTTTACGAGAGCTAGAAATATTATATTTTGACTAAACTCGACCAGCATATCAATAATAACAGCAAATGAGAAGTTTAAGAATTCTTGTAGGTCACGTTTTCTTATAATCAGACAAAACGTTAACATGGTCGCCAATGGGAAAACTAACTGTATCAATAGCCCGAATGGCCTTGGTAATGTTTGTAATACTGCATTTGTATTGCTATGGTGCGGATGATATACGTTTGATTTATTCAGTTTTACAGATAATTTCATGTTACAAATACAGGTAACAAAAACAATATGGCATGTTTGAATTATTAATGTTTTTTCTTGCGATGTTGTGTAATGCCAGGTGTTATCTCTCTCGAAATGTTGGCGTCCGGCAACCATCAATTATGCATTTCCACTTGGCTTATATCTTTGTCTTCATGTTTTAGCTATTCAGTTGTCGCTTTCTCTACCTCGTACATAAATAATAGGAGCACCAGTTCAAAATAAAAAGGACAAAACCGCACCATTGTGAGCGGCATAATTGTTAAAGGTTAAACATAAAAAATGGGCCAAGTGGTCCTGAAGTCCTTTGGACTAATACGTCTATATGTGACCCCTGACCAAATGAGTGATAAGTCGGAAAAACTGTAACATTGTTTTCTTACATTCTTGTAAAGGTTTGGTAGGGTGCTTTACACGGTTTCAAAAATTATGACTGCTACAAAAATTTGCGAAGTTATGGAGCATTGAACATGGTGGGGGGCAAAAAGTGAAAATGAAGAAAACAGCTGTTGAAGTTTTATATTATATATGCAAATGGATTGCGTGGAAATATTACATGCATGACATTCAAATGTGGCACACAGTATGTATGTTATGTTGCAACGATACACTGGAAGTACAAATGTGCTGCTACATAGACTTATCAAGTTATGCCAAATCATGTCTTTGTGTAAAACTAAGAGGACAGATTATTTGAGAGCAAAAGGTAGACTCACTGTTTGACACAGTTTAAAACCTACTGGCAACTGTCCAGTTTAACAGGAGTCTATCAAACAATAACAGGCACTACCACATGAAATGTCTATAAAAAAAATATAGAAAAAGTTACTGAACAGTTTTTTTTGAGAGAGAAAAACAGCCCCACAGAATTAATTATAATTATTGTTAAGATGTTTATCCTAGTTCTATTATCTGACATTGTGCCAACAGATTGGTGTATTGGGATCATTAAGCCTATATAATTATTATAGCTGCAGACACTGGGACAGTGTGACTGCTGTCTGGCTAAATGGATGCAATGGTGCTTTGAAGTTAGTTCTTCTGCCAACTATCCTTTTCATACAAGCCTATAGGTTTAGTAGCTGCCAGCACACTACTGAGCTACTGAGGTAATTATTAATCAAATGTGTTTTGGTGAATCATAGTTACAGATCATTAAGGGTTATGATGGAAGTAAAATGTTGACATGTGTTCACTTATTGCACCACGTCTTGCATTAAGATGAATAATTATAATAGAAAATAAAATGTTGTGGCACATATTTTTAAATACATACATTGATGAGAAACCGGGAATTACTTTTCTGTGGCCTAAGAATAACTAATTTCAATTAACTTTCTGCTTATACAAAATAACTGCATAAAGATATATATCCATACAAGACACATACTCCGCATGTGACAGATGTTTTGGGAAGGGGAATAGTGTTCTGTTTCTGGTACAATACACAAAATCTACTGTTAGGAGATAGTCTCAAGGGCCCTTCTCAAAACCACATCACTAGATAGTGTAAACATTTTGCATTTTCGGGGGCTGTGTCAGCCTTCTTCTCGTGTGATGTAGAGTTACCACAAAGAGAAAACTTGTCTCCTTTGTTATTTGCTATTTATCTGAATGATTTTGAACACTGTTAGTCATACTTATAAGGGACTTGACATGGCACTGGTGAAATTTACAACCTTAGTGATGATGATGTAGACATTTTCTTGCAAAAGTATGTTCTACTATATGCTGATGATACTAGAATGATTCAATCAAATACATATTTCTTGTATATAGCAGAACTATGTCAACTCTTCTAATGGTTGACATGTGGTTGTTTCAGGACGACCCCTTAGAATGTAGGCACAACTGTCCAGGGGTTTAGAGGGTGCTGTGTCTGTTGACCCAAGCCTCTGCCACTAACCAATTACAGATTAGTCACACTTTCCACCAGCAGCCACAGTGACCCAAGCCTCTGCATAATTATCTTATTCTCCCTCATATTCACTATGGTATCCTCTTATGGGGTCATCAGGCACATCGAATTTTCAAATTACATAAAAAAGCAAGGCGAATAATATCCCTAAGTAAATACAATGCCCACACAAGTCCTATTTATAAAACACTTCAATTACTAAAGTTGGATGACATTTGTAAACTCCAGCAACTACAATTATATTACAAATTAATTAATAATCAATTACCCGAATATTTCAAAGTTATTCCTTGCACACACAATTATGACATTCATCAACACAGCACACGCAAACAAAATGATCTGCGTATATATAGAGTCAAATATGAATTTGCTAAAAAAATGCAGTAGATATCGCGTTATTGAGACAGTTAATAATACACCAGACATTATCATTCAGAAAATGTATACACACAGTCTACATGGTTTCTCGGGTTACATCAAGAATTACATTACTCTAAATTATGAATCATGCTGTTTCATCCAGAATTGCTATATTTCCAATTCTTAAAGCAACGATTATAATTTACTAATCTGTTCATACTATGTACATGTTGTATTGTTTACATTTGTGGGGTGACTCCCGTGCTAGCGACAATATATGTCTTAACGGGAGTCTCTCCGACCTTATACATTATTCATATTATCAATACATAAATGCATATAATCAAAAATAGATAAGCGAGCGAAAACACGTTCCAAAAACGCCTTTTGAATGTCTGCTAGTACCATTAAGGTTCGTCGGATCCCAACAATATTGATGTTGTTTGGAAGTTTAAGCTTTCTGCTATTCAAACATATAAATGGTTTCCTGATAATCATTCCTAAAATTAACTAAAAACGGACCTACAACCGGGCCCGTTCCGGTGTCTTAGACACTGAGAACCATGTTGTTTCGTCGACACAGTTCACCAATCTACCGATTGAGGCACCACTATCTGATTTTATGGTATAAGCTCCTCCCACTTAAAAACGGCTGCTAAAATGACATACGCGAAGTAGGCGTGACGTCACAATCACGTATATCAACCAACCAACGCGACGAATTTAGACCCGTTGGGTGACGTACGTTATTGTGACGTCACGCACACGTAGATATATATCGGTTTCGCTGCGATCAAAGCACATCAACATCGCCGCGGTTTAAAAGTGGGTGGAGCTTATAACATGAAATCAAGAAATGGTGAAGTGCGCATGTCTGAACCTATGCAAATTAGGAAAACAGCGACGCAATCGGAAGATTGGTGTACTGAGTACCCGCCGCTAACATCGTTCGGAACCGTACAGAACACCGAAAATTGCGTGATTGTAGGTCCGTTTGTCGGTGTTCTTTAAACGGTTACCGGGTAATCTAGATGACGCTAGAATAACAAAACTGCAGCCTTTCAAATGATATCAAGATCGTCGGGACAGGACGAGCCGCGAGGGTGCTAGCGACCGTAGAATTTCATGTTTTGGACGTGTTCTGAGTTGTTCATTTTTCGCTCGCTTATCTATTTTTGATATAATGTATATTATGTTGACAAGGTCAAATAAATGGAATCTTGAATATCTTGAATCTGCCAGTGACCAATTACAGATTAGTCACACTTTCACCAGCCAGCCACAGTGAGGTGTGACAGATGTTGTGGGAAGAGGGATTAGTTGAACAAAAGGACTGGAACCAAAATAGATCTGCTGCTACAGTAGACCATTTAGTTAGCAAATTTAGCATTTTAGGGGACCTTCGGAGCCCTTAGAATGATTCAATCAAATACAGATTTCTTGTGTACAGTGGCACTACCACATGAAATGTCTATGCAAAATTAGAGAAACAGTTGCTGAACAGTTTTTGAAAAAATAGGCAAAATGTTACATTTTTACAAGTTTTGGGGTCCTTGGGAGCCCTTAGAATGATTAAATCAAATGCAGATTTCTCGTGCATAGTGGCAGTGCCCTAAGATATGTCTATGCAAAATTAGAGAACAAGTTGCTGAACGGTTTCTGAGATACGGCAGCTAACGGCGGACGTCGGACGACGGACGCAGAGTGATGGCAATAGTTCCTTGGACCTTCGGCCAAAGGACTAAAACATAATATGTCTATGTTTTCTTTCTTGAAGAACAGTTTTGTATATAATATTTGGCATTTAAGGTGTGTTGCACAGCTTTAAATGTTTTCCAATGATGATGATGATAATAATAATAAGCTGGACGATGTGGGCAAGTCAGGTGGCGTGGACTCAGGCGGGCAATCTAACAAGGAGATGAGAGAGAGACGTAGAAACAGCGCAAGAGACGGGACAGACCATACTGTTAGACAGAGGTTATCTGTTTCGTTACGTAATTGTTAGAAGGAAGTTGGCTGAATCAGTTATTCTTAGAACCAGTCTAGTGAGGGGCAGGAGAACGAGCACACATCACCGCAATAGGTACTAATAGCGGGTGTTGTATGTTTTCTTTATAGTTTGAACATTTTGCGGGCGGCATTTTCAACGTGCGAACTTCGTTTCAGATTTAGTAAACGCATTTTCACTGGCTGTGTATCTTTTGACCTATCTACACTAGTATAAAACAATATATAAATAAATGTTAGTAAATGGGAACGATTAAGATGGGAAGACTGGGTAGGCCTGATATACAATGCGAGAAAAGCGGACGAAGGTGACAATTGGCGGGAAAGCGTTGTCGACATAGAGAAATGAAAAAGACAGCCTGAGCGGCGTAGCTGCATAAGAACAAGTATCAGCTCTTTAAAGAAGTCTGCAAGGAAGAACACTCGCCGTAGGTATACATCCTAGACTGTCAGCCGGTGTCATTTGTTGCCGTTGATTAATGAGTCGATAAATCTATGCCAAGCTCCTAACAGGTTTGATTAGAAACGGCCTGTGCGCGAAAACACATATCACATCAAGAACGTATAAATTTAAATACCTCAGTAAAAAGGGTATCAATGACATCTAACGGAATTTTGCACATGCATATTTTCTACAATATTCCAAGAGTCTGTCTTTACAATTAAAAATGTCACTTGTATCGTTTTACAATAATTATATCTCGAAAATCAAACCCATTTAGTATCCGCTACTTTGCTCATTTGTATAGATTGTGTTATTTGGTGCTTGCGAAATCCTCGGAACCAGTCAAATTCGGCTAAAAAGCAAAGGTTTTTCCATTTCTATACGACGTAGTAAAACTATTCACTCTTGTTCAAGTTGCCCGATCTAACGATCAGTCTATTCATTCGATGGTTTTAATACAAGTACGCAACCTTTTATCAAAACAATTGCGCGTGTTTCTCACTCCCTACCGCGGTCTACAACGTTATATGGGTGTATTATTTTAATGGATATTATGAAAGTTGACCACAATTATAAACGTCGTACCACCTCGGAGGGGGTGGACGCTTGTCGACGTTGGCATACTCTTTTCATACATTGGAATTCCTTTGTTTAAGGATACCCAAACCAAGCCATTCTGATTGATGGTCGTGAATAAGCTCTTTTAATGAAGGAACATAAGTTATTATTTGTTATTCGTGTGTGGAAGGCGAATAACTAACCAATATAGCGGATGAAAAGTAGAAGGGGAAGATGAAGACCATGACTGAGATGGGAGGACTGTGTGAACATAGATTTTGCGGGATTGGGAGGGGGTGGAGCATGAGAGCAAGAGATGGAGGAAGGTGGAGAGGGAGGTGGACAGGGCGGTGAAAAGGGAGGTAGATAGGACGGTGGAGAGGAAGGTGGAAAGGGAGGTGGGGATGGGAGGTGAAGAAGAAGGCGAGGAGGGGGTGAAGAGAGAGGTGACGAGGAAGGCGGAGAGGGGGTGGAGATGAAGGTGAATCGGGAGGTGGAGAGGGAAGTGGAGCAGACGGTGGAGAGGGAGGTGAAGAGGGACGTTGAGAGGACGGTGAAGAGGGAGGTAGAGAGGGAGGTGGAGAGGAAGGTTGAGATAGAGAGGTGAAGAGGAAGGTGGAGAGGAGTGGAGATAAAGGTGAATAGGGAGGTGGTGTGGGAAGTGGAGCAGAAGGTGGAGAGGGGAGGGACGTTGAGAGGGCGGTGAAGAGGGAGGTGGGTAGGGCGGTGGAGAGGAAGGTTGAGATAGAGAGGGAGTTGGAGTGGGGGTGGAGAGGGAGGTGGAGAGAGGTGGAGAGAGGGGGAAGTGGGGGTGGTGGAGAGGGCGGTGGAGAGGGCGGTGGAGAGGGAGAGAGTGGTGGAGGGGGCGGTGGAGAGGGAGGTGGGGAGAAAAGTGGAGATGGAGGTGGTGAGAGGTGGAAAGGAGGTGGAGAGGGAGGGGAGAGGTCTGTGGAGAGGGCGGTGGAGAGGAAGGTGTGTGGGCGGTAGAGAGGGAGGTGGAGAGGGAGGTGTGGGGGCGGTACAGAGGGAGGTGGAGAGGGAGGTGTGGAGGGCGGTAGAGAGGGAGGTGGAGAGGGAGGTGGAGAGAGATTGAGAGGAAGGTGGAGAGGAAGGTTGGGAGGGCGGTAGAGAGGGAGGTGGTGAGGGCTGTTGAGACGCCAGTGAAACGGGATCAATGATGGAGAAAATAAAACAAAAGGGTTTTGATGGAGAATAGTTTCACCCTTGACTTTATGAACAACGTGGAGAACAACAATATTATAGTGTTTAAAAGTAGATGTAGTGTCATAAGCGTTTATTTCCAACCAATGTATCAAATGGCAACGTAACCAATTGTGGTATATCATAACATTTTGTTCTTGCTGTGAGGATACTTTTTATTAAAACAAACTTAGATTTTACTTCTTAGCCTATGCAATGCCTATAGAATCAGATGACTGTTCATCTTGTCTCGGGCGGTATAGCGTACATCAGTTTCTCCTCGTTACATTTGACGAGTTATCGGTACATGTAGATGATCTCATTTATAACAATGCATACACAAAATAAATTTTTTTACGTAATTATTAGTTTATACCACTTGGCACAAGAAATGCCGGATAACGGAACCTGGTTCTAGAATAGCTCTAGGTCGCATCCTTCGAGTTGAAACCCAATACCATGAGGCATGAACTACGCCTAGGCAGGCAACATCCCCGTCGATCCCAAAATAGAAAGGACTTCCTCCGCCTCGGTTCCCATACGGCGTCTCCCACACCCACGCCACTACCCATCTCCCGCAGACCCACGCCTCGACACTTCATTCCGGTCTACTTACTATCCGCTTCTTCCACTAGATTTGGTCTTGTACTGGACAAGTGTGTCACGCCAGCTGTATCTCTTCACTCAAGTGTAGTCTGATTCCTAAGTTATTCTGGTATCACTGAGCACGCGTATTAACGTATGGTCCGTCCGCGATACTTGACTCTCGTGGGAAGCCATTAAACAGAGGTAGCACTATATATGAATTACTGTTTACGAGAGTCCCACAAAAGTGTTATTTGTGAGAAGAGGTGACGCCTCAAGTAGTGGTAGGGATCTCGTACAAAACATCCAAAACGCAAGCGACCGTTTTATGATAACTGCTCCAACAATGACAAATATACTATATGCAACTATTCTGCCCTCATCTCGGCGAAGGAGACACGTACGACTCGACTTACACGTACATATGATCGTTAACGTGACCAGGCCTGCTAATTCCAAGTGGTCTATGGTATACTCAGTATTTACATACGACAACTCGTACAACAACTTACTCAAAATGTACTCTGAGAAACCCACCTTCACTTCGTTGTACGCACAGTCAACCCTCTATATGTATATCTGTTTGTTCCATTTCCAGGAATAACAGCACCCAGAAAAGCCTCGTTTTCAACTTATGAACGTTATGTGCTAAAATTAGTGCAGGTTTCTAGAACGTGGCGATATGGGACTATCGCAAACGGCGAGTGTACGTCTAGCGTCATCTACTGCACTCCCATCGTCTTCTGACTGATTCTTAATTAGTCCGGTAGGTTTTGTAACGACACTTCCAATGATTGCTGATAGGAAACGTATGATAGTCAAAGCGCGAGAAAAGGTGCACATAACTATTATTCTGTCCTCTTTCAATAACTTATTCTGCGTCGTCGATCGTTTGGCAAACCTTGTTATTTTGAGTAGCTCTAGTGCTTATATGTTTATATATATATATATATATATATATATATATATATATATATATACGTATATATATATATGTATAATAAAAATGGCAAGAAGGTACTGTCCTATTTATGCTGGTTTCCTTAGAACTGTTACCCAAGTATAAATACAAAATATTATGGAATAAGTTTGACGAACAAATGCATGTGCGCTTGTCTCAGCATCGTACGTTTTGTTGTATCAAAATGATTAATGACTGTGTTATGCATAACGCGAGTAAGGTTTTTATGCCCAGAAGACGGTGTACATTATCTTAACATAGGTTTATGTATATTACCTTGTTATATACCAGTCGAATAAACATAATTTAACATATTACCATTAAATGCTATTTACGTTACGATGGTGATGCCTCATAGGATCCCCGTTAAATTACTTCACATTCCTAAATGTAATGGCATTTAACTTGGCTGGTTCTCATAAGTCCTGCTCGGTGACAGTCAGTGAGCAGAAAGCTTGGTTTCGAGACACTGACTAGGATGATTCTGGCGCACAGCAAAGCCTGACAGTGGACCAGCTGGTCATCGTTTTGGATGCACACACACACGCACACACGCACTCGCACACATACACACACGCGCGCGCACACAGGCACACGCACGCACGCATGCACGCACACACAAACACACACACACACACACACACACACACACACACACACACACACACACACACACACACACACACACATTACCGTATATGCATGTATGGATGCGCCCTGTTTTCGACCGCCCATCGCCATTGCCGAGGGGTAAATAGGTCTGCAAAACTGGCCGCTGATCGCGTAAGGGTTGGTCGATATAGAGGGGTTGCTTTAATAATAACACAGTCAATGCACCAGAAATGTGGCCGCTATAGGGCGTTATAAGCGGATGACTGTTTGCGAAGGGGCCGCGCCACGGAGGGACTACTGTGCCTGATTTTCAGGTGGATTTCGCTGAGAACTGATCAGCATACAGATGAAATCAAATTGGTATATGTCTCCACGGAGCAACTGACCCTCCACCTAACAGTTGTCATATTTAACGGCATCGAGGGCCAGCTGCAGCACAAAGCATACGTCTTGACATATGACGTTCGGTTTCACTCAGCACCCGCTGTGTCATTCTGCTCACCATCACACAGAGTCACTTCCGGCGTGCCTCAAGCATGCACACCCTCGCTCACTCACTTACCTCCCAATACAGAAATCGCTAGGTTTTGTTGGTTGATATACGCTGGATATAATACGTTGGAGCCGGTCATAGTATAGACCGCGGGTGATAAGCTTAAGTCTAAATAAAGGGTAGACCACTGTAAGGCAAGTTTATAAAATCAAAATGTGTTTATTGCAGTTTAACTACTAAAATAATACAAAGCGTTACTCAGTCAAACTTGGTCTCACTTCACGACCGCAAAGTAAACTCCAACTGACACCCAACAGTATCTGGTCTTTCACCACACAAAGTTCCAAATACCAGTTAATCACGTACGACCAAAAGATCACTAACATTATAACTCATTACCAAAAAAAGACTAAAGTCAATACAGTTAAAGATCAGTTAACAGAATACACAAAAAGACGACTGGCCAAAATCAGGAGTGGGCCAGGACTTGTGACTGCCTATACAGATACAAAAACAGGTATTACTTGAAGAGCAGTCCTAATGAATAAACAGAATACGTACTGGGCAGTGTGGACAGTTTCACACAGGACTGGCCCTAGTGTTCCAGCTTTGTTGACAAGTATGTGACAGTGCCTAGCCCATTACACAACAGTAGTAATACACAAGTGTTTAGGGAATAATCTGGCTGGCCTCACTCAGCCGTCTCCCATGGTAGTTAATCAAGATGGCATAACAAAATGAGTATGTGGCGCCTTTTTCAGGCTTAGCCATTAAGGTTCTAATCTTATCAATTCTAATCAACATGCACAATACCCATATAATGGCTTATATTCAATGTTGTGTTAATACAACTACTAATACAAACTATACTTAACAAAACCAAACAGGATATCAAAATATACTTTCTATACCATTTCAACAATTACTGGCGGCCATCTTCCCTAAACCTCATTAAAACATTCTTCTCAGAGGCCCGCAGTCCAGCCTCCATCTTCCTGATAATCAGTAATCAAAGTCACTACTAAGTAATTATAGCTAAACATGTAAATCAGTTTACATCTATGAATGCACAGTTATGATATAATTATAATTAGAAAGTACTGCTTTATAAAGTATAAAACACAGTTTGAAACTTACCAAAACTACAGGGGGTGTTGATTGTAAGAAGATGCCTGGGTCTCACTGACTGGGGCAGTTAGGCCCTCCCCCGACCACACGTGACCACTGTCACTCGCATCAAAATTATATTTAAACAACTCAATAATTATTAATATGATCAGCAACCTGTAAAGTAAGTATAACTAGCAACAAGATAAATATTTAGAAGAAGAAGAATTAATAAACTATGTTCACTAAAATGCGTTAAGTTATCATAGGTGTTGGTGATTATTAAAACTACAATAATATATGTCTAGTGACCATGTCACAGTAGGAAGGGGTGTACTAAGGTGTTGAGAGAACAGTGGCCGTAGCAATACAGAAGAGGTAGGCATATCCGCGATGCCTCTGACTGGATGTCCTGGGGAAGTTCTCCAACATAATCTCTGTAACCTTCAGTCAGTGCGTTATGTCTTAATTTGGCCAATGCCTTTGGCCTATCACTTCCATGATAAGCCAAGGTACATATATGTATATGTAATTATAGTAAGTTCACACACTGGTTACTAATAAGGGAAGGAGGATACATTCGTGCATTTACGGTATGTATAGAAATGCAGCAATTAGAGGTGTACTTAAATATTACCAGGAAATGCAAATTATAAAAGGATTAGAGTGCACATGAGAAGCTACTAATTCTCTCAGAGGACGGTGAATGAATGGAACAAATGATCGACAATTTTTTTTAATGCATGCAGTGGGAATTATTAGAAATAAAACTGATAGATATCTGATAAGGGCAGGCCTGACATAAATAAAACAAATTGGGACTATCGATAAGCCGGCGGCTTCCTTGTCCAATTGCCATCTGGAGTTTATCGGCTTCGATGGCAATTAGCCTTGTTAAAATGAAATAAACTCTTTCAACGCATGTTCATTGAAACGCTAAACGTCCCATATCAATGAAAACTGCGCATAAACAACTGTTAATAGTTAGGATTTGCTTCTGTAGTATGCGCAGCGTAAGCTGGCGTGCGGAGAGGTGTTAAATGATAACATAATCGCACACGACTCCCGCGATTACGTCACCATTGTGGTTTCTTAAAAAGGCAATATGTATTCCATTACGATTATGTCGATAATAAATCATGAACATTTTATTTTGACTAATTAGACGTATAATCGAAGAAAAGTGCATCTGGTACAGTAGACATACGTACTGTCATGGTGTGCTACCATGCCAGTACATATATATAATTATTATAATTATACACAAAATGCTATCAGGTTGGACGAGATAGGATAAGCACGGAACATAAGGTGGGTGGACCGACATGCAAATGGCCAGCATAACATTAAAGAGGTCATGCCACAGTTGCACTGACTGTCGTGGTGCATGAAACGAACAGTTGACGTGATATATGTAACTGATTAGGCATATACTGCCAGGTTTGGTGGCAGGAGGCGTTGACAGTGAAATTATGAGCTTCGTTTACAACTTTACAAGACTGACAGGCGCTGGGATGTTTGGCGGAAGTTCTACTACTTGATGAGCACAGTATGACCAGTAGCGTAATACATGGATTTTGGACAATAGTTACGGGTACTTCACATATGTAGCTGTTTTGATATTTTAAAAGAGCTGGAGGTGTGTGATTTTCATTTGTTCCACATGTTAATAAAACATGTTGACTGTAGCTGTGAAGAAGTTTTAGAATACTTTATTAATGTTTTACTTTTCTTAATTTCAGATAAAATGTAAGCATCACAAAGAAATACTCTTTGGTCGGACCTATACAGTGACGGATCCAGAGAGGGCATAATCTGGTGCAGGCAAAACCTCCAATTGCATCCCCTTGAGGCTCGCAAAAAACCACTGACAGCGGAACCAAATTCATACTGGGTGGGCTGAGTCGAAGCTTGTTGGATCTTGACATCGGAAGACCGGGGGTTGGGGTGGCTTTTCGAAAATTTTCGCGGCGACGTTCATAATTTCAGTACGTCTAGGTGGCATTTAACGGGGGCACATTCAAAAGGTTTAGGGGCACGCCACTCTAGCGCATGCATAGCGCGGCCACATTCCAAAGGTCTAGTGGCACGAGCCTCCGGCCCCCCTGGATCCGCCTATGCTATATAAGACGACACAGGGGTATACTGAATGAAATTAGAGTTAGCATATGCTGTCATCCTGTGTTACTGTACTTCTGGTATCCCATCCAATTTACATCAACATGCATGGTACTTATTCTAACATTAAATGTTACGGTGCAATGGTAGTTATTCTAACTTGCAGGGAGTTAAATGTTACGGTGCAATGTTGCTGGCTCGTAACCAGGGGTGGGGGGCGTTTGGGGGGTTCGTCCGAACCCCCCTTTTTACGAACCCCTTCAAAATGAACCCACCTCGAACCCTCGCCTATACCTTCACCCCAACCCGTTTTCCCACTAAACCAGCTGCAACAACAACAATCAATAATTACTTTTAGCTGTTCAGTGAAATCTGTTCAGAATTAAATTAAACGAAATATGATAACGTTTGTTTGGAAGGTTCGGACTAATCCCATGCAAAAACGACCCCCCCCCCTTTTTTTAATCCCTCGTAGCCAGCTACGTTCTCACGCTAAACTAGCATGCATATAGCAATCAATAATTACTTTGAGCTGTTCAGTGAAATGTGCACATACTTAAAACTTGTAAATATGATACATGTTCGAATTAATCCAACCGTTACGAACCACCTCCGAAAACGAACCCTCCCGGTAGGAACCCTCATACCCACCTCCGTTTTCCCGCTAAGCCAGCTGCACAGCAATCAGTAATTACTTTTAGCTCTTCAATTAAATTTGCAACGAATTAAAACCTGCAGATACGATCATGTTTTGGAGGGTGGGATTTCTGCATTATCCCAGAGAATTACTTCACTGCTAGGCCTGGTCCCGGCAATGTTATGCAAGCAGAAGCCTGAACTTGCAGAAGCAATCGCCATGTACAAAGGTGATCTGCCATCTTCGAGCATGTCACCAGAGGAGTTGCTTTGATTGGAGCAGCGCTATCGCGGCAAAGAGACAAAGGACTGTCCAAACATCTGTGCAAAGGCAATCAAGGAATGCCAGGGATAATCTTTCCCCAACATTTATATGTGTTGTTGCAATTGGCCTGTACCATCCCCGTAACGTCATGCAAATGCGAAAGAAGTGCCAGAGCTCTACGACGCCTGAACACCTTCATGCGGGCCAGTATGGGTCAAGAACGTCTCTCCTCGCATTGGTGCGCATCCACTATGATGTTTCTGTTGATGTCAATCAAACAGTGAATTGTTTTACAGACCGTTTCTCAAGGAAACTGCTACTAAAGAGTCTCCTGTAAGACGGCTAATGTGCCACTGGGGCAGCTGAACACTTTCAAGTGAATCAATCTGAATGTGCCAAGACCATCTGTCTTCACTATCCCTTCAGTTGCACATTAACTGTGATATTCCTACTGATTTCAATTAAAAGCAATACTTTTTGCATATCGTGCCATTAAATAACCTCTTATATGAACGTTGAATGTCGTTACAATTGCTGTTGTTATTTTTGCATATTTAGCAGTAGTTTTGCCGTTTATTTGTGACATCATTCACATCAATATTGGTCGTGAAGTCGAGTATAATAATACATTGGTCTGCCTCGCGGCGCTATATACATATCTGGTCAGGATATGTTGTCGTTTATGAATATATACATACACACACACATGTATAGATATATAACAAAATATAAAAAACGAACCCCCATCAGCAAATCCTGGTTACGGGCCTGAGTATTGTCCTTCTATGGTCCTGTTTAAGTTGTCATTGTGCGTGGATTCTCCCCCGTCCTACCAGTTTGAACACAACACTTTAATAGGTGCAATATGATGACACTTTAGATCATATGTTTAGCCAATCAGCACATTTCAGTTATCAATGTAGTCATTTGGTGGCCAAAAAGGAAATACCGGGGTTGATGGAATGTATATCTTCTCATCAGTTTGCATTTGTTTAGACAAGCCAATTTAGTGACATCTAGAATCTTATTTTTCAGCCAGTTATTATATTTCAGTTATAAATGTTCACATTGTGTGGCCCCATAAGATATAATATTATTATGGTTCATACTGGAGCGCATAATAGTTGTATCTACTGATAACATTTGTAACATTGTGGATTTTCCTGTGTCTGTCCGCCTGCCTGCCAGCCAGCCTGCCTACCCCCTCTCTCTCGCTCGCACGCACTCACCCCCACTCCACACATACACACACACACACACACACACACACACACACACACACACACACACACACACACACACACACACACACACACACACACACACACACACACACACACACACACACACACACACACACACATACACGCACACGACACACAAATAAATATACACACACGTACGCACGCGCGCGCATGCACACACATGCATGCATGCATGCATACAGCGTTCCAGTGTCGACAGGGTTGAGTCTTTCTTTTGTAAAACAAGTACCATGCTATACGTGAGGTATTACTTCTGCGGAGCCGCAATGCATGTGTTCGCATGTGTGGCGTGCGTGTGTATGCGCGTGCGTGCAAGCGTGTGTGCGTGCCTGCGTGTGTGTGTATGGAAGAGGTAGGCATGTGATGTGTGGATAGGTAGGCATGTGATATGTGGAAGAGGTATAGGCGTGTGATGCGTGGAAGAAGTAGGCATGTGATGTATGGAAGAGGTATAGGCATATGTGATGTTGTAAGTGGAAGAGGTAGAATGGCTGCGTTGTTTGAAATGACCTATTGACAATATCGACAACATCGACAACATCAACATAGCTTAACATTCACCTATGTAAAGAAAAATAAGTGTGGTGGGACGGTCTCGTAGTGCCTCGTTCGTCTCGTGGTGGAGGGTGGGTCGTGAGACGGCCTATCCCTCTGTTGAGGGAGGGACAGGCATAGCGGGACAACCTAACACGAGTCCGACTTGCTTCTATCAGCAGACGATGGGTTTCCTGTTGAAGCCATCAACTAAGGAAATACATTTTGTTAGAATTGGCTTGTTTTATTAGTCATCAGCAGCCCTTTAGTGGGGGTTTTGGCCACCACATGCGAACATGGGGGCCAGGGGGTTTGAGCCCCCCACTTTTGTATATAGCAAATTGCGGTAAATAATCTAGCTAGTAATATAGAAGGTGTGCAGTATGCACAGAGGTATCTTTTCCCTTGAATTATATATTGTAAATCTGTGACAGTTCGTATGCTGTAAATATGTATAACAGCATTCAAGGGTTTTTTCAGTCACTAACTAGCTAGAATGGAAAATTATTATATATATATATGTACAAATTGTAGTACATAGCATATGCGGTACATAGATCAGTAATCTTTATGTACCTGTCTGTGCACAGGATGCGAAATACACGGTATATATTGTCTGTGCACAGTGGCAATCCCTGTGAATTAATAAATTTGGATTGCCCATTACCAACCTATGAAATAGTTGGTGTAACTTTATACAAACAGAGAAAGGGCTGCATGAACAATTCTGTAACACATGTCATCATATATACACTGGGGGTGAGGGGGTACCGAGCGAAAGTAGCACACGAAATTAATTTTTGGCCTTCAGGATGAAAAGCTTTTTTGTGTAACAACGTAGCGAGCACCTAGCGGATAAGCTAGGTGGTAAAAACAACCTGTTTCCCCTCTAATACTGCACACCCCTTTTATTCGCCCCAGCGCTTAATTAAACTGGCCTAGAATGCTAATTAAACCGCGTCACCTGAGCGGCACGCGATTGGCCAGCAGCGCATGCGCGGGAAAATGTTTGCAGTAAGAACAGAGAAGCGGGTTCTCGTTCAGTTCGATTCGCATTGCCGTACAGAACACTTCATCTTCAACTGTCAACAAAATTTTGATTCCCTCCCACCCTCCCAGTGTGTCTTTGATGTACATGTATTGTCTTTTATATAATATCTGCAATTTAGCACGGTCAATATCAGATCACTAAGGGGGTTTGAGCCCCCCACTTTTGTATATAGCAAATTGCGGTAAATAATCTAGCTAGTAATATAGAAGGTGTGCAGTATGCACAGAGGTATCTTTTCCCTTGAATTATATATTGTAAATCTGTGACAGTTCGTATGCTGTAAATATGTATAACAGCATTCAAGGGTTTTTTCAGTCACTAACTAGCTAGAATGGAAAATTATTATATATATATATGTACAAATTGTAGTACATAGCATATGCGGTACATAGATCAGTAATCTTTATGTACCTGTCTGTGCACAGGATGCGAAATACACGGTATATATTGTCTGTGCACAGTGGCAATCCCTGTGAATTAATAAATTTGGATTGCCCATTACCAACCTATGAAATAGTTGGTGTAACTTTATACAAACAGAGAAAGGGCTGCATGAACAATTCTGTAACACATGTCATCATATATACACTGGGGGTGAGGGGGTACCGAGCGAAAGTAGCACACGAAAGAAAAATACATAGCGGTTCGTTAATTTGGCTAGGGATGTCAACAGACGGTGCCCCTAATTCAGTCGGACGAGAATCCGTTAAGATTTTGCCGACTTGCAACTTGTTTCCACGTAACAACGCATTGATCATAAACAATTATTTTGAATAAAATGACCTTACATTTTTTAGGATTATTGATTTCGCTGCAACTTGAAACGGTTATTAATGTGATTGAAGGTAAGATAATAAACTGTTTGTATATCTATAGAACGACATTGTAGGGAGTTTAGTGTAACGTTGTGAAAAATGACAACGAAAACAACTGTTGCTTCGTTCCCATACTTATGAAAATGTAAATTTGATGTCGTTTTGTCAAGATAATCTATTACATTTCTATTTTTAAAATACGTAAAGAAAAACACCATTGTTGGTCCAGCTCATGTGCCCCTAGAGCTTAGAAGATACCCACCCTCCAATTTCGAACGTTCGGATATATCCGTCGTCTGTATTACATGGTGATCAGCAGATGGCAGCACCATATCACGGTTTTTTCGTTTATGGATACGCATTTCCCCAAAAAAGTGTACGTGAGACCAACATTCCACACACTTTTGTTACATACAAGTTAAAGCTAATTTAATATATTTACTACATTCCGAATTGCATTGCTAGCAGTTTTTTGTAACATTAAACACCTTTTGAATGAAATTAAATGAAACGGCATTTATGTGGGCAACAAAACCAATGCTTCTGTTCTGGAGTATACGGTGAGCTTAATAAAATCACTACAAAATGTTATTTTCTTATATTAATTAATTAATTGATTAATATTGTTATATTAATTAGTTAATGTATTTTTCTGTCTACTCGAATTATAGTTATCAATTGATTGCTGAGCGCTTCAGCTTTTATTTGCTGTATTACACGCAGTAACCACTAAAACATTCATCTTATTTTTAATTAATTCATTTCTTATATTAATTAATTAATTAACATATCATTCCGTCTACACATATGGTATACATTATATTACATGCTGAGATATACAGCATTAATTTGCCATATTATACACACTGATCAATACAAAAAATGCTATATTGTTATATTAATTAATTAATATTGACATTTTAATTCATTAATATTGTGTCCCGTCAACAAACAGTTACACTTTTGTTGCTGAGCTTCCCAGCTTACATTTGCTACATTAAACAAGATATGTGCAACAAAATAATGATAAAATATAATTTAATTTTAAAATTTCCCTGAAATTTGTGCAAATTATGCGAATATAAATGAGTAAAATATACTACTTTTTGACATGTTTGAAAAGAAGGACTATAAATCTTCTTCTTCTCCCGTTAATCTACCAGTGTGCCAAATTTCATCGATAGACATTGAACAGAACTGTTTTTATTATAGCTTTAATACAAAATATGCACTCGTTTTGGTGCCTTTTTTCAATACACAAGTACTAAGAGATAGGCTAGCTTACAATCTGATTTTTTTATTATTTTACATCTTCAAAAATTCATATCTCGAAAAGTACTTTACTAATTTTGATATTGTTTTCACTTTTCACTTTCTCCTGGGTTCCGCCATATGATAAACATATAAAACAACATATATCTGCAATTTGAAATTTTCAATGAGATCCCTAATTTGGCAAGCTGGTGGCGGAATGATATCGCGAATCGATACGTTCATGTATCCTTGTGCCTTGTGGAGCGGCTTCAGATACGCAGAAGGCGACTTCCGGTTTTGCATTGAGGTTGACTTCATGTTTACGAAAGATGGACATTTCTATGTGTTTTAGTGTTGTTCACGTTGTGTGACAGACACTCAGCGCCAGAATGCCGCCAAAAATATCTAGAGACACCGTCGTTCGGGCGGTGAATGTGATTTTGCGGGTGCCCGCCTTGTTTATAGCGGAAGCCTGGTTCCGTACGGACCCTACCACCGTCCACATCCCGTACCCCACCGGCAAGGGGTTAGGAACAGACCGCACCAAGGAATTCTTCAGTCATTTTGCTTATTACTCAGGTATATTTGATGTATAATACTGTTAAGAAAATTGATAGCGAAAATATTGTGTAACTATAAAAGAAAATGGAATATCGATTCTCGAGAGTCCAGTTGATGTCAATAGACAATAGTCAATATCTGACAGTTAGTGGCGTCACTGACAGTGACACTGATGATATGTGTCAGAGCCATATGACATAGTCATAGTCAGAGATTCGATATAGTACCTAAGTTTTAGACATTATAGACAGTTCAGACCTGCCATGTGATACGGATTACCTGTATCTGATACGGATTTTAACGATTTGTTTGAGTAATACGGCCATACTCCATTTTGATTTCAATAAAATTGTGAAAAATCTTTATATAGCCACACTATTTACTTCTATGCATCATAAAACCATATTGCAGTGATATCAGTCGAAAAACCAACAGCTTTCGGTGCAATGAAGTAATAGTTTATTTTTGTGACTAACTACGTTGAAAGAACGAACTAAATCACCGACAATAGATGGCATGCTAATAAATTGTAGTTCTGAAAAATGCGACAGGTGGCTCAACGGCAGGAAACAGCTAATCACCACAGCCACAATTAAAACGTTGTTGACCTGCGCACCATCAACTTCGACGATCACTCCTTCCAGCATGATTGCTCGACCATCACAGTCAGTTTGAAGGTGCACCAGCTGTCCAACCGTCATTCATCAACGATGTGCACGCATTTTACTTTGCGGTTGTGCACAAGATGGTTGCAGAGTTTCCGACGCATGCCACAGCTTG
The DNA here is from genome assembly GCA_963995525.1 of Escarpia spicata. Taxonomy (NCBI): domain Eukaryota; kingdom Metazoa; phylum Annelida; class Polychaeta; order Sabellida; family Siboglinidae; genus Escarpia; species Escarpia spicata. Next base: position 36,261,680 of record OZ023206.1, read on the forward strand.
AATATGGACACCATTACTGGATACCTTAATTCATCGACAGACCCTGCCACCAGTTGGCTGTGTCAGCTAAGATGCTGAGACTGGTTAAATCTGCAACGCTTGCCGAGTCACAGCGATGAATGTAGTTTGTGGCAGATGTTGGGTATAATGTATGAGCAATAAAATTACATACTTGTATTCACATGTTGTTAAATGGTACACGCAACATATGAATGATACAGATTGATACAGATTCTTACAGAATTTTAGGTCAAAGATACAGATTGCAACCCAACAAATGTGGCAGGTGTGATAGTTATTAACTTATGGAATATACGTATAGCCCCTCCTTCCCAGTCTCATAGTTTGAGATTGTATCCACTAATCCACTTTCAGATTGTTCTTTTTGCATTGCACATGCATCAGAATTGTTTACCAGTTTTATTTAACCCTATAATATATAACCCTGCTCTAGAATTCTACATTTAATGAATGCCACGTATATGTCCCTATATTGTTACTTTATTGCTGCGGTTTGAAATTGCCCTTCGATTTTGACGCATGCACAATGCGAAAAGGAGAATATATATATGAAAATTGGTACAATCTCAAGCCGTTAAACCAGCTAGAATTATTTTCAGAATCCTAGAACTTGAGCCTAATCATGATTTAGGCTCAATTTCTACTTCTAGCTGTCTTATGTTTTGAGCCAGAAAGGAGACCTATATATCTATGAATACAGTATTTGTCTTTGATATAACAATATGGAGTAATACCTACTAAGGCCAAATAAAATAATACCTGTGTTTCCGGTAATCCGACCATTCCTAGTAGTTCCGTGCGACCCTATGCATTTTTTCAAGAACAAAAGAAAAATATTTTTCTATGATCTCGACCCTTGCTTCTGATAAAAATCGTTCCTTTTAACATTATATTATATTCCGGCAAAAGACTATTACAGCGATCATTCAATATGAAAAAAAATACATATAATCATTGCAAAAGTCCTGAAAAGTAACAAGAATTGGCCTTTTGGAACGGAAATTCCGCGATCATCCCTAGTATTGGATGGATTTGTGCGTAAATTGTTGCGAAGTGTCATGGCATCCCTGCTACCTCGTGTCAACTGACGTAAACAGGGACGCAGGCGGAATGCGCTCACATAAACCGTTTCGTGATCGTTGTCTGGTTGTCCGCTAAGTCTTTGAAGACAGGTTGTTAATTAAATATACTTGTCACATCGTTAGAACACGCATAAGTGTACAGATTCCGGTTTTGAACACAAAACTCGAAGGAATAACAACAGCTAGGTTATGCTGGCTCAAAGTGATACAGTCTGCGTTTCATAGTTCTAACAAATTCCGTTGAATGGCGTCATATATGGTGCTAGCTAAAATGGTTGGAACCAAAATAATTAGTGACACAGCTTGCATAGACCATGGCCTGTGGGATTTCTTTCTTTAACATATTGTAAATTTTGGCAGTGACATTACTTTAATTGCCCATATTACTAATAGATAGCCTTAGGCTTGATTTGATTTTAGTGTTTATAAATGATGCACACTGCAGCTTCTGATGTGATTTATTTTAAATGGTATGACAGATTGGATTCGGTTGCTTTTGTTCGACTGTAACTGTATCTCACATTGATGAAAGACAATTTAAATGTAGAATTCCTTATTCTGTAACTCACATTGATGAAAGACCATTTAAATGTAGAATTCTTTATTCTGTAACTCACGCTGATGAAAGACCATTTAAATGTGCAATGTGTTACAGCTTGTTTTGCTCCTATTAAAGTAAATGGTGGGTTGTATGGTTTAACTAGAAGCAATAGTTGATCTTGATATTTCATGTTCAGTTAATGTATTAAGTGTATTTTTAGCATGATGACAGTGTTTTCTTTATCACAATAAGATACACATAAGAGTACCTCCTAGTTTCATTCAATATTATATTAACCCCAGCAGTGCAAGTTATAACATATGCCATTTTATAGACTGTCGGAAATTTTTATAGCGCAACGAAAATAAAATATTACAATCTGTCTACCCTATTTTTGTTTGCAATAAAATGTTTTTAAAAAATAAAATGTTTTTCCTATCTACCTACCATTTTTTTTTAATGTTACCGGAAACCTAACTATATTTTATTGTGGCCTAATCACTCATCGATTCATTATGGATGGATTCTCTGAGTCCTGTGTTTTGGGTTTCTTGAAAGGGTAATCTTCTCAAAATGCTCTGACACAATATTTACACCCTTCCATTTGAAACATACAAAGTGACAACTTTTGGAATTGTTTGGGCACTGCAAACAGGCAAGCAGTTGATGGCATCTTTTCATACATGTACATTATATATATGCGTGTGTATATATATTTATATATATTATACTATTCGGCACTGCATAGTGTCCTAATTTAACATAAGTTGTGCATATTTGTATCTAAGCTCAAACAGATTTTATGCATGTAAAATCAAATAAAATTAGATTAATTTAAAGTTAAATATTTGAAATATTTACTGGTTAACTCTCAGTGAAGTCAGGTGACAAATGTGCCTACAGTTAAGTCCTACAAGCATTTAGCAGTTATTATCCTCTTGCCTGTGTTGAACTTGATGATGTAAACAATTTATATAAATTTTTACAATTTTGTTTTGTCTATAATCCACCGGGCAGCTTGAAAGTAATGGGATTGTGGGAAGGGTGTATCGGTGTTAGACAACACATATTCCTTTATAAATCATACAAACTTGTAATTATTTAAATGATAATTAGATTAATAATTCTTTTTAACCATACATTAATTTTGATACAATATGAGTCAACAGTAGTTGTCAAATAAAAAAGGAAACGTATTAGTGCCATTATAGCTACTGCCAGTTGATTTGACTGCAAAAAGTCTGATAGATAGTTAGGTGTTTGTTTGACATAACTTCAAACATAAAATGTCATAAATGAGTATAAGTCGTCAACTGGAGCCTTGTACTGTCCGAGGCATTGAGACTGTGTTCTGTTTGCAGCCCTGCTCTACATCATGGCCCTGATGGTTCTGCCTCTCAAGAAGCTTGTCACTCTCTACATGTACGTTGTGAGTGGCTCACTCCTGGCGGCCGCACACTACCTGTCCTACATCTACGTGACAACTGAGGAATCACTGACTCCTCACACAGACTCTGTGATGGAAGACCCAGAAAGCATATGTCGATTAGGCATCCACCTGGCGATGCAAGGAATCATCAGTGCCGTGATTGCCTACCTCATCCAACTACAACTGCGAGCTAAGGTCATCCTGCTTGTTTACACCCTGCCTATGCTGGCCCGTGTCGCTAACTACCCTGTCAATGACCTGCACAGGGTGCACAACCTTGCAACAGTCTTCACGATCCTCATAGTCGTGTTCTACATGTTTAACTACCTACATGTAGTCCTTGACCTTGTGAAGGCGGGGGTCAGCAAGGCAATGATTGCGGTGAACATGTATGGCTGGATACCGTTCCTCGTGGCGATGTGGTTCAGTGTCCTGCTGCCTGTCCAGTTCCTCCTCTTTTGGTCACTCTTGTTCTCCGCCCAGCTCTACAAGTACGTCGGCACGGACAACCACCCTGTCCTCCATGACGGCTGGGCAGTGGTCATCCTAGCATCCATTGCCGAGTGCTGCATCACGCCGATCAGTCTGATGGGTCTGTGTGTCACTGTGTCGTACGTGTCTGATGCAGTCCTCACACTCACCAAGCTCTACCTGCAAGGTCGCGCGGCTTGGATGAATGACGGCACGATGCACCGTGGTTGGACAGAAGGCTTCACAATGTTCCTGCTGTCTGTACAGACAGGGCTTCTAGAGCTGAAGCCGCCAGAGCGAGCCTTCCTCATGAGCATCGTCCTATTTATCGTCGCATCCTCTCTCATACAATCGATGTACGAGATCACAGAACCTATTCTACTTACACTTGGTGCCTCGCAGAACAGAAGTGTCGTCAAACACATTCGCACAATCATCTTCTGTAGTGCACTCTGGATATTCCCGCTGTACATGACGCACGCCATTCGCCAGTTCTTTGAGCTAGACTTCTGGCTGCTAGTCGTCATATCCAGTTGTCTGTTGACTTCTGTGCAAGTTCTCGGTTCACTGATTGTGTATGCACTGTTTATATACGACTCGGTGCGCCGAACTCCGTGGGACGGTCTTGATGACATGGTCTACTTTGCGAAGGCAACTACACGTGTTCTAGAGTTTGTTGTCGCAGTCTTTGTGGTGTGCTACGGATTCAAGGAGTCGATACAGGGAGACTGGAGTTGGCTCAACTCGTTCATTCTCATTGTCCACTGCTACTTCAATGTGTGGCAGAGGTTGCAAGCAGGCTGGAAGTCGTACCTGCTACGGCGCGAGGCCATCAAGCGCATCCGCTCTTTGCCCATGGCAACTGACGCCGAACTACAACGTCACAATGACGTTTGTGCGATATGTTTCCAGGAGATGTCATCAAATGCATGTGTGACCCCGTGTCAACATTATTTCCACGCTGCGTGTTTACGCAAGTGGTTCTACGTTCAGGACAATTGTCCCCTGTGTCACCACAGGATCTCAGTCTTCACACCAGCATCACCTGGTGGAGACGGTGACCATGCAATGGTGCCACCTATGGGCGATGGTGGTGGTGATAATGTGCATGTTGAGAACGGTAATTAAGAGGAAGCAGCAAAAGCCTCGTTGACATTAATGTTTGGTGCAGTAATACATTGGTTGTGTGAGAATGGCAGGCATGTGATAGTGACGAGAATGAAGGTTTCACTTCAGTTACAATAGTAAATTACAATAACACATCATAAAAACATTATTACATTACTAGAATATTTATTAGTGTTTCTTAAATGAATAATTGCAATGATTGATAGGTTGAATAAGTCAGTACAATTGGTGTTTCATCAAAAAGAAAATATTATGTACCATTACTGCTTATTTTGAGCATTTTGTTATGTATGCATTGATGTATGCATTGATGTATGCATTGATGTATGCATTGAGTGCAGTTACAATGGCCAATTTCAATTACACAATTAAAAACTCAACTTTTTTAAATTACAGCATTCCAAATTATATAAAATTACATTCTAATGAATTACACATTACAATTGAGCCCAGCCCAGTAGGTACTCCACTCAGTGGCCTGTCTGTCTAGTAAAGTCTGCCATGGCGATGATAAACAATCTCAGAAAATTGTTCAAGAGATCATGTATACATTGTTGATGTGAATGGAAATAAGAATGAACGGATGATTCCTTGGTTGATGTTTGTTTGCTTTGTTACGCAGAGGTTGCCTGCAGCAGCTTCAGGTCTGCCTCTGTGTCGGGCACCGCAACTCTTCTTAACTGCATGTATGTCTGACAAGCAATGCAGATTGCCATGAATGATGACAGGAATTAACTATGACATGAATTATTTTGTTATATATACTGTAGTTACAAATGGTATTAATTTAAGTTACATACTTTTGGAAACATTGTTTACTAACTGTTTATTATCAGAGAAATACATTTACACCAGGGCTGGAGTCAGTTGCTAAGTACTGTAATTAATTACCACTGAAAATGACCTGATGTATTGATAAAAGTGAAGATTTTTTGATGACGAGTTCAACAAAAGTATGCACGCTTATGAAACCAACTGTGCATGTATTACTTATATAATGATACTTTTACATCTGAATTGAATACAGATAAAATCAAGTAACTGTAAAAAAGACAACATTAATGTAATTGAGCAACTGACTCAAGCCCTAATTTGCACATAACAAATAAATGTTGTGGTTGTAAATGTTTAGTAATTGTTATACTTTCAATAAACGGATAAACGCCAACTACACTATAGATATGTGTGTGAATCCCACAAAGACAAAAGTGAGGAAAAAAAGGTGCTTGAAATTGTTTTTCCTTTTTCAGTATGAAAGACAATTTAGCTTCATTATCAGAAACAAAATATTTGAAGTTAATTCAGAAAATAGGGGGGTGGCTGCAACCCCCTTCCCAGACAAAACCAATTTAATTTAGTTACGAATGTGGATGTTTCAAGATAATGACTGCTGTATGAACCATTAGATGTTGGCAAGTCTGTCAGTTACATTTACCTGGAGTCATCAATCTCACCTCCTGGCCACCGGTAGTCACTGTTTATATCGTGTTGCTTGTGCAATTTTAAACAAGTCTCGTATCTGCACAGCAATCCTATCTGATTGCAGACAGCTGTTTATTCAAGTCTTGTTGAATGTACACAGAAATGTGATCGGACAAACAGAGCATGACCCAAGTAAGGGCATGGTCTCTACTAATAATAAAGGCAGTCTTTTGAATAACGTGTGGGCTGTTGAATTTGTTTTATATTACAGTTACCCAGTACATATATTATTTTCGTACTGTAGTCGGGGCATAGGTGTAATAATGTCCTCCGTTTCTCTAGCTGTCTTCTCCAACAACTCCCTCCCAGTCTGTTACTCATCACCTCGACCGTCCTCCATACATATTAATTTTCCTTATACTCTGTAGTGGCTTAGTAGAGTACACTCGGGTGCACATAATATAAATGATCTAACTCAAAGCCACCTTGAAGCACTTCAGCCTTGTCTAACTCTCCAGAAAAGGCCTGGTTAATTCGTTTTAATCTCACTATTGTTCTTAGTTTATTCATGCTGGTAACTTGGCTAATGTCATCAATCCACCTCATCCTTGGCAGCCGTGGCTTTCTACAGTCATCTAGTGTTATGTTTTCCATGCTGTTATTTATCCTGGCCATATGTCTGTCTCAACTACCTCTCTAAGCTGCATTCTATATATATATATCTTCTTCGAAGTGCCATGTCTGTCACAGGCGTTGGTTATCAAGGTGCGGCCGGCCCTCCAAACCACACGGTCGCTTGTAGCAGTTCTGTTGTGCTCCTTCCACACCATATAATTTTAGTTATTGATAATGTGTACCCACAAAATATTTGTTTTTGTATACATTATACAATGTTTTTGCATTTGTTAACTGATATTATGAAGAATCTCTTATGTGTAACTTTCAATAAATGTTCCACTGACTCCTCAAACTAAATGGTTGCTAATTACCAGTTAACAGATTAATAACTTTGTCATACTTTTTATAGAGATATACGCATCACTTAATTCGGTGAATGCCAGACTCAAAATGAATCTTGCTTCACATTAATTTTGCAAAACTATATTGTATTCATTACACCATGGTCTGATTACTAAGTTTAAATGTTTTCTAAGCAATGGTGCCATTCTGTTGCGAATTAGTAAGGAAATACAATTTCTAATAAGAACCTTATTTATCGCTCGCCTAAATAGGCCAAATAATTTAGTGCGAGCGATTTGTTAGTTTTAATTTTATTCGCTAGGTGGCGTTCCTGTTTGTCCGTCTGGTGACACCACTGCCCAGATACGCCTAAAGGCAATCAAGGCTAGCTATGCATAGCAGTATCCATTATGCAAGATTAATTTGATCGGGTCAATTCGGGACATCAAACGTTGGCACAGATTGAAAAGTTGCATGCTGATAAAACATTTGAGACAGGAAGTACTAGCGATGATGTTACAGAAAATGACAGCAATGTAACGACGCTGATGATTAAGTTCTTTTGTTTATGAGACAGACGCTACCTATCCGCACCGTGGCTACCCCCCCACACCCATGACCCTGCTTAACGATCTATGACTGTCAAACGACGGCCGGCTGACAAGAATCCTGTTGAGCAATAAGCAAACCCCAAGTCATGGCTATGGAAATGTTGGCAACTGCGCGCCAACACTAATTTATGTGACACGAAGAACAGGCTTTCTTTCAAACAAATGGGTGTGTATTTTGCCGCTAGAGGGCACCAAAGGCAGCAAGTCTTGTGACGCGAGCAATAATTGCAATCGCTCCCTAGATGAACGTTAGCGTGAACAGTAGGAAGCGAGAGCAATCGTTCGTCTCAAAAATAATGTACTGAAACTCTAAAATCAAATAAAAAAAATTATTAACAAAATGTCAACATCGATATCTGTCTAAACATGCAATGTTTTATAAATAACACTATGTCAGTCACACAACTTGTTCAATGGATTATGATTCCTACCACAGTAGATACATGGGTACTGTTAATAATATCCACATAACTATGATACTCCGCTACTATGACGATAATTTCATCATTACAATTTCACGAAACAAATTACTGTGATAATAGAGCAATAAAATAATCATGAAAATGTTATAAATGCCTGCCTTTCACTGCACACAAGTCATATTTATTCAAACAGTTTCCTGTTGGTAACTTGCATGGAGTGACCAACGATTTAGGACTGCCTCGATGTCACACACTGATTCATCCATCCAGTGCTGCCCTCTGGTGTCATCATTGTGCATCCTTCAACATGTCGCTGAGTTCGCCCGATTCTTTCAATTCCTGCATCAGTTAGAAATGCCATATGTCTGCTCGCTGTTTCAAACCGTAATAGAAGACCAGGGCATCATTTCACTAACGTTCATAAAGCTCATAAGCCTGACTTTGTGCGTTAAAACTGATTTTATTCCTTAGCAGTAATCTTGTATACCAGAAACTGTCAACCAGGATTGTGAAGGGTCCGCCACCGGGTCATTTTCACTGAAATAGTGTTCTCTGTGACACGATAGCGTTTTTGCACTTTAATAAAGCTTAGATTTAAGAACGGATTCTGTTTAATGATGGCTCTTTATCTTAGTGAAACAGTCTAAAAACCAGATTTGTAGATGTCTGGTCATTCTTTATTAATGTAGCAATGGTTTACAAGCATGTCACAAGTAATTGTTTGCAAAATAAAAAAAATGTGTTATGTGCTCATGTTGGGATATTAAACATAGGTTAATTAAAATAGGACATAGATTACTTCAAATGGTACAATATACAATTTGTCATATTGGAAAGTCGTAGGAAAAGGTGTATGTAGATAAATGTACTCTAATATTAGGTTATCACTAAGCATCATGCACCGATATTTGTCCAATATTTATGTTATAAAGTCCAGTTATAACAATGTTACACTAAGTGGTAGTGATCATCAGTTATAAGTGTCCATTTAGGATAATGTGATGAAGTAAAATAGCAATTACCCACACAACAGGTACTGCATAATATGAAGTTTTTCACTATAGACAAATTGTATACGTGCCAACTTACAATACACCGTAACTGGGTATTATGAAATCTGGTGGTCTTTGATGCTATCCTTACGATGTTGTGCATTTGGAACAGGCTTTTCATATTACAGTACACAGCTTAAAGTTTGTCAAATGGATTGTAATCATCAGTTTAATGGATATCCGAAGATCATCTCTTGAAAATATTTATTTGCAAGACAAGCTCCTCTTAAGCACAAGTGGACATAGATAATCACTTCTGTTGTCAGTCTTGCTGGTGAGCACAACTCTCAAATGGCACTTAGAAAATTGTAGTCTATAGAAAAAGCCGTCAAAGTGGCCAGGTTGGTCAACGACTGATGTGTGAGACTAGTGACCACCCACCTTGATGATGTCCAGTCCTCCAGCCAGCTCCCCCTTGATGTACAGCTGGGGGTAGGTCGGCCAGTTCGAGAACTTCTTCAACTCCTGTCTCACGTCATTGTCACTCAGGATGTCAAAGTAGCTGTACTTAGCACTGGAAAACAACAGTAATAGCTGTCATACATAGCACTGGAAAACAACAGCAATAGCTGTCATACATAGCACTGGAAAACTATTGCACCCTCCCAGTCTACGACACAGTTTTGTCTGTCCGCATGGTCAGTTATAGTTATTCCTGTCCTTGATCTTTCTCCTCTGGTTTTGTTGTTGTTCTTGAAGAAGGCCGCTGCAGGTGGTTGAAACGTTGAAGTGAGTCGAATTTATAAAGTTGTGAATTAAGAAATTTGTTTATTTAACTATTCTTCCAACTTGACGAACATTTTCACGAACAACAATAGTTGTCATACGTGGTAGTGCAAAATAACGGTTGTCATACTTGGCAGTGCAAAATAACGTAACAGTTGTCATACTTGGTAGTGCAAAATAACGTAACAGTTGTCATACTTGGCAGTGCAAAATAACGTAACAGTTGTCATACTTGGTACTGCAAAATAATAGTAACAGTTGTCATGCTTGGTATTGCAATATAACAGAAATGGTTGTCATACTTGGTACTGCAATGTAACAGTATGGCATATATTAGTGTTGTTTTGCAGTGGGTATGACAACTGTTGCTGTTGTTTTGCAGTGCAAAGTATAGCAACTGTTGCTGTTGTTTTGCAGTGCCAAGTTTGACAACTGTTGCTGTTATATTGCAGTACCAAGTATGACAAGTTATCAAAAGTATAAATTCACAAAATATAAATTAAGAAGCGAAAAGCAGACTGACCCAACTTCAGAGAGGATTTGTATCATGGTTCGACTGAAGCCGCAGCGAGCGTCGTCGGGCGTACCCTTCATGAAGAGCATGACGGGCTGCTGGTTGATGAGAGCTCGCAGCCTCTCTTCCATACTCTCTTGCTTCGGCAACACTGACTTGAACTCCCCCGATTCTACGAGCTCTTTCATGATGTCAAGGCCACCAATCAGCTCTCCCTTAATGTACAGCTGCGGGAATGTCGGCCAATTTGAGTAAGTCTTCAGGCCTGCACAAAGAGACACAAGAAACGGTGTAATTTTAGTATTAACGTTTACAAGAATGACAAGGTAGCTGTTATTTTAAAATATCTACGCAGCGATTTCACTAAATTTCAAGCATGGCAGATCAGTAGTTGTTTCAGAATTAATTCTTGTTACTAAATGCAATAACAAAACTACAACCTACATCGAGTAGCTTGGGATACTGTGATGTCTAGTACAGTGGCACCTCAGAAGGTCACCTCGGCACTGAGCAAAAGTGACCTGAATACATAGGTGACTAATTTCCTATACTGTATAGGGAAATAATTTGGGACTATCCCGGGGTTACCGTAAAGCGAGGTTTGATTGTACCTTGTCGTACATCGTTGTCTGTGAGGATGTCAAATGTGTTAAACTTCACCCCCTGCTCCTTGAGTAACTGCACAGTTTGACGACTGAAACCTGCGACAGAGAGACATTCGTACATGACTTTGACAGTTGTCAACCCCTTTATCTATCTGTTTCACATGTTTTTATGAAGACTGACAAATCAACAATTTTTTTAAACTGTAAAGAAAACTCTTAAATTTACTGATGAAGGTGTTAATTGGTTACACTTATTAATGCATAATTATAGATGGCATTATATTATCTTTGTTTCTGTGATAAACTAAATAGTAAAACAACATTTATAATTTATATAAACTATCTGAAATAGTTCCAAAGTAAATGTTTGCATTTTATAGTATTTGTAATTTGAACACATCAACAGTATTTGTATTGAACTACATTTCAATGTATTTAATCCAACACAGGTGAGAGTTTCAGTGATCCACAAACGTTGTGGAATGTTAGGAATCTTCTCAAGACACTCTTGTATCATGATGTGAAACTAGTGTTATTTTACCTCACAACTCCCATCCCACTACAAAGTTTGAAATGACATGTAAAATATACCCATATCCTTTATGTTTTAACCAGAGCATACCAATAATAATACAACCTGAAAATATGTTTTGTAAAATATATTGATGCACAATGCTAAACCCAAAAAACATCTCCCCCAACAAACCACTTTTGTGTAGTTGTTGTGGAGCATTCTAGATGACGACCCTACAACCTCATCAGACTGCCTGTCACCCCCACAAGGGTGAGTAGACACCTACCGCACCGGGGCTCGTCTGGACAGCCTTTCATAAAGAGCATCACAGGAGCAGAGCTGATGAGCTTCTTTAACCTTGTGTTTAAATCCTGAAACAAAGTCACACAAATAATGTTTAATGCAGAGCAAAATGTAAATGTTACGAGTAAACATGAACAATGTCAAGTAATCAAAATAAGATGATGTTGTGATATTATTTATGACACACATTTCCAATATGTTATGTGCAATAAAGATCATACCGTGGTAACACCAGAAATTAAAACAGTTGTTAGTTATGCAAGCAATTATTATTTTTAGGAAATATGACAATTTAGTTAATGTAAACCTATAAATATGTTATTAAAATATTGTTCTAGATTTGAAGTCAACTGTATAAAATCTTAATGCAAATTTGTTCAAAACCAAACATCAGAATGGAAGTGTAGATGGTGTTGTTTTGGAGGGGAGTAGTTTGGAATTGTGAAGAATTTTTCAATTTTAGGGTACATAGTTTTCTTAATTAAAAAATGAAAATTGTCATATGGTGGTGAATTGTGACTAGAAATTAGTAGATTGTGATATTGTGATGGGAGTTCTACTGTCAAAACTGATAATTCGGCACCTTAGGAAGTCAAGTGTGTGTGTGTGTGTGTGTGTGTGTGTGTGTGTGTGTGTGTGTGTGTGTGTGTGTGTGTGTGTGTGTGTGTGTGTGTGTGTGTGTGTGTGTGTGTGTGTGTGTGTGTCTGTGTGTGTCTGTGTGTGTCTGTGTGTGTCTGTGTGTGTCTGTGTGTGTCTGTGTGTGTCTGTGTGTGTCTGTGTGTGTGTGTATATATGTGTGTGTGTGCACGCGCGTGCTGAGACTTGCCTCCTGTGGTGCTGTGCTGTCACTGCCGGCTGCAGGACTGTGAATCTTCAGTTTCTTCATCAGCTCAGGAACATTTGCTCCGTTCACCTCGTCCACCTTCGCTTGCTTCAACAAGTGGACAACAACACTGAAAGTGACCACACCACTGACCACTAACAACTCGCTGACTACTGACCTCACCACTCACACCACAGACAGTACCAGGATTTGGTTTCTTCCGGAATGCCCAGAAGAAACTGGAAGAAAAGGGTTTCTTCCACTTTCTTCTGGAAAAATCCGGAAGTATCTGGAAGAAAGTGTTAGATAATGGAAACTATTCTGATATATATTTTTTTATTGATTTTATTCAATATATAAATATAATATATTTCATGATTATAATATTAGGATAACATAAAAGTGTATGCATTTATGTTCATGTTGATGTTTTTGCTCATTACTTGTGTTATTCGTCACCTTAAAACAAAATCCAGCATGGTTCCCATTTATTACCACCATAAGCCATGTGGAGCATGCCACAATGACACATTTTATCCATTCAATATCTATTGAAACTGGAATATCACAGCAACTCTGCTTTGAATTAGTTTTTACATTTGCACTACTGAGCCAGTGAGTAAGATGTAGCTAACTGAACTAGGTGATTGTCAGGCCTGGTGGACGTGAAGCCATTTAGTATTCTAATACAGGTGTATGTGGGAACAGCAAGACAATCCTAACTGCCTGTAGTGAGAAGCCATAATTGACACGTTAAACCCACTTAATAAAGAACTGTATTCTACCTGCACTGAAATATACTACAACACAAGTGAAAATCTTAGTACATAAATACCCACATATGCCTGAAATAAGAAGTTTTATTTATTTTGTGTGAAGGAGTTACAATGCTAAAAACCATATTTTGTATTAATATCACTAGCTTAAAATTATTTATAAGTATATTTTTAGTTACATACATTTTCTTCCAGAAGAAACTCATAAGAACATATTTGATTCCTTTTATAAAATTTTAATTCAGCCAAAGAAAAGTTTATTTAATCATTTGTCTGATAATTTCAACAAAAGTAAACCACAAAATTGCACAAATGAGCTAGAGTAACATAGTTGACACTAAATAGAGTGGATTTTTTGTTAGACCAGTCTGAAATTACATAAACAAAACATTTAAATACAGAGACAGCTATAATGTACTCAAGTAAATAATTACAATCTGTGTAATTTCTTCTCACTGTATGGGAGCAGGATGAATGGAAACTGCAATATAACATACCTTGACAAGGACACACGTAGGCACAGCTGTGATGCCGAACTTGGCTGATAACTCTGGCACAGCCTCCGCCTCTACCTACAGACACAGACTAGACATGAGACGCGCCACATAATCTATTTATAACACTTGGTATGACAAGATCACCTCAGTTAATGAGCACACAAACAGTAAACGAACATTCACAATGAAACCAAATTACTTCTATAGTTGTGTTAGTTATAGTTGTGGTCACTAAATGAGATTAAATGAGAATTAGGTGATAAGAAAATAAAGAGTATCTTCATGGCCAAAATAAGTAAGTTAAACATTATCACTAAATTGGAAGAAGAAACTCGAACACAATGGTGTCATAATTCATACATTAGTTTACATACCACGGTAATTCACATTGTCGAAGTACCTTTAGGAAGACTGTTGTTGTCCATTGTTTCTCCTTGTTCAGTTCCTCCAGTACATCCAGCATTTGTTTGCACTCTGGTGCCCAGGGTGCATAGTAGAGTATCACGACTAGCTGACTGAAAGCCAAGATGCATTATCTTTTTCTCAGTTACTGATACTCACATAACATTGGTATTGATAGCAGAACAATGTCTTATTTTTAACTGGTGTCACACACTGCACATGCTTGTAAATTAACAGTTCAAAAAGTGTTACCAGTAGTTGTGTGCAGTGATTGTTGTTGGTGGACATAAAAAAAGTCTCATGAATGACTGTGTAGACATCTCTGTGACTGTGATGAATGTTGTCATCAGAAAAGCATAGTGACAATGTGCTGTTGCATTTAAGTTAGAAGTTGAGACGGGTAATTATATGTTGAACTTCTACAAGGTTTTAATGTTGATATATGTAAATGTGATCTAATCATTAATTTAACGAAACTGTGAACAGTCAACTTATCAAGCCAACATAAAATTAGTGAATGTTAAGAGTATCAATAACAATCATCTTCTGGATGCTATTACATACATACACAATGCAAAAGATAGATTCACAAAGTATTTGTAGTGATATTTATTATGATGTCAATATTTGAGTTTGTCATGTTAACACGTTTATGTAAAACACCCCCAACTGGCTGGCGGCCCTGTAACAATTACAGAAAATGTGCATTACATTACAAACAATTGATTTACAGGGTTTGTAGATTAATCCTTGAAAGCTTGGCACCTGAGGTGAAAATTGTCTAGGAGGAAAACATTTCCACATACACATCTACAAACAAGCATATGAAAGCTCAGCTACAAATAGTTTGATGCACAAAATATAATTGTGTATATAATAACAATGTCCTAAATGTTTGGCTTATATCTATCAGTAACTAAGACAACAGCACTTTTCCTTTTCTACCCTCATTTGGTTGAACATTTTGGACTGCTCTTCATTTATGTCTTTTGTTGCTGATCCTGAGGGTGCAGCATACAGTGACTGGCGGTGATATTAGGCTTCAACTTCCCGCACTCTATAAACATCCTCACTTTGCCTTCCCGTCATCGCTGCTGCTCCATCGGTACAAATCCTGGTACATTTTTGCCAACCAAAGAGAAGGAAACAATGAAATTGTTCAGTAATTTGAATACCTCTGCAGCAATCGTCTTTCCTGGAAAATCTTTGCAGAGTAAAATATCCTCTTTCAGCTTGTTTTTTACACATAAATAAATTATAATTAATGTAGATGTTGTGTTGTCCCGTGTTCGAAATTCCTGCTGACCCGGAGGCCTGAGACCATCAAATATTTAAAAAAAAGTGCCAGCCTGCAAGACTGGCAGATTTTAAGTCTAATATCCGGGCTAACCTCGATTTCATCATTATAACTGCATGTCTGCCTAAATTTGATACCTTGTAGGATTAGTTCTATCATTCAACATCATCCCAGGCATATTTATATTATGAAAATATTATTCTTAGCACACTTTTGAGGCCCAAAGAGCGACCTGGTTTGCGTTAGTCTGCGCCGCTTCGCCCACGCGTTACTACAGTGAACAATATAGCAACGTGTGTTGTTGCAAACTGGGTTGCTCTTTGGTCTTCAAAACAGCACTAAGAGTCTAAGATGCAACATTTTTGCTGTAGATCGACTGAGTTTAGTTTTGTAGTGTTGGCACTTCCAGTGAGTTCTGCTGAATGTGAAAGAAAGAGTGAAGATTTCAAGACTGCAGTTTTGAAACTGCATGAAGCCAACCACAGTGTCAGCTACAATTACCACTCAGCTGCATAATTCACCCGACATGGCTGACTTCAAACCCACACCAGCTACCACCAGTGGAATACATCCGGCGCGAGGATGTCCAACTTCAAATCCGAGTGATTCACTGTCCGAGTTCAACTCGGATTTTGCTGGAGTCACTGTCAGTGACTGGAGCGAGTGCACATGTTGGCAACAGTTCTGAGTAGACCCCTGCAGACATTTGTGTTGTGGTGTTTGTTGTAATTTGAAACATTGATGTTTTCTGTCAACAATAAATTAACTGTTGCCTAATATGTTGTCATTTTATATTCGGTAGTTCATTAATCTGAATATCATAAATTAATATGCAGAACAGACGTGGCCTGACTGACCACCAACATTTTCACTGGTTGTCCCTTAGCCTTAGGACCCCCTCAGGCTCAAACGGGTACCGCCTCAAACCAACCTATAGACCACAATTTGGGAACCCGTCCTAAATGTTTGGCTATCAATAAGACTGTGGGACTTTACCCGGAAGTTGGAGCTACCACATTATGCGGAAGAAGAAGAGACAATTGAATAGCTCTTCTTCTATTTTATGATCACCTGACACCTTCAGGCTTCACGGCTTCAGTTCAGTTCAGGTTTTTTCGGTAGAAGATGTGATTCCGTCTGAAATGTTATTACATTCTTTCTATTGTTATTCTAATATGAGTGACGTTGGCGAAACAATGTGTGGAAGAATAGCTCGTAGGGCCAAACACATAAGTAATTAAGAAGCTGTTGACTGCATGATAATAATGCCGTCACATGCCGAGTCGGCACGAAATAGTCAAATACGGGTATACCCAAATACGCCCAATATCGCTCAAAACACGTCGTAATTCCCCAAATAGTAAATTAGTCAAAATCTTCCCATAATTTGACAAGATTTGCACATTCTACATGTTTACTTACTCGCTTTTTCCAGAAACAAGCTTATTGAAATCGTCTACACTTTTCACTTCCATGATAATATGATTGTAAAGAATCTGCTTATTACGATGAATCAACAACCAAGGAAATTACCTAAACGTGCTCAAAGTGCTCCTTCGTTTACAAGCACGTGTTTACTTTGTATCCCAGAGAGGGCGCCACGTCATGGTTCACGTGAGCCTAAAACAATGTTTCAACGAGTCACTAGGTGGCAGCACTATTTCAACAGGTGGCGCCCCTCGCGAGGTTTGGATAATTATTGAGATTGAGATCAACAAACGGCGTTGACATAATAGCTTTAGCGATTGTTGATCCGTGACTCCGTTACCGGTGTGGCGGTGAAGATCGTAGTACGAATAATGGCTTTTCGCCCTCGAAAAGATGAAGTCTCAGAGTTGTTCGAGTGACGATGAAATCTGGAGCTACAGTCCTTTGGCACGCATGTCTAAACGGAGTAAGCGGGAAACCGCAGCATCATCGGAAACGGTCGTCGTAAGTATAAAAAAACTTTAAAAAGGGAGAGTTAAATTAAAAGTAGGACCAGTTACCAGGTCTATCCCTGGGCCCCACAAATTACCAATTATTAGCGTATGTCTAAGGTACACAGACCCAGTTGCATAAATTTACAAGTGGTAAACTCGAAGAGAACGTGAACTTTCTAGTTCGCCACGTCGTGTTTACGATATAAAGTAATAAACGAGCCCATTGCATTGGCATTGCCAATGCCATAGCCTAGGCTATGGCATTGGCTCGTTGGCAATGGGCGAGGAACTCGTACTACTAGTACTAGTCATAGTCGAATCGACGAATGGCATTGGAACTCATACTAGTCATAGTCGGCATATATATGCACCGCTTTGTGTAGCTTAGGCATAGTCCTACGCTCCACTTGGGACATTTCCCACGACTATGTCTATGGGTGTAGTTCCTTCTGTACAAGTTTGATAAGGATACTTTTATTAGTCCCAACATCATAGAAATAGTAAGACAACACATTATTCAGATATATACACACAAATATTGAAATGTAAAACATGCAGTGCAATTGTACAAATTTATATAAAATAAACAGAATATATATATAAGACCCTAGGTTAGGCCGCAACATCAAGATCAGCACCACCCAGCTGAAGGAGACAGCCTACAAGACCTTCGTTTGTCCCACACTGGAGTATGCCTGCTCAGTCTGGGACCCTTACAAACAGCGCAACATTGACAAGATCGAGGCAGTCCAGAGAAGAGCTGCTCAGTTTGTGGTCAACCAGTACCAGAAGACATATAGTGTCACCACAATGATCAACAGACTCAAATGGCCCTCCCTCCAGTACCGCAGAAAGGTATCAAGATTGACCGTGTTACATATATCTTTAAAAACCAAGCAGTAGTCGATCGCTCCAAACTCCATCCTGCTCCGATCAGACAAAGAAGAGGGCATTCACAGCAGCTCTGCCAGATCCAGTGCAGAACCAAGTACAAACAACATTCTTTCCTCCCCAATACCATCAAAGACTGGAATGATCTGCCTGAAACAGCTGTGGTTGCCAGCACCCTTGACACTTTCAAAGCAAGGGTGCCACAAAACTAGATCTGACATACCATGGGGTACCGGTAGTTAGATTAGACATAGGGGTATGGATTTAAATTTTAATTTCATTATTTATTTAATTGTTTTACATTTGATTTCATTTGCGTTTGTTTTTTTATTGGATTTTTTATTATTAATTTAAAATTTGTATAGTGAATGTTCTCCATAGGTCAGTCACTCTAGATATTCTTCTCTTGGCAAAATCAACTCCTCCTAACTCCTCGCAACCCGCAAAGAGCGGCAGAATAATCAGCAAGTTGATTGTGGCCGCCAAAAGGATGATGATGATGACATAGTACCAAAAAGACAGAAAACAAAAACAAATAGCAAGAAAACAATTGCTGTGGGACGGGAGACTCCTGCTAAGATCACAATTGGTTGCTGTCTTAAGTTTTATAAAGAAAAAAATAATGACATGTAATAACACTTTTTAGTCCTTTGGCCGGTCCAAGGGACTATTGTCATCACTCTGCGTCCGCCGTTAGCTGCCAGATCTCAGAAAACGTTCAGCAACTTTTTCTCTAATTTTGCGTGGACATATCTTAGGACACTGCCACTATGCACGAGAAATCTGTATTTGATTGAATCATTCTAAGGACTCCCTAGGGCCTCCAAGGACCCAAAAACTGGTAAAAATGTAACATTTTGCCTATTTTTTCAAAAACTTTTCAGCAACTTTTTGTCTAATTTTGCATAGACATTTCATGTGGTAGTGTTCCTGTACACAAGAAATCTGTATTTGAGTGAATCATTCTAAGGGCACCAAAGGTCCCCTAAAATGCTAAATTTGCTAACTAAATGGTCCACTGTAGCAGCAGAACTATCATGCTTCCAGTCCTTTTGATCAACTAATCCCTTTTCCCACAACATATGTCACACTCACACTGTGGCTGGCTGGTGAAAGTGTGACTAATCTGTAATTGGTCACTGGCTGAAGCTTGAGTCAATAGACAGTGCCCACTAGACCCCTGGACAGTTGTGCCTACATTCTAAGGGGTCATCCTGAAACAACAAAATGTCAACTATTAGAAGAGTTGACATAGTTCCGCTATACACAAGAAATCTGTATTTGATTGAATCATTCTAGTATCATCAGCATATAGTAGAACATACATTTGCAAGAAAATGTCTACATCATCATCACAAAGGTTGTTGTAAATTTCACCAGCTGCCATGTCAAGTCCCTTATAATTAAGAATAACAGTGTTCAAAATCATTCAGGTAAATAGCAAATAACAAAGGAGACAAGTTTTCTCCTTGTGGTAACTCTACATCACAGGAGAAGAAGGCTGACACAGCCCCCTCAAAATGCAAAATGTTTCACTATCTAGTGATGTGGTTTTGAGAAGGGCCCTTGAGACTATCCCCTAACAGTAGATTTTGTGTACTGTACCAGAAACAGAACACTATTCTCCTTCCCAAAACATCTGTCACATGTGGAGTCTGTCTTGTATGGATATATAGCCTGTATATTTGTATGCAGTTGTTTTATATAAGCAGAAAGTTAATTGAAATTAGTTATTCCTAGGCCACAGAAAAGTAATTCCCGGTTTCTCATCAGTGCATGTATTTTAAAATATGTGCCACAACATTTTATTTTCTATTATAATTATTCCTCTAAATGCAAGACGTGGTGCAATAAGTGAACAATAAACATATATACATTTTACTTCCATCATAACCCTTAATGATCTGTAACTATGATTCACCAAAAAAACATTTGATTAATAATTACCTACAGGGTTGTTTGATTTATGCCGGGCAGAAACTTTTTCTGTCTGGCAGAAACGGCAACAATAGGAAATGCATGCCATTGATAGGCAAACATGTTCTTTTTATAGAAAATGCCAGTTTCTTTCTATACCTGTCTACGTATGATAACCATTTGTCCGTCCTACTCACAATAAACATCACATGAATGATAAAAGGAAGATCACTGCCACTTAACTTGTGGATTATTATTATTGTAAAACTGCCCTGCTACTGCTTAGTGGACAGTTAATTAGTGGCTCAAGTTCAAATACATCAGGACAGTTTTCACACCTTCATGGTAGTTTAGGCTCAGTAGTGTGCTGGCAGCCACTAAACCTATAGGCTTGTGTGAAAAGGATAGTTGGCAGAATAACTAACTTCAAAGCACCATTGCATCCATTTAGCCAGGCAGCAGTCAGAGTGTCTGCTGCTATGTTTGTTTATATAGGCTTAATTATCCCAATACACCAATCTGTTGGCACAATGTCAGATAATAGAACTACAGGTAGGTTAAACATTTTAACAATAACTATAATTAGTTCTGTGGGGCTGTTTTTAAGTACTCGTTTATAACATTATCAATACAACATGCCTTTTTGTTTTTGAGTTTTTTTATTTGCATTAGTATGTCATCTTGTGGGAATGGTCTGTTTATGTGTAATGGCCCCCAAAAAGGATAAAAAAAACTGGACAATTTTCACATTTTGCCTTTTATTCCAAAATCGTTCAGTAACTTTTTTCTAGTTTTTCATAGATTTCATGTGGTAGTGCCACTATACACAATACATCTGTATTTGATTGAATCATTCTAAGGGCACCAAAGGTCCCTTAAAATGCTAAATTTGCTAACTAAAATTAATTGTCTACCTCAGAGTAGCTATATTTATAACTTGTTGTGTATTACACCCAACTGTGGAGCTAAGATTCACTGCCTGCTATTGTTTGATGGAAACTGTGACTAATCCGTAATTGGTTACTGGCAGAGGCTTATGGCAACAGATAGCATTATGCCACTAACCTTGTTAAACTGGACAGTTGCCTGTAGGTTTTAAACTGTGTCAAACAGTGAGTCTACCTTTTGCTCTAAAATAATCTGTCCTCTTAGTTTTATACATGAAGACATAATCTGGCATAACTTGATAAGTCTATGTAGCAGCACATTTGTACTTCCAGTGTATCATTGCAACATAACATACATACTGTGTGCCACATTTGAATGTCATGCATGTAATATTTCCATGCAATCCATTTGCATATATAATGTAAAACTGCAACAGCCGTTTTCTTAATTTTCACTTTTTAACCCCTACCATGTTCAGTGCTCCATAACTTCGCCAATTTTTGTAGCAGTCATAATTTTTGAAACTGTAAAGCACCCTACCCAACCTTTACAAGAATGTAAGAAAACAATGTTACAATTTTTCAGACTTATTACTCATTTGGTCAGCCGGGGTCACATATAGACGTATTAGTCCAAAGGACTTCAGGGCCTCTTGGCCTAATTTTTATTGTCTCTCCGTGTGTGATGAGTCATGAGCATTCAATTCGTTTCCTCTACTTTGGTATACTTTGAACAAACCTCCTTATTGGTCATTACATTTCCTTCTAAAATGGTGTACCTACATCATATTGTTGTCATGCGTCCAGGGCCTCACCCAGAGACCCGTCCACCCGTCCTGTGATGTTTTTGGACGGTTTCAAATTGACTGTGGACGGATCCGTCCATGTCGGTTTTTTGCGCAGGCCAGCTAGTCAATGCCATTTTTACAACGTCATTGAAACTGCAGTGAAGCCAGTTACAAAACCTACGGAAACAGTAAGGAAACTGGTTTTGAAAATTGCCCACCCAGATCGCCTGGCCAGCTCCCCAACACAAGCCAGAAACCAATTAAGCCAGGCCTGGACTTGCTAGGGTAAATGTCACCTACATACTAGTGGTAGTTGCTTGAAAGGCAGCCGACACTTGCCTATGTTTGTGTCTAAGTAGACTAAATAATTCTATGTGAAGTCAATGTCAGGGCGGAGAGATACAATAACAACTTGCAGATTACGACCCGATCTTGGACTTGGAAAACGGATGGGATTCCGCGTAATCAACATTTCGAAACGGGATTTGGTTTTTGAACGGAAACTCAGTAAACGCTAAAAAAGTAGAATCACCAACACCGTAAATGATACTGACTTTATTGCCGATATTTTGAAACAACATGATTACTATGCAACGGTATTCATTTATTTTGGTGGATTTATGAAGCAGGATTTTTAAAATGTGCTAGGCTGTTTGTTACGAGTGTGATGACGCCAGTGCTACCTCGTGTCAACCAAAGGGAAAGACTGTATCCAATACAAGACGGTGCAGCATGCGCTATTTCCATTGTTCAAAGTATGTAAGTGGAGCGGTTAGTCCGCTATTCTGGAGGCACGCAAAGCCAGAACATACATGCAATGACGCACGTGCTAGCCTCCCGATTGAAGGACAAAAACTCAAATTTTAGACTGCTATGATCTCGCTCATTGACACCTTCTGTCTAAATATATGCTCCTTGGAGTCAACCGACATAAACAAGGACGCGGGTGGAATGGACTAATATAAAGCGTTTTGCGATCGTTGTCTGGCTGTCCGCTAAGCGCATTGAAGACATGTTGCTAATTAAATGTAATTGTCACATCGTTAGAACACACATAGGTGTAAATATTCCGGTTTTGAACACAAAACTCAAAGGAATAACAACAGCCTAGGTTACGCTGGCTCAAAGTGATATAGCCCGCGTTTTGTAGTTCTAAATTCCGTTGGATGGTGTCATATATAGCGCTAGCTAAAATGAAACAGCATCAGTGATTTGAACATTTATAGTTGTTAATATGATTGCTTGTGTAATTTATATTTGTTAACTTATAATATTAAGCACTGGTGCATGAGAAACATGCACAAATGTATGTCATTGTGTGACAGGGATTATTTTATTATCTAAATTATGTACGGTTGTTATTGTGTTGCAAATATTGCACAAATAAATGTTGTTAGAAAAGTTAACCACACAATAAAACAGTATTATTTAAATGCAGAGATCATAACATTGTGATATTTTAAATATTTAAAAGAATGTATTATTTTTCAAAGTTAACTTTGAAATAAAATATTACTTTTTCTGAACAGAAATGGGCTTCTTTTTTAAACTTTTAAACAGAAAATGCATCATTTGACATGAAAAATGCATCATTTCACACATATTGTTTTCTGAAATGGCAAATATGTCGTCGTTTTAAACGGAATTTGCCTTTTTTCAATGGAAAATCAGTATCCCTATATATACTCATAACTGCTACTGTGTTTTAAGAAGTATATCTTTGTTGTCATACTTATATTGTTATTACTACTTACATTTTTGATGACATGAGATGTGCATTCAGCCGTGTGCTCTGCCTTGCCTTCATAAATGGTGATATGTATTTTTAGTTTATCTTCATGTTTGAACACACTAAGTATGATTACCATCATTTACCATGCAAGCAGATATTAAATATATATATATATAAACATATAATTATATACTCATAGTTGTTGCTGGGTTTTAAGAAATATCTTTAATTCTTAAAAAATATACATATTTGTTTGTGGTCATACTTATATTGTTATTACTACTTACATTTCTGATCACACATGAGATGTGCATTCAGCCATGTGCTCTGGATTGCCTTCATAAATCGTAATAGGTACTTTTATTTTATCTTTATATTTTATGGTTGGACACACTAAGTGTGATTACAAAAATTTACCATGCAGGTATATATATATTCATAGTTGCGTGTTCTATCACGTATCCGATCGCATGTTCGATCACGTGCCCGACCGCACTTCATAGCATGTCGGAAAAAATGTGGACTTATTGTTCCTTGAATGGATTGAAGATTCACCACCTAGAGCACAAACGATTGGTACTGAGAACACTCCTACAAAGAACAGAAAGCCTAGTAACAGAAGATGAGGACAAGACCAATGAGGTGGAGCAAGAAAGTACTGAAAGCGAACAGCTACCAACCATGGATGTTTAACATCACTAAACCAAGGAGACAGATGAAGAACAACACCACAGAAACCAGTAGAAGACAACACACCACAGGCCTGCCCTACATCAGTAAACTGTCAGAACAATTGGCAAGGATTTTCAAGTCCTATGACTGGTGCACCCGAAGGACAGGACGGAAAAGGCAGCAAAGTGTGGCGTAGTTTTTTACATTCAATGCCCAGAATGTAACCAGCACTACATAGGGGAAACAGCTAGAGCACTTGGCACAAGAAAAAAAGAATATCTGTCATGTCGCCAACACCTATCAGCCATAAGTGAACATAAACTGAACACAGGCCATCAGTGTTAATTGAAAGACGTCACAATTTTAGACCACAAGGAGAACTGGCACCGAAGAAAGATAAAGGATGCAATCAACATCCACAGAGGAAAACCTTCATTGAATCGCGACGTCGGCCAGGAGCTCCCAGCAGTCCTTCTCCAGCTTGTGTCACATGACAGTGGTCATGTGATACACCCGTAACGTCATTTTGCCAATGAAGACTGCGAGATGCAGTCGAAATATTCAAAAGAGAAAATAGTTTCTTGTGAGGTAATTAAGTCATATTACTTATTGTTGTGATAATTCTAATTCCTTTTCAGAGTCCACGTCCAAAACGAGCAAGATGCCTTGACGCTGAGGACAAACCTAGAACTGTGTCCCAGCAGCACAGAAGGATTCGCAAAAAGCAGTTGACCTTGTCTTCAAAGAAAAAGACTCCAGTGAAAAGTGGGAAAGATGCGGGTTCATTGGAAAAGAGGGAGGCAGAAGAAGAGGGTTATTGTCCGTTCTGTCAAATGCCATTCAGAATATTGGTGGTCGAGTCCGCGAACTGGCACGTCAGTGACTGTCTCAGTCAGCCAATCACAGCTCTACAAGGTCAGTGCATTATAATTATATTGTTTCTACTTGATGCAAGAAATTATAGTGTGTCATACTACCATATTAGTCAAATTAACATGCACAATTACCACCGGAAGAAAGAGAGAATGCTTAGTGTGCACATACATACCCAATTACCAATTACAATTAGTGTTTTTTTAATAATGCACCAAATTCATTCCAAGATGCTTCAAACAAGAAAGATTCACACAACATAAATTGTATGATAAATAGTATGGTTGATAATTAATATCAAATGTAATCAATGGTAAATTTAAGTAACTATTATGGAAATACATATTTTTTAGTTTACTAGATTCCGTGACTGTGTGACAGATTACTGAATTTAAGATATTTTAATAAAGTAATCCATCTGCATTGTCTTAATTTGTGTGTATAAAATCTGACCCTTTCAGAATGTCCAAGTGGCCTCGAATGTGACAGCACGATCCAAAGTCATTATCACAAATACCGTCACTCAACACTGGCTGCGCTGAGGTCAGGTGTCAAACTGACAGAATGTCACCAGTCTGGTCTCGGGAAGGGCACAGGTAAGATCATCATTTGTTTTATGTAAATACTGTATCTGTTTAACCCAAAATGCCCGGAGTCTAGCCATTTGTTTTTGACAAGTATCTTCCTCATGTAATGCAAGCCTCACATTTAGTGGCAGCAATGTTGCTTTATGTTGCAATGTTGCTATATGTTGCTTTATGTTGCTTTATGTTGCTTTATGTTGCAATGTTGCAAGGCCCGTCAGTTACTCAGAAATTAAACAATTTGGTTCACGCCTAAATTGGTCATATTATAATGGTGCCCTGTGGAATTCTATGAAAGTTTACATTGTTTCAAGTAATCACTGTAGCCTGAGTGGACACCAATTGTTGTATACTGATGTTATACTTATACACTGATCAATGTGTTGTAATACATGGGACACACTCACACTTGATGTTGTGTGTATTGGTGTATAGCACTGTATACCAGATGTTGTACACCTGAGTATAAAGTATTTATAACAACAAGAATGAATCCAACAATGATGCGTTGTATCATTTGTAGAGAACAGCGAGGTGACAGTACGCAGCCAACAGTCCAGTCTAGCACCCATGTCACCACAACCAACTGATGTCACCCAGTGTGACGTCTCTCAGTGTGACACAGTTTCCTGCAGTGGAAGAAATGGGCCCACAACTACACACGCACAAGAGGCTGGTGTGGAGAACAGTGACACAACAGACACGAAGCATGTGGTGACCTCTGGTGGCAGTGACAGCGATGACTGTGATGTGTTCTTGAGAGACATCTCAGAGATGCTGGGTGACGCAATGGAAGAGGATGCTGAGGACATCGCATGTCATACTGCCAAGGCTGGTGTTAAGTTGATATGTCAGGACGCCACGTGTGACGATGGAGCCACAAGTTCAATGGGTGATGAGGACAGTTTTGTAAAAAACAAACAGTTGTCCAATGGATATTCACAAGTAAATAAACTAACAGATCAGTACCTCACAGATCACCATGATGCTATCATAACACTGAACATCCCAGCCCCAGTACATCATGGGAATGCTGTGGTTTATAATACATGTGAACATATGAAGAGACAGTCCATACAATTATCACAGTCGCCACGGAAACAACGAACTGGCTCAAACGTCACAACGAATCAGAAGTCTATAGACGCGTTCTTCAAGCCCATGAAGTCAAAAATATTGACACGGTCAACCAAAGAAGACAAAGTGTCTCCTCAAAGACATGTCATGTTACAAGAGGGGATGCAGCAACAGTTCAGTAGTGACAAACCTAAACTTGTTCCTCAGAATACTGCGTGTACTGTGAGCAGACCTGTCATATCTGACAGACTGTCAACCAGTGACCCCAGTGGCTCCAAGGGTACCAGTGGTTGGAGCAGACCTGTCAAGAAGTGCCCCTTCTATAAATGGATTCCAGGCAAGTACACCTTAGTCATAGCTAACAAACTACTCTTCTACCACTTTACTGAATAGCACAAACACAACAAATCTGGGTGCTAATTGTGTTTACCAAACTAGAGACTAGTGAAAGTAAAACGTTCTCTAAAAGGTTGTATAAGTTGACAGTCCCCAAAAATACAAAGCATTACATATTGATGGGTAGACATTATGGTTGTCATCATGTATATTTGGAAGAATAGACCACAAGTCAGCCAAGTCCCTGTATCGGTGGGGGGTATGTTTTTAACCAGTATGAAACACTACACGTTTTTGTGGACTTGGCAAGCTTAGGAGACCACCCCTAAAGATGTTTGGATACGTCTCATAGTTGTTGTTGGAATAAGTGGAAACATTGCAGTTAGTATGAACCATACTAAAACAACTGCGTTCACTGTGGATGCTTTCAGCTATGGTGTTGTTCTGGGTGTGTTGTAGGCACTGCGTTCACTGTGGATGCTTGCAGCTATGGTGTTGTTCTGGGTGTGTTGTAGGCACTGCGTTCACTGTGGATGTTTTCAGCTATGGTGTTGTTCTGGGTGTGTTGTAGGTACTGCCTTTTCTGTGGATGCGTTCAGCTATGGTGTTGTTCTGGGTGTGTTGTAGGCACTGCGTTCACTGTGGATGCGTTCAGCTATGGTGTTGTTCTGGGTGTGCTGTAGGCACTGCGTACACTGTGGATGCATTCAGCTATGGTGTTGTTCTGGGTGTGTTGTAGGCACTGCGTTCACTGTGGATGCATTCAGCTATGGTGCTGTTCTGGGTGTGTTGTAGGCACTGCGTTCACTGTGGATGTGTTCAGCTATGGTGTTGTTCTGGGTGTGTTGTAGGCACTGCGTTCACTGTGGATGCGTTCAGCTATGGTGTTGTTCTGGGTGTGTTGTAGGCACTGCGTTCACTGTGGATGCGTTCAGCTATGGTGTTGTTCTGGATGTGTTGTAGGCACTGCGTTCACTGTGGATGCGTTCAGCTATGGTGTTGTTCTGGGTGTGTTGTAGGCACTGCGTTCACTGTGGATGCGTTCAGCTATGGTGTTGTTCTGGATGTGTTGTAGGCACTGCATTCACTGTGGATGCATTCAGCTATGGTGCTGTTCTGGGTGTGTTGTAGGCACTGCGTTCACTGTGGATGTGTTCAGCTATGGTGTTGTTCTGGGTGTGTTGTACGTACTGCGTTCACTGTGGATGTGTTCAGCTATGGTGTTGTTCTGGGTGTGTTGTAGGCAATGTGGATGCGTTCAGCTATGGTGTTGTTCTGGGTGTGCTGTAGGCACTGCGTTCACTGTGGATGCATTCAGCTATGGTGTTGTTCTGGGTGTGTTGTAGGCACTGCGTTCACTGTGGATGCGTTCAGCTATGGTGTTGTTCTGGGTGTGTTGTAGGCACTGCGTTCACTGTGGATGCATTCAGCTAATGTGTTGTTCTGGGTGTGTTGTAGGCACTGCGTTCACTGTGGATGCATTCAGCTATGGTGCTGTTCTGGGTGTGTTGTAGGCACTGCGTTCACTGTGGATGTGTTCAGCTATGGTGTTGTTCTGGGTGTGTTGTAGGCACTGCGTTCACTGTGGATGCGTTCAGCTATGGTGTTGTTCTGGGTGTGTTGTAGGCACTGCGTTCACTGTGGATGCGTTCAGCTATGGTGTTGTTCTGGATGTGTTGTAGGCACTGCGTTCACTGTGGATGCATTCAGCTATGGTGTTGTTCTGGGTGTGTTGTAGGCACTGCGTTCACTGTGGATGCGTTCAGCTATGGTGTTGTTCTGGATGTGTTGTAGGCACTGCGTTCACTGTGGATGCATTCAGCTATGGTGCTGTTCTGGGTGTGTTGTAGGCACTGCGTTCACTGTGGACGTGTTCAGCTATGGTGTTGTTCTGGGTGTGTTGTACGTACTGCGTTCACTGTGGATGTGTTCAGCTATGGTGTTGTTCTGGGTGTGTTGTAGGCACTGTGGATGCGTTCAGCTATGGTGTTGTTCTGGGTGTGCTGTAGGCACTGCGTTCACTGTGGATGCATTCAGCTATGGTGTTGTTCTGGGTGTGTTGTAGGCACTGCGTTCAATGTGGATGTGTTCAGCTATGGTGTTGTTCTGGGTGTGTTGTAGGCACTGCATTCACTGTGGATGCATTCAGCTAATGTGTTGTTCTGGGTGTGTTGTAGGCACTGCGTTCACTGTGGATGCGTTCAGCTATGGTGTTATCCCCGGCTGCTGTGGCTACTTCCTCTCCCACTTCCACTATGACCACTACATGGGACTGAGGAAGTCATTCACTCAACTAATCTACTGCAGCCAGGTCAGCATTGGACAACTGGGAAAGAACAGAACCTCTGGTGTATTAACCCAATCACAAACCTATTTTGTCATGATCGTATACAATTAAAATTTGACTTAAATACCATGGAGAACAATTGTTTTATGTATAGAATGTTTAATAATTCTTAGAGTAAGTTTGTGTGGGTAATATTTTTAGTCCTTTGGGCCAAAGGTCCAAGGGACTATTGCCATCACTCTGTGTCCACCATCCGCCGTTAGCAGCCGTATCTCGGAAACTGTTCAGTAACTTTTTTTCTAATTTTGCATAGAAGTATCTTAGGGTACTGCCACTATGCACGAGAAATCTGTATTTGATTGAATAATTCTAAGGACCCCGTAGGCCCCCCAAGGGCCCAAAAAGCTGGTACTTTGTCACATTTTGTCAAAAACTGTTCAACTTTTTTTCTAAATTTGCATAGATGTATCTTAGGGTGCTGCAAGAAATCTGTATTTGATCGAATCATTCTAAGGGGCCCCCAAAGTGCAAAATTTTACATTATCTAATGATGTGGTTTTGAGAAGGGCCCTTGAGACCACCCCAACAGTAGATTTTTTGTAATGTGCAAAAAACAGCCGGCAGTCCACTCTGCAGCCAAGTCCTGTTGTTCCATTGAGACTTTGACTAATCTTTAATTGGTCACAGGCAGAGCAGACACACTTGACCCCTGTTAGACTCAGTTGTGTGCAGCTTTTAAACTGTATCTTCAAAACTATTGATTTTCTATCTTTGCAAGTTGTGTTTATTTTGATGTTCATTTAATTATTATAAAATGGTGTGACTGTGGTGTCTATTGGTTAAAGATGTATTGTCACCTGTAGGTGACAAACATAGAAAAGTAATATTCTGGACAACTATAGAGTGAAGTATCCTACACTTTATTTATATCAAATGCATTCTACTGTTCTGTTTACACTTGCCATGCCTTGTGTAAACATGGTACTATGTAAATCAATTGTATCAATATAGACTAATAATTACAGATTCACAATATAGTTGACATCTGAAACAACCAAATGTCAACCATTAGAAGAGTTGACATAGTTCCGCTATACACAATAAATCTGTATTTGATTGAATCATTCTAGTGTCATCAGCATATAGTAGAACACATTTTCAAGAAAATGTCTATATCATCATCACTAAGGTTGTTGTAAATTTCACCAGCTGCCATGTCAAGTCCCTTATAATTATGACTAACAGTGTTCAAAATTCAGGTAAATAGCAAATATATATAGGAGACAAGTTTTCGCCTTGCTGTACCTCTACGTCACATGAGAAGAAGGCTGACACAGCCTGGCCCTGTTTTTTTAAAGTATTCAGTTATAACATTATCAATACCACATGCCTTTTTGTTTTTGAGTTTTTTGATTTGTATTAGTACCTCATTTTGTGTGAATGGTCTGTTTATGTGTTCTTTTGACTGGGAAATCTTTCTTGGATCAAAAGTTATCTCACTAGCTGCAGTTTCACTTTCAGGTTTTTCACAGAGTTTTTCAAAGTGGTTCATAAACTTATCCAGTGAAATATTTCCACATTTTCACTGCTGTTACTTGCTTTATTAAGTATATCCCAGTATTCTGCAGGCTTGCTATGTTTTAGGTTGCGCAAGTTTTCATGTAACTGTTTATGGTAGCATTTTGATATTTGTTTTATAAAGCATTTATACCCACTAGCCAATTCTCTTAGCTTCATCATTTTTAATTTTCTTTAGTCTACCTTTTGCTCTCAAATAATCTGTCCTCTTAGTTTTACACATAAAGACAATCTGGCATAACTTGCTAAGTCATTGTAGCAGCACATTTGTACTTCCAGTGTATCATTGCAACATAACATACACACTGTGTGCCACATTTGAATGTCATGCATGTAATATTTCCATGCAATCCAATTGCATATATAATATAAAACTTCAACAGCCGTTTTCTTCATTTTCACTTTTTGACCCTTACCATGTTCAATGCTCCATAACTTCGCCAATTTTTGTAGCAGTCATAATTTTTTGAAACCGTGTAAAACACCCTACCCAACCTTTACAAGAATGTAAGAAAACAATGTTACAGTCAGTCATTTGGTCAGCCGGGGTCACATATTGATGTATTAGTCCAAAGGACTTCAGGGCCTCTTGGCCCATTTTTAATTGTATCTTACCATACAAATATATATATAATTGCTACCAAATGCATGCCTGCACAAGGGAGCACACAATTATTGTTTGAGCGATGTTGTCCATAATGTTTTCCTCAAAAATGTGAATGTACTCGCTGTGCCCTGGTTAACACAGCAGTGCATCCAACAACTGATGTTGGTAGTGGTTTATGGTTGTTTATTGCACAAATTGTTTATAAAACAATGTTTTGACTGATTGTTTGAATTATAATTCATGGCAGAAGCCAAAGTAGAAAGATTTCTACAAAACATAATATAATCAATATGCCCATGTTTAATCTATTTGTAGGGTATTTAATTGTGGAAAAACTTGCCATGTCGATCTTCGATTTTGTTTTAGGTAACAGCAAACTTGGTGAGAAAGAAGATAGGAGTGGATGTGACATATCTGCACCCTCTGTCAATTGACACAGTCCATGTCATCAATGGGGTCAAGGTGACCTTCATCAGT
Organism: Escarpia spicata; assembly: GCA_963995525.1. NCBI lineage: Eukaryota > Metazoa > Annelida > Polychaeta > Sabellida > Siboglinidae > Escarpia > Escarpia spicata. Next base: position 36,293,904 of record OZ023206.1, read on the forward strand.
GCCAACCAGTGAGTTTATAGCTCCACAGCTGATGTCTTCCTAGCTCACATTGATATGTAGCTGATGTTTGGTTTTGTTCATGTGTGGGTGATGTTGATGTGTAGCTCACGATATTATATATACATACATAAAGACATACACACATACATGTTAAGTCTCCCGGATTCACAGGGAATAGATCTCCTGAACGGGAGAATGAATATCTCGTATTTTCAAGGAAACCACAACAACAATGATTTCCTTTCTAATTTGCAGAACTTGGGCGTGGCGTAATGGGTTTATTTCCAGCTGGGTATTGTCTCGTGTTTTTCTGAGTCAACAGAAACGTGTCGAGACTTGCTGCCGATCGTTCATACCGTTTCTGATTGGCTGTTTTTCTCACATTCAGGACTTGCAATGTAAGTGCAACATAATGTTGCACTGTGTCTTCTTGGTCTTCCCTGCGGTGTTATAAGGTTTCTGATTCGATGTTTGTTGCACGGAAACAATAACATGATGAAGCATATGCCTGATTCACCATGCGCTAGTTCAGCAGAGAAGAAAAATACAAGCCGACATGGGCGACTGATTTCACTTTTATATGCCCCACAGCCCCAGTGACAAGGGAGCAACATTTGCATATTGTAGAGTGTGCAATATGCGCACAAATATATTGTCTAGTGGCAAGAACAAATTGCACCACGCAAGTTCGGCTAGTCACTGTAGGCTGCAGAAAGCGACATCTTTCAAGATTCAGCCGCATGGGTGATCATTCTTCACCCAATGTGATGTCTGCAGAGGTCAAGTTTGCGCAGTACGTGGCAGAACGCAACCTTCCATTCTCCGTTGCTGACCACTTCACAAAACTGACGCAGCAGTTGTTCCCATATGTGATATTTCGGGAAAATTCACATCGGGGCATATGAAGATGATGATGATCGTGAAGAAGGCACTGACACCCTGTCTCAACGCCAGCATTGTCAAGCTCTGCCAGAACATCCAGTTTGCATTACTGACAGATGAAAGCAACGATCAAGGTGGCAAGAAGATGCTGGTCATACTCATCAAGGTGTTTGACCCGCAAATTGTAAGATCCATCATGCAATTTGTCAATATTCTGATTTGCAACATCAGCACAGGGGAGATCATCTTCGAAGCAATCAACGACTGTTTCAGGTATTTATTGATTTAAACAGCTTTGTCACTTATCAGATTCAATCTTTGTGATGAATTTAATATATTTAAGACATCCTCTTGTTATTTGCTCAATTGTCAATTGTTTTTATTTGTAAATTGAGTGATAACATTTGTTTAAAATTGTTTTATCAAGAAGTGCATTAATATTATTAAAAGTAATTAAAAGTCTAATTTTTAGTTTTTCATTTACATTGTAACATTATGTCACTATTTCTGATTATCTTTCAGCAAATAAGGAATTCCTTGGCAAAACCTCATCGGACGACTGCAGCGTAATGAAAGGTCGCCATAACTTGGTGTTGTCGTGGATCAAGGTCATGCAGCCGAACTTGCTCGACATCAGCTGCTTCTGTCACCTGGCAAATCTCTGCCCATGGAAGAACCCGTCAGTCGGGAGTGAACCACAGTGTGAAGTGCAAGGAGTACCGGGAGTTGCTTGAATTCTGTAACATGGCTGCGCTTAAGATCCTTAATTAAGCACGCCAGTACTCATTGGCTGAGCTTGCAGCAATGCGTGAGATGCTTTCTGCAGCAGTAATTGGCGATGCTGGGCTACTTTGACAGTTACGAAGACTGAGAACGACCGGGGTGCGTAAAGTGATGTGCCAACTACCTGGCCAGTGTTCAGATATTCCACATGGTAGATCGCCATTCTCATCTCCAAGATGAATCGCATGCTTCGTTTGTTCATGGCAAAGTTTGTCACCATGAGAGTTACCAAGTCAGCTCCAGATCCGTTCACAGACAGGTCCCTGCAGCTTGATGACAAAACTCGCAGGTGGCGTGGAGATGCGCACCATGCTGACTAACTGTGGGGACGACTTGGAGACAGCACAGCAATACGTATCTTTAGCAGTATGAGGAAGTTCCTCATCTTGGTTGTCGAGAAGATGGTGAAGATCTTCCACCATGCCGTGCCGAAGGATCTCGCTGTGCTGAATCCCGACCCGGTGTTTGTACAGTTAGCGAGTTCTACAGCGGTCCACGATTTGGGACTCTGGCCTCGTGACAGCTAAGCAGCTTGACCGCCTCATCACAGAATTCCAGGACTACCAGCTGAGTGTGGACGACAACTGTCATCGTTTCCAAGTAACAGTCATGTTGACAGTCATGTTGACACCTTGAGAGAAGACGACAGTTGGGTGTTCAGTACGGTTTCCACTTGTCACACGTATGATGACAACTTCAAGATGAATCGCATGATGATCAGAAGGCCAACAGTGAGCGAGAGTTCTCAATGTGCCACAAGATCGACACTGCCTCCCATTCGCAACTTGGCAACGACACTCTGTATGTGCTCCGATCATGCAAGGTCAACACGGACGATCTATGATATGCGTTTCTGCCAGACAGGGATCTCCTGAAGTGAGCCAAGGCCGCAATGTGGGATCACGTGAAGGACCACCAGTAACGTGTTGATGAGTAGGCCTGTAACGGGATATTCTGTACAATATTGACATTGACATTATTCTTTTAGATATCTAGATCTGTGATTCTATGTGTTTTAATAAAGTATACATACTTGTGCCTGTCGTGCAATGTAAAGACACTGTATGCTGTATATGAGATCAACACGGACGTTATTATTTTGTGCTAGACATCTCTGATTATATGTGTCTTTAATAATAAACTTTATTTATACACCATCAAATCCGGGACTAATGACCCCCGTTCACGGGTGTTTACAAATTGGCAATCATATAAGAAGCATAAAAACACATTTAAGAGAATAAATAAGAAAATAAATAAAATTAGCAAACAATATCCTAGTATATACTGTATATATATATATATATAAACCCGAGTATAGTAAAATTACGGGTAAATGCAATGATAAAATAAACGATTAGCAAAAGTGCTGAACAGCTGAACCTACTGTAAAAAAAATGTGATTCTGAGATAAATAAGACTAAAATGTATTAAAACTATATGGATGAATAATGCAAAGGTTAAATGATGTCTGATTATATTAGTTTGAGAACAGAAATGTCTTCAATAATTTTCCAAACTGTCTAGTGTTCTCAATCGCGCGTAGTTCCAGAGGCAGAGAGTTCCACAATGTCGGCCCAGCACATGCAAACGCCCGGCGACCATAACGTTCTAGGGTCACGCGTGGAACATCCAGAAGCAGACCACCGCCAGAGCGTAGGGTCCTGCGTGGTGCGTAACGATGTAGCAGTGACGCGAGATACACTGGCGTGCCTGCATACAGTGCCGTGTGTACAACCATGAGTAACTTGTACTCGATGCGCTTTCTCACTGGGAGCCAGTGTAGCTGTTGTAGGACCGCAGTGATAGATCACGGGTCACCTCGTCGAAGTTGCATCACAACACGAGCGGTTGACCGTTGGACTCTCTCTAGACGGTGCAGCAGACGGTCAGGTATACCAAACAGCATCGCATTTCCATAATCAATTCTGGATGTCACAAGTGCATGGACAAGACATTTGCAGACGCTGGTCGTCATTGCCTCTCGTACACGAGCAATTCTCGAGAGATGGTAGTAAGCACTTCGACATACATTTGCAACCTGCATCGCCATCGATAAATCAGCATCGATTGCAATGCCAAGACCACGGACAATGGTCGGTGTCGCTACGTATTGTCTGCATATGTCGACATGATCAATGAGTATTGGTCTGCGCAAGCTCGATGAACGTATAACAATTGCTTCCGTTTTGTTCTCGTTGAGAACCAGTCCGTTGTCATAGAGCCACGTTTTAACTTCACTGATGGAAGCCTCCATTCTGATGAGAGCATTTGTATGCTCAAACAGTGGAAAATCGACGTATAACTGCATATCATCGGATGGTGTTGTACGCCGTGTCGGTTGAGTAAATTCGTTAGAGGCGCAATGTAGGCGTTGAAGAGCACCGGCCCAAGAACTGACCCCTGTGGTACTCCGGATCTCATCACGGTACACTCAGACACTTCTTTCCCGACACGCACGGCTGAGGTACGACCATATAGGTATGACGCCAACCACGCATGCGCTTCGCCGAATATGCCGTAGCCAAATAGTCTCCGTAGTAAGATATCGTGATTTATTGTGTCGAAGGCTGCTGTTAAATCGAGAAGCACAAGAAGTACTCCACGACGAGCATCAATCGCTTGCGCCACATCACTGTGAATGCGTAAGAGTGCTGTCTCCGCACTGTGGAGTGGTCGGTAGGCACTCTGGTAGACGCCCAGTATGCCATTCTCGTTCAGGAAGCGTTGCAGTTGTCTTGAGACGAAGCGCTCCATTGTTTTCGCCACAAACAAAATGTTCGATATTGGGCGGAAGTTAGACAGCACATTGACATCAGCACCTTGTTTTTTCAGTACAGGTGTTACGATGGCGTGTTTCATCGACTGTGGGACTAAAGCAGTGGAGAGCGACGCATTAATTATACGTGTAATAACTGGACACAGCGCTTTAATGTTCTGTTGAAGGAGTGACGTTGGTAGCGGGTCCAGTTCGCATGAATTGGTAGCAGATGCTAAAATTATGTTCTTCACGTCTGCCGGTGAAGCAGCTTCGAAACATACTAAATATGCAGCCACATTCGTCACTACGTCTTCAGTTGACGATTGAGTCATATTGCGGCGCAACGCATCGATCTTCTCGGAGAAACTCGTCTGGAATTTCGCTGCAACAGTAGCTTGTGTAGCGTCCTCGGGTAGCGGTCGGTCTCCAGCTCGACCAAGTAGTGTGTTTGCGATCTGGTAGACACGTCGGATGTTGCCACCGGCACTTGATAGTCCGCGAGATTACTGGGGCATGAGCGTTAACGATGCTACGTATGCATCCATCATATCAAGTGAGGATAACTTCAGGATTTTGTTCAGGAACGTTAAGATGTGATGCCGCAAGATCTGCGGTAAAACGGCTGCCGTCAATGGCTGAGTACTTGCGTCATGCACTCTGGTTTAGGTTGGCGTAATCCGCATTCAATCACACGGTGATCTGTGAGAAGAGTTTTTGGCTCAACTGTTGTGGCTATGACATGAGATGTTCCCGACGTGATAACCAGGTCCAGGATGTTGCCGCGCTCATGTGTTGCGCTTTGCACATGTTGTACAAAGCCATGAGTCTCCAGCAAATCAGCCAAGTTCGTTGCTTCGGCGCATGTGGAATCACCATATCGTGTGTTGAAATCACCACACGCGACAGTCTCTGCAGGGTGGGCCGCGGTGATGAGTAAAACCTTCCCAACGTCATCTAGGAAGGAGCGGAAGTTGGACGTTGGCGGTCGGTACACAACGATCACGCGAATGTTGCAACCAATACGGATATTACGCAGAATCACGCAACAAGTCTCACTAGCATGAGTATCAATGTCAGCACGTGAAACTAGCTGCAATGTCTTTCGAAATAGTACTCCTACACCACCTCCACGACGGGCCCCACTGCGCGGCTGGTGAATGAACGTGAAGTCCTCACCGCACAGTTTTGATTCGACAATCGTTTCGCCTTCTGCCAGCCAAGTTTCCGTTAAGGCGACGATGTCCAGTTCATGCTCGTCGATGTAGTCGTGCACGAGTAGCGCCTGTTTGCGAATGGATCTAGCGTTAATCAGGGCGAACTTCGCACAAAGATGAGAGGAGCTTCGCGCAGTGGAAGACCCATTACCCAAGACCATCGAGGTCAGTGCAATCAAGTTGGCACTGTTAACACCAGTTTGTTTATAAACAGAATTGACCTGGCGGCACCATCTGCTGACCACGTTGGTTATTGGTCTGGACCGTCGTCTTATCCTGGCTGTTATGCCCCGCCTCGTTGGCCGCCGACACAAATGCAGTCTCTCAATATCTTTATATGGTATATAAGCTTGTGCCTGTCATGCAAGATAAACATCAACATGAACGTTATTATTTTGTGCTGAGATATCTAGATCTGTGATTATATATGTGTTTTGATAAGGTATAGGTTTCTGCCTGTCATGCAAGGTAAAGACACTTCATGCTCTATATGAGATCAACATGAACATTATTATTTTGTGCTAGATATCTAAATCTGAGTTATTTGTGATTATATAATATCTTCTCTATCGGATCTACATCACTACATATGATGCTGAATGATGTCATCGTACATGTGAGGTAGATTGTAACTGTCCTCATTTTGATTGTGATCTAGACAGATTTTAATTTAATTTTAGTTCAAAGTTCAATTTTTGCCCTTCAGTTTGGTGCAGTCTTGTTCCATCTATTTCTCCACATCCATACTTTTGTTTCTTCTATATGATCGCAGCCATTGTTTTTAATAGTTATAGTACTTTTTTGATTTAAGATTGTAGTCAGTATTATAAAAATACAAGCAATTGTGGTTTCATTATTTTCAGTTGTCCTGGGTCAGTGATGATTCTGTTCCAACTGCAAAATGGTCAGGTGATACTGCACACCGGAGATTTCCGTGCCAACTCAACGATGGAATGCCATCTGGCAGATGTCAAAGTAAACCAACTTTTCCTCGACACAACGTAAGTATAAATACTAGGAAAAAACATCCTCCATAAGGAATAACTTTGTAAGCAGATTTAGGAGACCGTGTTCATTTTTGGATAAGAAACCAAGCAACCGAGTCATTAGTTTGATAGTACGTGCTAGAGGGTGCTACAGACACAGTTTCCTTTACACACAGAAACAGAGGACAGTTTTACTAAGTATCTGTACTAGTCGTTTGATAGAGATTACATAACTGTTGTGGACAATTGACATACCAGGGTAAACCATCCACTGATCAGTTGGGGACAGTTGACATAAACCATGCACTGATCAGTTGGGGACAGTTGACATAAACCATCCACTGATCAGTTGGGGACAGTTGACATAATTTGGAATAGTCAGAGAAAACATGTATACAGCAAACAATTATCAACTGTCAGATACAAACTCTTGCTATCTCACAGACTATGAGAAATTTGGAGAAAAAAACAAGTGTTATAAAGTCTTCTTGGATCATAGATGAACTCAAAGTTAGATGTCTGAGGTGCAAAATGCCTAGGAGGTGTAACATAATAGACACCATCCACACACACACACACACACACACACACACACACACACACACACACACACACACACACACACACACACACACACACACACACACACACACACACACACACACACCACATATATACTCACACACACACATGCAGCACACACCACACACACACACACACCAAATACACACACCACATACACACCATATACACATGCAGCACACACCACACACACAACATACACACACCACATACACACAGCACACACACACACACCACATACACACAGCACACACTATATAAACACATCACACACACCACATACATGCACACACACACCACATACACACACCACACACACACTATATACACTCACTCACTCACACACCAAACATGCACACACACATACCACACACACACTCACCCACCAAACACACACACACACACACCATACACTCACCCATCAAACACACACCGAGCATTTTTCAAAATATGCAAATTATTGTCACCATTACGAAATATTCTGTTTTTGTCAGTATCTCAGTACATTAACTACATGTAACTACTGACAACAACAAAACAAAGAGGTGTTAATACCAATATTTTGAAGGTCTGTGGCACAGCTCAATGTGTTTCCAAAAAGGATACAACATTCCACTACACTAACATATGCAAATTAGGTGCGCCATTTGCAAAATATTTAATTTATTACATATCGCACGCAGTATATGCCTGATAGGAAACCATGTGAAGTGTCTACCTGCGTTTTGAGGATACACAGAATCGACAGTTAGTAGTCCTGCCAACCACTTTCCAATTAATATGCAAATGGCAGCAGCCATTGAAACAAATCCATGTTTTTTTAATATCTTCGGAACTATTTATGACAGCGTTTCAAATGAGCTGTCTAACGTCATATTGATAGGAACGGGAAATGTGATCCATTATTTGTTGTGCTGGTGTCAGTAGTGAGATATTCACAAAAACAACACATTTGGTAATAGTGACACTAATTTGCATATTTTGAAAAATACTTAAGAGTGCCAGTGTGGCATCACACGGATTTCTTACAAGGTCACCCCAAAGATATAGAAACTGCAAAAAACTATGTCTGGACCCTACTGCCGGACTTAACTTCACACGCACGCACGCACACATATACACACAAACACCATACACTCAAATACAACATACATACCACACATGTGCATACACACCACACACACACAAATGCGCACGCACGCGCACACACCACACACACACACGTGATATCTTGTTTGTAGTTAGATTACTACTATAATTAGTTAGTACTGTAGCACCGGTTCATGATGTACAATTGGACAGAGAATTGTGGTCATCTCAGAGAAATGTCTATAGCAAGTTTTGCTCTATATGTAATCTTTGTTATTGTAGATACTGTAACCCGAGCTATGCCTTCCCCCCACAAGATGAGGTCATCAGACTCGCAGTGAAGATGTCCGTGGACTATCTTGAGCAGAACCCAAAGGGACTAATTGTAGTAGGGTCATACACCATAGGGAAAGAACGACTCTTTCTTGGTGCGTAAAACCTCTATATCGGTTTATACAGTATACAACAAATTGGATAAAAACAATAGTATAATATAAATTATTAATACCGGGTACATTATTTACACTGGGCGAGACTAAACAAGTTTGATTGTCCTTGATAAACAATTATAAATAATTTCATCTCTGCTTTTCTAAAACTAGATTGATGCTTAATATATGCTGTATGTTGAGACATATTTAATAAAAACGTATTCTGAGAAAATTTTTTGTAGAAAGTTGCAGTCTTACTGTGTTACTATGAACACCTAAAAGAGCCAACTAGTTTGCCTACAAAATTCCATGTGAAGCTGATGGAAACATGCTGGATGGACAAAGAACACACACCCACCCTGTTTTATCTCATTCATTACATGAAGATGGACTATACTGGTAATTAAACAACGTGACAAGAAACGTATATTTTTGGCATGATGACCTTTGACCCAGATTGATGACCTTTGATCTTTGTTTTCCCAGCCATTGCCGAAGCTGTTAACTGTCACATCTGTGTGACAAGTGAAAAGAAGACCATTTTGCTGTGTCTTGAAGACAGCTCAATCACAAAGCGATTGACATTGAAGAATCATGATGCCAGAGTTCATGTCCTGCCAATGTCCAAGTTGACCTATAATGTAAGTGAACTCTTTGCAGGTCAGCTTAACTTCTTGCTTCTCAAGGCCATTTACATGAGTGATGTACCCCAAGTTTATCGTGTGATTCCATATTGCACAATCAGTTAATAACATGTCAATGTGAATAACTAGTCATGAGTACAAAAGATTTCAAGGACTTAAGGTAGCTGCACCGGGTATCATGTCAGTTGATTTCTTTATTTTTTTCTTCATAGAACATTAGTAGGTGTCAATATGACCATGTGTACTATTAAAAAAACCAAGGCACTATCATCATATGTCACCAATCAGTCCTTTAAAACCTAGTATTTTTAGTGTGTCTTGGAAACTGACAATGTTTCCATAGTGACGATCATGTGTGCGTCAGCCCAGTTCAAACATAAATTCATTCACCATGAATGCAGATCATAATAGTCTGGTTATTCTCATGCCACTGTGCTGTATTATAATTACCTAAATGTATCACGATGTCAAATCACCAAATACTGGCGTAGTTTTGTTTATTTTCCGATAATGCCCGACCTCAGCCGCCATTTGCAATGACATGTGACTGACCCCAGCAGGTGTCAATCAATCTTGTCTACCACAACAAGTTCAACCCATGGCCCTTCATAACACAATATCATGAGACAACTTGGCGGGAAAACCTTGGGGGGAAATCTCAGTAATAGAAGTGTCTGTCAAATTGTGTTGAAATAAGCCACATGCCAGTAAAAAAGTCACATTTCTAAGCAAAAAACAAGCATCTTGTGACACCCTTATAATGGTAACAACCAGGAAGTATTACTTAATGTAACTTTTTATAAAAACTACAACACTTACAAAGCCATAACTTGGCATATGAACTCGACTTGTGTTTACCCAAAATTGCACGGGATGGTTTTATGTTTGGTGAAGGGGTCGTGCCAAAAATGCAGTATGGATTTTTGCTGTCTTTCAACATTGTAGCAAAATGTTTATGAACCTGTATCAAACTTAATATGCATTTATTTACCAAAAAACACGTATGAATGTCAATAACATGTTTGTACTTACAACCATACAAATTTTTCTTTTGGGGAGTTTCTCAAAATAAAATAAAATGCCATTTTAAGGTGATTTTTGACATATTTTTTAATTGTCTTTAAACACATTTAAATATATCTAAACAACATAAAAAATCTATTCTTTTTGGTCTGGAGTATTGTTTAGTATCTGATGCAAACTCTTAGAAAAAATGGTTAGCTTATCTTCAAAACTTATATTAGAAATGATTAATTCAAAAGAAGCATATAATAGCCGATGCAGCCACCTTAAATCCCAGCACAAAGTTACTCTAGTCATCTTATGAATCTTATCAATATTACATAATCGGTGTAGTTAACAGTTATTGTATGGGCACACCTTGACACTGACGTAATTGATTTTGGAATTTTCATCCTAAACTATTCTTCCACATGGCACAAGAAGATTTATAGTCATAAAAAGATTCATTGTTATTTGATAATGCAAAACAATTGTCCTCCAATGACTGAACCTGATAAACTTAATTGTAGTATAATATGTGGTTGTGTGGTTGTTTAAAGGACTGTGGTTGTTGCATGGAGTGTGGTTGTTGTTGCAGGGACTGTGTGGTTGTTGTTGCAGGGCCTGTGGTTGTTATTGCAGGGTGTGTGTGGTTGTTGTTGCAGGGTCTGGGTGATTGTTGTTGCAGGGACTGTGTGGTTGTTGTTGCAGGGACTGCATGGTTGTTGTTGCAGAGTCTGTGTACTTGTTGCAGGGACTGTGTGGTTATTGTTGCAGGGACTGCGTGGTTGTTGTTGCAGTGTTTGTGTGGTTGTTGTTGCAGAGTCTATGTGGTTGTTGCAGGGACTGTGTGGTTGTTGTTGCAGGGTCTGTGTGATTACCTTGACTTGGTCCAGTCAGTGTTTGACAGCATCCTTGCCTTCCAACCGACTGGCTGGACCCACAGCAAGACAACACCGAGTCTACAGAACCTCAAACCCAAGATTCACCGGCGCGACCTCACGCTGTACGGTGAGTGACGGTCTACATTCTATATGAACTTATATTGAAAACAATATATTTCTGTGTGCACATGCTAAAAATAGACTTCGGGTAAAAGTGTATCCTCGCAATTACCACTTTTAAAGTAGACTGAACTTCTTTTCGGAATGAGTAGGGTGGGGGATCGTTTTGAACAAATGATCTGAAAAAGGGATAATGGCACAACAAGTTTTAGAACCACGGGTCTACAGTAATGTGTCTCATGCTTTAGTTCAGCCGTAACGTGCTGTCACCTTCTGTGCCTATCTTGTATGTTGTTTGTCTTTTGTGTTTCACACCCTACCTCCTGTGATGTCTCTGTGTTTTAGGCTTACCCTACAGTGAACATAGCAGCTACCTGGAAATGAAGCGTTTTGTTCAGTTTCTTGGGCCCGACAAGATCATCCCGACAGTGAACAATGGGAACCCAACCAGCAGGAATAAGATGGAGAGACTGTTCCAGAGTTGGCGCACCGAGAGACGACAGGATCTGCCACCAGAGGGTAGCAGTCTGAGACAGACAGGGCTCAGTGCCTGGCTCAAGTGAAACATGTTGACATCAGAATACCTAACATGCTTTATATTAATGGGGATCTATTATTTTCATTGATTAATTGACATAGTTTTATAGCAGGATAGCACCACATATTGTGTGGATATTATTTTTAGTCCTTTGGCCGAAGGTCCAAGGGACTATTGCCATCACTCTACGTCCGCCGTTAGCTGCCGTATCTCAGAAACCGTTCAGCAACTTTTTCTCTAATTTTGCATAGACATATCTTAGGGCACTGCCACTATGCACGAGAAATCTGTATTTGATTGAATCATTCTAAGGGCTCCCTAGGGCCTCCAAGGACACCAAAACTGGTAAAAATGTAGCATTTTGCCTATTTTTTCAAAAACTTTTCAGCAACTTTTTTTCTAATTCTGCATATACATTTCATGTGGTAGTGTCACTGTACACATTGCCACTTAACTTGTGGATTATTATTATTATAAAACTGCTCTGCTACTGCTTGGTGGACAGTAAGCTGCAACTGTCTTTGAGTTTGTTTACATTTTGACAAACTACTATTATATAGCACTAATTTTTGAATGAATCACATTTTGAGAATGCATGTCATTGTTTGCGGTCTAACTTTTGTATGCTTCATTTTTTGTTGCTACAAGTTGCATTCGTCTGAAAGATTATTCAATTACCTATCCAATGATAATACATTTGTTCTGGTGTTGGAAATATATAGCTTTGGTATATTGTACACAAGGGTTGTGATAGGAAACTATTGGACATTGCGACAGTCCAGAAAGACAGTATGAGATGTGTCATTCAATATATGAAGACTTTCAGATACTTAATTTTGTAGTGCTATGGATTATGATGGGCCTCTCCATTAGCTCCCTATATATTTATGTGAAAGATATAATTGTCATTAAAATATTTCAGAACAGGCTAATGCTAACTGCAACTGTCTTTGAGTTTGTTTACATTTTGACAAACTACTATTATGTAGCACTAATTTTTTAATTGCACGACTAATGCTAATATATCCCACAAAATGACTTCTACAGGAAACAACGTTGGTGTAAATTATCATCCCATTATTCTTACTGACAAAGACCTGTAAGTTAGGTGAGTAACACCTTCGAAGTTCTGACAGCAGGACACCGCCTTCGGTGAAGTCGAGACAAAAGTTGGACAAAGGCTTCAAGTTCAAACGGTCTATCACCGTCCAGCTGACCCATTTTAAATTTTCTTTAGACTACCTTTTGCTCTCAGATAATCTGTCCTCTTAATTTTATACATAAAGACGTAATCTGGCATAACTTTACATTTTTGTAGCAGCACATTTGTACCAGTGTATCATATATATATCACTTGTTGTGTATTACACCCAGCTGTGAAGCTAAGATTCTCTGCTTGCTATTGTTTGATGGAAACTGTGACTAATCTGTAATTGGTCACTGGCAGTAGCTTGTGTCAACAGACAACATTAAGCGACTAGATCCCTGTTAAACTGGACAGTTGCCTGTATGTTTTAAACTGTGTCAAACAGCGAGTCTACCTTTTGCTCTCAAATAATCTGTCCTCTCAGTTTTACACATAAAGACATAATCTGGCAACTTGATAAGTCTTTGTAGCAGCACATTTGTACTTCCAGTGTATCATTGCAACATAACATACATATTACATACTATGTGCCACATTTGAATGTTGTGCATGTAATATTTCCATGCAATCCACTTGCATATATAATGTAAAACTTCAACAGCCGTTTTCTTCATTTTCACTTTTTGACCCCTACCATGTTCAATGCTCCATAACTTCGCCAATTTTTGTAGCAGTCATAATTTTTGAAACCGTGTAAAGCACCCTACCAAACCTTTACAAGGCTGTAAGAAAACAATGTTACAATTTTTCCGACTTATAACTCATTTGGTCAGCCGGGGTCACATATAGACGTATTAGTCCAAAGGACTTCAGTACCACTTGGCCCATTTTTTAAACAAATAAGATGTTATATATGTTCAATGTTATATACTACTATGTAATGTCCCAACCTCAGTGGCAACGTCACATAAAACAGTCGTTCAATTAACCAATGTGAATTGTACATTCCTGCATAGCAGCATTGTCTGGAGATCTGTGTTGTAGTAACAGTCAGAAAGTCTTGTTCAATTAAATGATCTTGTTGGTGCAATGTAGGTGCACTGTAGCATATTTGTATGCTGATACTTTCTTAATTACTAAAGAAAAAATATGAAATGGATAGTTACGAAATACATCTTCACATGTACAGATTTGGTGGTGGAAAGTATCGTATAGTTGTGCTTAGTCAAATACCTGTATTTTATACAAACACTGGAGACAAGCTGTAAACAAATGATCCATCTCGGGGACATCCTAAACATTCTAATTCCGTTGTGTGGCAGGATTTTGCAGTTAGTATCATACAACAAACTATTCCAATACAATTGACCTTTTATGAAGGTCCATAACTTGACAATGGTGTTGCTTGAAGCGCTTGTGTGTAGCTATGGAAGCTGAGGTGCCATCTGGCAGATATCAAGTTACACACAGGTAATTGTAAGTCAAGGATCTAAGTAGGGGTTGAGTACATTTGTGACAGCTCCTAGCTTCTTCACAGCTCTTTCTTGTCTTGGTGGTTGTTGCATTAATCTGGTGCCATTTGACATGGAGCCAACTAAAATGAATTATTCCTTTGTTTTGTTGCATTTACATGTATTTTTGTCTTTTATACATTTCATACTGACATATCACATTTAGCCAGGTACCAGAAGCTTTCACTGCTATAAAAAAAATAATTACATGACCTTTTCTTGTGTCTGTTGGTGAATGTCTCCAGTGTTATGTTTCATCTAATTGAAATGCAATAGTTGTGTTTTGTCCTTACCAAGGTTGCAATCGCTACAGTAATGTTAAAATGTCTCATCGTTATTTTACTGTACTCATTATCATTGCATAATTACCACCTTGTTTACTATCATTTCATTATAGTTTTGCCAACTTTCTTACCTTAAAACTGCCCCCTCAGTTAATTTAGTCTATTGCTAATTAGGTACACTGATGATCAACTTTGTAGTGTGTGCATAATTTAAGTAATGTGTGCAGTGACTTTATTAAAAGTGCATGTACTTTTGCTAGAAGAATTGAATGAATTGACTTTGAGCGTTAGGTTTGGGTAACTTGTGAAAGTGTGAATATGTTATAGTATTTCGAACCATAACATACAAATAATTTATATGGTATGGTTTGACATACAGTAGCATATTCAAAGTTTGTTTGTCCAATGATTTCACCAAAATTAAATAATAAACAATTTAGCACTTTGTAGTGGATAGGTTAAAATTTTTAGCAAACTGCATCGGGAGTGAACAAACTTAATTGAGGAGGGAGTTTTAAATATTCATTGTTTTTTTAAATACCTGTGCTGCATGGTGTACTTCGTGTATGGTCAACCAACTGTCACAGATTATATATTTTACCTCATGGGTTTATGCATATGGGAAGTTTTGATATGTGGAATACATATTGAGTAATGGGGTGGGAGTGAAGTACACACGTGCTTCCCCTCCCCTTGCACCATGTACATCTGATATTTTACCAGAGTTCCAAGTTCAAGACCTGGATTAGGAATGTTAAGTTTGTTGTAAAAACCTGGCTCTCGACATTGGAGACTGTATATATCCTTCATGACTCCGATATGTTAGTCCAATTTCCTTAATCATGGACATAAAATAACCACTTAGGATGATATGGATCCTAGCATTGATCACCCTCAGTGCCAGTATAGAAAGTTTGGCTTGGCGAGACTGTTCTGAAAAGGCTGATTAATTTAATGAAGACCATCAGACTGTGGTAATTAACCAACATTATACAGATGAGACAGTTACTAACAGAGTGTTACAATGGAAGAACAATATGTGCCTGCAGCCATTAACTTTGCCTCCCCAACTCGACAACTTCTGACAATTATTCAAAACCAAATAATATTTACAACCTTCTAAAACTGCTCAGATTCACTTTCGATGTACAGAGATGCAAGAATTTCAAGGATTGTTATGCTGCACCCCCATTTGTTATGTTCAGTTGGCTTGCAGCTACAACCTTTTCCCTACTTCGCGCAGCACAGCTCCGGACATTTATAGGTCCTTATGCGAGGTTTTTTTTGTTTCAGAGCATGTTCAGATAATACCTAGATTTACAAAGGTTTCGATCGCGGCCTTATTGAAACGATCCCCGCGGCACGGTTGCTGTGTCTGTATCCAGATTCCAGCCTCCAGGCCAACGATTGTGTGGTAATAATTGTATATGCATAATTGTTGTGTTTATTTGTTTAGCTTTAACAAACGGGAGTTGCGTTTGTATTGCAAGTTTTAGTTGGTGGTGCGCGTTTCTTTATGTTAGCTTTGGTATGCATTAGATGGGTTTCTAGAATCCTAAGTTGGTTTGAAGTGCGTGCACATTTTGTCCAGGCCTCGGCCTCTGGGAGCGACCTGTTCGATCAAAATACCCTCGTGACCTTCGCAGGTGACGTCACTGCAGATTTCGTAAACATTGGCTACTTTGCATAATCCGGTTCTGCCCAGTTGTCAAGGCTGCTGAATCACTGTTCTCGTGGTTGACACCAACGTTGCCGTATTTTGAGTCCTCGTGTGCAATACTACTTATCACCTTATGCAACTCACTTAATGAACCGTTTTCATGTCTAAATGTCAGTGTAATATACCAAACGTGACTCAACGAACAATTAATGTCATTAATTCTAGAAAGTTCTGGGTGTTCCTGACGCTAAATTCTCCCTATGAGGCTCGCCGCGGCGGGGCGGGATTTTCCACGACGGCAGTGCGTGATTGGTTGAATGTGTCCCACGTGCGCGGTCATGGGACCAAAACATGCGTGACGTTCAGACTGACAGAACCAAAACAAAGATTGCTGACTCTCACGAGGTTTATGAAAACAAAGAATACAAAAATTCGCTCGAACGAAGCGGAATACAGACATAAATCGAACGAAGGATGACCAAAAGAAGATTCACGTAAGGTGAGGTGACCTTTGTTATATGTGTTAGTGTCATCCAGCGAGACTAGACGTGGCAATACTGACTTATATGTAAGAGATGAACTGCCCTGTATCGGTGTATGGGAAAGGCCATACGTCACTAGTACGTTTTGTTGACAATGCCAATGGTCCACGACGGCCATGCTTTATCCAGCCATTCTAAGCACGTTCTTGCCGGTCATAGTAACCCACGATCTCGATGCTCGACACGTCAGTAGCCAGTCGCGTGCAGTTGAGGTGGCAGCTGATGACACCTTGGCACGCGCCTTCTTTCAATTTCCTGGAAACTTAGCTGGCCCGGGGTTGGCAGTTGCCCAGACGCGATGCTGCCAGGTCCCAGGCCAAGCGTCTATACTATGGCACTATGCTCACAGTGTCCTGTGTGGAATTGGCAACCACATCCGTGTAAAGCCGGAGGGATGGGCTATGGGACACATTCCTACTGATACTTCCGTGTATGTGCAGTCAATGCTAGGGTGATGATTAACACATCGAACTTTAGCCAATCTAGTTCACTTGTCCTAGCTAGCTATCTTCCTGGGTGATCACTTGTCCTAACTAATAATCTTCCAAGTAATCCACTTGTCGTAATTAATCATTTCCATAGGGGTACACTTGTACTAAGTAAGCATCTTCCTGGGTGTCCACTTGTCCTAACTAACCATCTTCATGGTTGTCCAGTGTCCACTTACCGTACATCTATCCATCTTCGTGTATGTCCACTTGTCCTAGATACCACCATCCTAACTAACCGATTTCCACTGTTCTGTGAAACCATAGGTTGGGTGGCGAGCAACCTAATGTATTATGAAAACAACTAAAGACGTGTAACTACACGGCATAAACACCTGGTTGATGTTGAGTTGGACCACTCACTACATAAGAACCAGCCAACAGCCAGAGCAGTCAGGTCACATAAGTAGGTTGATCTGATAAGGTGCAGTGTTTGACAACAGCTAAGGTAAAAATAGAGCAAAACACTTGAAATTGATTTGTAAACCGGGAGCAGTGTATCTGAGCATTCTTTGAAATGTGTTTTGTGATAATGATCTTGAGGAAGTTGGATGCCACAGGGTGATGTACGTAATACATCAATAACTGGTAATTGTGAAATGGAACGAACATGCAGTATTAAGAAACGACTAATGTGTTGTTCACATTGCTACAATAAAAAAATAGCATAGTCTGTACATCTACATAGATCTTCTTTCAAGTATATTCATTAGTTGAAGGAAAGGATTTCTGTTCACCATCAGCCAATCTTCCTAACATTTATAACAAGCTTGCAAAGCCAACTCCTGTTTTGTTTTGGTCGGCACCTTGATCCTCCATTGTGACATTTCAAATTTGTTGTTTCAGTCATTGCGATTAGGCAGAGAAACACAAATAGCAGACATCAATCGTGTTACCATAGCAAACGTGAGTGCTATCATTCCAACAGTGGCGCCACCTTACTGCAATGCTGTACACGTGTGCAGTCCTCAGGGATTAACGGGGTGGTGTGCGCAGAATTCTAGGAATCCAGCAACTCGTCAGATGACCGTTGAACGAACCGTGGTCAATGTCTTGGTAAGTTGCTTTCTTGATACGTTTGTCATTGTCACCCTGAATTGTTCACTTTGTCATTCTTTTTAAAGACATTTGTCAAAAGTTGTCCACCTCATTTTTAAGATGTGGAAATCTTGTTTGTTACTAGCATGCTATTTAATCAATCTTTAATTGATAAAACTTTGTTTAAAATGTACAAATTCTTATTAAATAAGTAATGTCTACAATTCCCCTAAACCATAAAACAAAAAAATATGAATAAACCATAAGAGTTAGCACATGTACAATATATATGAAATATTGTAGAAGTAGTAAATCTAGATGTATTATTCTTATTCTGAATAGTCTTATGGGAACTTTGTTACATCATACATGACCCAATAATTTCACAAGCCTGACTTGAAAATGATCCTAGTTGATGAAAACTTTTAACCAGTCAATACAGCGCGATACTTTTGATGTGGATCTTGCTTAAATCTTGTACTAATTTGCCTTAAGTATAACTGCACAGCTAACATCTGCACAGCTAACATCTGCACTGTTGGTTCCCCCTCTCACTTTTCCTGGAATTGGCCAGGTCAGGGCAAAAGGCCAATACGTAACTGCATTGCACAGTTGTTTGTGTGGCAATACTTGGCTAAGCCTTTAAGGACTGGTTTTGTTTTTAAACCACTTGCTTTATACCTGACATGTATTTTGGGCAAGGTTAGGCTCAGTTATAGTTATAATTGGTTTCTCGCAATTAAAAAATATCATTGCTTTCAATATTGTTGCTAGCTTCCCTGACTACATAATAGATGGCAGTTATTATTTTTGTCTGCTTCTCTGTAATTGACAGATTGTGTGATTCTGGAGTTTTCTCAACCTTTTATTATCATTTAGACAATTGTGCATAAAACGTGTTTATCTCCATTCGGATGACAGTAAGAGACAAGAATGAAGTGTGAGCGTTTGTCATTGTGAACACTGCTAAAGTGCAGCTAAACTATTGGGATGGAGTATCGATATAAATGAGAGACAGTTGCCGTAAATACATACCAGCTTCCTGTGCCCTCAATGTCACTGTAAGGTCGTGGTGACATAGCAGTGGGGTCGTTGGCACGGTCATCTGACATGTAAACAGTTGGTGGTGTACTCGGTCTGATTGCAGGCTGCAGCTATCTGTCTGTGTGTGCCAGCTAGTGTACATGTTGCTATCTTGTTGTATTGTCATTTGTGCAGTGACAATCTTTTTACCATTAATCACCTTTTTAATATATATCTAAATTAATATTGCCATGCATAAGAAAATCAGCATAGCCCTCCATTTAAGAGAATTTTTTACAAACATCTGAACATCTATGTATGTTCATTTGCATTAATTTGTTATTGTGAATTATTTCAGTTGTGTACACTGATTTAGATACTTATGTGTTCATTATAGGTTTGGGCAAGGATTTTTCAGTTAAATTGACCTATTTCAATTTGTACTTCAGCCCTTGCGATTATATGTATTGAAATAAAATTTGCACTACTAAAAACGTCAATATGTTATGATAATACAAGTTCAGTAGGCTTCCAAAACAACCTATGAATCAACGATCTACAGGCCGTGGTGACATGCTGCCTGTGGTAAGACGCTATGTTGCGTTGTTACGCTGGCACTGAGCAGAACACTGCGCTCCGGTCAGGTCGAAAAATGAAGCGTAAATCATGCTTCTTCACAGACGTCGTGCCGCATAAATTTTAGTCATATTTAGTCAGAATAAAGTTTATATTGATGAGGAATGGTAGTTTGACCGAACAATGATAAGTACTCGGCCAAATGAAGAAAAATATGCCGGCGACATCCGAATGTAACATAAGCCTATGTGTAACTGTCATCTTTTGCTAATAACTTCACTATTTCACATCAGATCGACCAGTGCTTATCACCAATCGATTCGGCATTAAATTTGGAATCAAATAAATGTTCTTTTTGTGAAAATTACATTTAATTTGTTGCCGCGCGCCGATACGATCTACACAACAAATAATGTTGTATTGATGACTTGTAACGAATACTTTGAGTATTTGTTTACCGTTAAAAGTGGATCTCCCATCGCGATAAAATAGACTGATCCACACAACCTTAGCAATGGATGTTAGTACAAGTCGATCTTTGGTGTGGGGGCACGCTATGACTGTCATTAACTGACATTTTGCTAAACATTCTTTGTGCTATTTTCGCTGTTTGTTATCCCACTTTATATGATCGAATATGTTTTATGTATACTATAACATGTATGTGTTATGTTAAAAATGATTAGGGAAATACAAAATATGTAATAAATAACAGGAATGTCTGCAAACGGCACTGTTATGCCCATGTCCGACTGGCGAGAATATGCTAGCGTGTCATTGCTATTTAGGCCGACTTTCAAATTGTGTTTATGATCTACAGATAAGCATGGGAAATCGTATTTATTATATAATATCTATTTACTCTACTTTGGAAATAATGTACGTATACACGTTATATGTCAACATAAAGCAAAGATAATATCATATAATAAAGTAGTGTCGATGGTGGAATGCACAGCGGGTCGAGATTGACGACAATAACTTTGATAAGAATGCATGTTGGTTGTTCCTTTTGCTATGTGACCAAATAATTTTGAAATGTACACTAATATATTTTAAAACAAATATCCAAATTTACAAAATTACAAAGAAACAGTGTTTCTGTTAAATATGCAATAACAGATAGTTTTAATTCAACATTTGATAAATAAAACAGTTATACTTATACAAAGTAAGCTTTATTTCTTACAGAACTCTCTAACTAAAGTACATTAGAAATATCCCATTATTTCTTCATGTAACTACTTTATTACATTGTAATGGTTGTTCTGGTTTCAGGTCCAGAACAGTTTTAGTTTTGACAATTTTCCAAGACTCGGTCAGGGAAAGGAAACCCATTCACAAAGAGTCTGATAAAAACCAAACAACCTGACATAGCTCAATGAAACTTGTTTTAATGTCCACATGTCAAATTTATCGTTCAGGTGTTCATATTTTTATTTGCCCGAGTTATATTTTTCAATTTTGTGCTTGTCTCCTGCCAGGTCTAAACTGCCAAAACCTCATTATGAAAACAAAAACTATCATTCACATCCATCTCATATTTTGCATACTAATTATGTATGTTGTTGTCCTTGGACAGGTGTAATATTATGAGATTCAAGGTATTAATTAAAAAGTTGTATTATGTCAAAAATTGCATTTTTATAACAAAATACTTGCCCGATCTTATACATTAAACAAAAAGACATACATTTGATTTAGGTATGTTAGATAAAAATGCATAACAGTTTGTGTAATGGTTTGGTTAGATTTGAAGAGACTGTCAGTGCCTTTGATGCATGTGTCATAGGCAGAGAAACATAGACAAGCATTTAAAAACAAACAAATCATCACCAAAAAAAACATCACGTGTAAAAATGGGCTGGGCCTGATGAAACAATATCAACAACCAGGCATGGACCAGCTCAGTGTTGATATATTATTACAACTATACGCCCAGGATCAGTGTTTTGGTTTGCTGATTGCCTGGAGCTGGTAGCAGCATGTGTTCTACTGACCTAGTGCAGGTCTTTCTTCTAAGGTTGAGCTTCAAACACTGTCAGTGCAGCGTTGACATGTTGGCTGCCAGCCAAATGACAGTGCACCTTGGCTGCTACAGGGATCATCTCCAAGCTTTACATCACACTGGAGAGAATGGGCGTTGCTTCAACATCTGGGGTGATATTTAGGTTCAGTTCCCTTAAATATTGTCATATTACAGTATTATTGATATCTAAGGTAAATTATTGGTATCTAAACAAATGTGTGTTGTGAACTATTGAATATGCATGATTGTAATAAAACTGGTAAATAAAGTAAATTAACGTCATACCATTATTATCTCAAACTGTGAATGTAGCTTATGTATCAAGTTAATAATAATACTAATAAATGTATTCAATACATTTGCAACAAACAAGGTGGACTAAATATTTCAAAATGAGAAAATGTGAATAAAACACACAATAAAATAAAAGAATAGTTTTGTATTGTATTAACATTATGCCTGGAACTTTGTACTTTTAAATAAATATAAATATGTATGTATCACAAATGTTATATAACTCACAAGAGTGTTTATACTTAGTGCTATGATTAACAGCATTGTAAACTCTAATGAATGTTGATTGTTGTCAGCCTTCTGTGCCTGACAACACATGGAGTGAACAACTGCACGACAGACCTAAAAACTCTTTAATAAATAAAATTAATAAGTTGAAATACAGTGTACAATAACAACTAATAAATATATATATATTGTTTTCTGGTAGAAAAAACACTACACGCTGCACTGGTAGAGTGGACCCCAAACTGTGCTAAGTGTCACATCAACAAGATGTACACAGCAGCACTGTTGACTTGACCTCCTTATAGCGGGTCCCATTTAGCAATGACAACTGTCACAAATATTTATTGCCGTGTAGGAGTGACAGCCTACCTGAGGTCACACTCAGATCCCAGGAAGAATGTCATCAACAATTCATTCACCACCATTGTCACTTATCATGTGGCACAGTTAATCTACCTGGGCAGTCAATTTATTTCTGCGCTACAACCAGCCAGATCTGCCACCAATTTGGTATTAACTTGCTGAGTTATCACCGTGGCACCAACTTGTCAATATTTTACTACATTCTGCTGAGGAAGTCAGAATGTTGGCTAAGACCTACCAATTGAGTCTTCACCTTGGCTGTGATATACTAATCCAACCTATACAGTGTTTCCCCTGGTATATGACGAGAGAGGCCTTGCCATTTTTCTATGCCGCCTCATCCAAAATATGTCAAAATTGCCACCTCGTAGCTATTTCGTGCACCCTTTTTTTTCCCGCGATATATTCAGCATTGGCGAATGATGCGAAATGACACCACAAATCACAGATTTGTAGTAACATCGTTTGGTCATCTTAACATCACTCAGAGCCGGTTAGGATTTACCTCTTAGAATGAACTCCATTGGACAATGTGAATGACATCACTTGTCAGTTGTCCAGTCACGGAATATTCCCACGGGATCCCCGGTGTCTCCAATGGTAACACCTTGTGGAGTTTCAACATACTAGATATCTAGACATTCATGTAACATGACAACCAAACAATAACTGCTTTTGGGAGACATGTGAAACTCTGGAAAAAAAACAAAGAAAATGGTAACTGAACTAAGATTTCTTTTGCGCTAAATTTTACAATGATAGTATGTGCCCACATTAAATCAGAATGCTGGTGTAGCTGATGTTGGATTTCTGGTTTATGCCGGTGGTGGGAGTAAAAACTGTGCAGGCCTGTAGGAGTACATGTCACTAGTCGGTACTTGTGTTGAATCTGGACCCTTTTGAAGCCCAGATAAAAACCATGGATCCTATTCATTAGTCGGCACTTGTATCAAATCCAGACCCTTTTGAAGCCCAAAATTTATAGCGACCCAATTTGCGCTAGTTTGCACCTCTGCAGCCGTGCGTTACCACACCTTGCGCGTAAAATGAGCGATATAGCAGCATATGCATATATTTATATATATGTATATGTTGATACAAACCGGGATGCTATTTACGCCTCAAAAATGCGCTAAGACGCAATGTTCTTAAAGGTAAATATGCCTAGGATAATGTTGAATGATGGAACTAATTCACTGAGGTATCAAAGTTAGGCAATCTCAAGCTATAACGGCAAAATCGAGGTGGGTTCTAAGTCGACACAAGTGCCCACAAGTCTACTCAGCTAATGTTGTATGCTGTTTTTAGCAAAATAAGGAATGCGATTCATAAGATATCTTTTGTGCTAAATATATAATATGTATTCCGACAAAGTTGTGCAAACAAACTTTTGGGAAAGTTTATTTGAGTGAAGTACTTAAGAATATAAACCGCCAAAGTTCATATCTCGTAAAAGACACCCAAAAGTGTGTATACTAATGGATTATCAATACCTTGGGCTATGCAATAACATGTTTGCACAGAATGTGGATATACTACAAAACTGACACTGTTTTATAAAAAGGACACAATTTGAGAAACATACTTGTGACTAATAGGCTAATTTTGGGACATTCCAAAAATGACTGTTTAATTAATTGCATAGCATGCTAGAAACAAATAAAGTATAATCTTTGGAACAGAAACGACCAATTTAACATCATAATATTATGATATGGTAATCATTTAAAGGTGATGAGGGGGAAAAGAGTCTTCAGATGATACCACTGTCACTGACTCTGTCAGTGTGGTAACAAGGCCTGGGGTTAGGACAAAAAAACATCACCACAACCAAGTTCCAATGGTCAAGTGGAAACCACACCTCAACACGATGAAACAATCATGATTACACACTTATCAATCATGATTACTAAATTAATTTTACAAGTAGTGTAAACATGTTTACATGCTATTTTCTTGTTTTATATCTCCCCTCTGTATTCAAGAATAAAGGTTAAACATACCTTAGAATGCACCATTTTTAAGCTAGTTTTTAAAAATGTCTGGGGGAGCATGCCCCCGAACCCCCATAGCAACGCTTCGCTCCTGCGGTGCTTGCGTATCCCACCATCATCCCCACCACCTCGTCCATAATTTTACCCAGGGGAAACACTGCTACACATTGGCACAAATATGCCAGCTAATTCAGCATGTTGGCTAAAGCATGCCAATTCATACAGCTATCACTTTGTCGAAAAAACATGTCATTGTTGTCATTTGAGCCAGAACTGTAGATATTTGAACTATTCCAACTGAGCCACTACTGGCTAAGAAGTGCCATTGCACCCACCTCTTCAGTACACATGTACTCGTGTTGTTCTGGGGGATAATGTTGATGTTACTGCCTTCCTGTCACCATTGATGTGTGTGCAGGGATACGATATCATGCCAGCAAAAAAAACCTAACTTTGGTGCACTGATAACATCTTTAGTTAGCTCCAGTGTTACCTGACAGTGTTGCAAAATACTGGGAAAACAACAATGCCACACAATACCGCAGCGTTTAGAGATCAAGTTTAATTTTTAAAAACAGTGATTTTATTGATATGGTGTGGATGACTGCCATACAGCTGTGTGTACATTTCTCAAAAGTTGTACCAATCACTTCATATTAATAACATTAATAGTTATTAGCAAGGTAATTACTAAATGTTAACATAACATGTTTGGGGATGTTAACCATGTGAGGTCAGTTTATTTTACGATTATAACATCTTATCTCTGTTGTGTTAGAGAATCATTTGAGAGTATTCCTGTGTACCCTCTCGGTTTGATAATGGTTACTAGCACAGTTTAATAATTGTTATGGAGCTGTGCAATCATAGATATGCTCATAACAATTTATGTTAACCACTTAGAAGGGAAACTTTTAACTGTGATTTATTTATTTTTAAACACATTTAAACAATGATTTCTTGAAAGTGTGTCAAAAGTAAAGTATGCCAAGACACATTCATTATTCATATTTGATTATCAATTATTAACAACTTGTTAGAATTAGCTAAACTATTCAAACACAATTGTGAATTTGTTTAGTTTAATTCATGGTGTACAGGACATTGAGCTATTCTGAAACTATATCTACCTGACAATAACATCTGGATGTAGATGCCCTAGAAATGTTATTACTATTATATTATGTATGTAACAAATTTTGTATCTGAGTATATCTCATAAATTTGTCTGTACTTACAAAGTCTGTTATTTTTCCCTAAAATCGGTTCATGCAGTATTAATTAAATTCCTACCCTTCGTCTACCTAATTGTGTTTTATAGAACCACAATTTTAAAATATTATTTTATTGAATGTATGTATTAGGGTCATATGTTCATGCAACACATGAACCACCCGAACAATTAGTTTACATGCTGTCAATATGATACTCAGAACGTAACATTAAATTACACATCTATATAACATAATAATTGTGGTTCGTTAATTAAATCTTTAGGTGAGAAAAATATAGTTTGTACTATACCACATGGTTTTATGAGAAACTGATAAGATTGTGTTTACATGTCTAAAGTGCTGTGATGCCAGTGTTAGGGAGTAAACATGTAATTAGAACATTAGATGGGCGACATGGCAGGGTGTGTGGGTGTGGTACAGACATACTTTAGCTGTGAACCAGTGCCTTTGTATTTCAGCACAGAAGTATGGCCTTGATTACAATTTACTGGATTGAATCAACACCTTCTGTGTCCTAGTCTTGACCTGGGGGTGGAGCCACACCCTGGCAGTGAAGCCCCACCCTAGATGGGTATAACCACACTGGGGATGGTGTGGAACTACAATTTGAGTCAGTGAATTGATGGCTGAACTCCCAATAAGAAGATGGACCCTACTCGGACACTTAGCAATTCTAAAACTCCTGAATATGCTAAATATTGAGATAGTTTAGGGTTCATTCATTCGCCCCGTAATTAGCAAGTTGTTCTGACAAAATAATGATCTTTTTCTTTGGGGTCACATGAATCCACCAATTTCAGGTAACATATCTCACAGCTGTGTGTAATGGTAGAAAAAAATGATTAAAACCATGGTCACGTGAGAAAATGTCCTCTGTTGCAAAAATGAATTTAATGTGTGATAAATGGAGGCAGGTCATTGGCGGGTGTGTGTAGATGTTATGTATGTATATGTGATAATAATAGTTATAATTAGTGAGAGAGACTGAATTAAATGATTTTAGATATCTGAAGTGATTAATGAGTCGGCATGTTGAGAAGCAGCTTGTCCTCGCTGAGTCAGCGTGTTTACTACATTCAGTTCTCTCGCATGTCCTGCTCTGTTTACATCCAGTCCGTATCAATACACCTGAATGTCATGGGTGACTCAGTCGCCATGGAAACAGCAGTCAGTGGTGCCATCTTGTGTTCATAACTGCAGTTATGTACCAGTGGTAAACAAGTGAAGTGTTTATGTTGCACATGTGAATTATTTATGGATGACTTTTCCTTATAAAAAGCTGTCAGTCATACATGTCAGCAAATGACACATGGATGTATTAATTAGTATTTGTTATGTGTGGCATAATTACAGATTTATTTTTAATATCTAGATTTAAGACATGTACACATGTATAATTATTGTGATATTCAGATGATGATATAACATATAAATAATAACTTTTTGTGAGATGTTTTGCTGAAAAAAATTATTGTTATCTAAAACATGGTAAGTAGTTCTTGAATGATTCCCTAACAAAAACTTAATATTTTTAATAGGTGATACATTTGCCTGTAGCCTTTTACTTATCTGACAAAAATTATTAGCAGAATCCACCGTGTAGATACTCCATTGGATGAGACAAAGGGATAGGATCAGTACGATGAACCTTATTTGGGTCATTGCCTGTGATCTTGTTGATTTTTACAATTCTTTTGCGACTTTAAAAACTACGTGTGATTGTGAAGTTAAACAAAATAGTCACTGGCCCTAGTTAATTAATTATCCAAATCATTGCAATGGTGCATTTGTATATTTAATATTCATTTGAATTGATTTTTTTCAGAATTGTTTTCTTAGTACCCTCAATTTGAACATAGTAGACATGTAGTCGTGTTATCCTCTGATGACCAGTACTATAGTGGACAGAACACTGGACATACTGACCTCACCACAAAGCTAGTTGTAAGCTGACTGTTTCCTAATTAAGTGCAGCAATTCAGCTGAGGCTTTGTTTGTGACCTGAGTTTTAGGTGAACACCAGGGAGGCCATGCTCATTACAGGTAGGGGGGTCAGGTTGCTCTCACATCCACCCATCTATCCCTGCAGTAGCTCAATCTTCCTAGAATTGTTTGGGATACTAAAAACACGAAGTTGTTTTGAAGCAGGAATTGTAAACAATTATATGGTGTTTCTATAAATGTGGATGGATGGATTGATCTTCAAGTTTAGGTCGTGGCAACCTCTCTCCCTCTTTAGGGTCATTGCGACCTCTTCCTATATTGTCACATGACTACTGTGTAGTCTCCTCATTGTGCTTCCATCTCCGAAATTAGTGCAGCTGATTCAGCAGAAACCAAATGGGATTTTCATTATAATAAAATTATGATCAGTTTCATAATTTGATTAAGCAACATATATAATAGGTTACACATTATACTGCATTAAAATCACAACAAATAAATATGTTTGCAGTGCAATATCATTTTAAAAAAAGGTTACTATTTATTAACCCATAGATCAGAATAATGAAATAACTGACTGCTGCTGTTGACCATAAATGAATCACTGCATAAATGACTGACAGCGACTACTACATTTACTATTACAGCGACTAATACAGTGACTACTATAGTGACTACTGTACCCGGGTACTACATGTTGTCACCAGCTGGAGTAGTAAACTATAGCAGCCAGTTGTGAAGCCTAACAACCTGTCCTACCTCAGTCTGGAATATTCTGGCCTGACAGTGAGGCCAGAGTCCTGAGGTGACCTCACCTTAGATGACCAGCACTGGCCATGCTGGCCAGAGCCTACTGCTCTAGTGTGGAGACAGTGAGGACACAGCCTGAGTAAACACGATACCAGTAGCTGGATACTACACGTTCCACCCGTGGTGACAACATGGATGTCAGGTTGTAGTAGTCGTTACAGTCGTTGTGAGTAGATATGATATGTAGTGACTCAGTCACTATGAAATATCAGCTCGGACAAACAACTCAAGTAAGTTAATTTTTTAAATATGATTATAAAATAAATTATAATAATAACAATAATGTGTTTAATTCAGATAAGTATTGTGTCAGTATAGAAAAAAGAACTTCGATAAAAACATCCATACACATAACAAATAAATATATCAATAAAAACAGATATTTAAAAATTATACAAAGCCTTGACCCACTGATGCCGCAACTGCGACTTACTGTATATGTCGCTAGTATCAATGCTCTGAATAATTGTATTTACAGACCTGTAAATCCTCGTGATTAAGCTAAAAATAGCTGTTCTAATAATACATTTACATGATTTTATACTAGCTGTAGCGAGCATGTGGCTAGGGCTACATCTCATCGACAAATTGTTTAATTTCCTGTATGAATTGTTATAGGCAACAATAAATGTTACTTTTGGCATAAAGAAGTCTCACTTTGGCTTGAATGTCAGCCTCATCCAATATAAGTCGTTACAAATGACATGCCCAAGGTATTTACAAGATGTGGTAAAGTTTAACTTCTTTCCTTCTAACGTCATTTCCCTGGCAAAATTTGAGTTTCTAGAATCAAAGTACACGATCAGGGATTTACCGGCATTATACTGAACGTCATGTTCACACCCATAAGAGTAACATATGTCAAGTAAAGTTTGTAGTCCTTTGGCGGAAGGAGCGAATAGAAGTAGGTCATCAGTGTATATCAGGTGATTAACAGCCATAGTACCCAGGCTACAACCAATATGTTGTTTGTGTAGTTGTACACTCAAATTGTCCATGTAGAGGTTAAAGAGTAAAGGGGATAAATTTCCACCTTGCTTAACACCGTTGCCCACTGAGAAGAAATCCAAGTAGATAGATCCCCATCAGATACATACATATTGGTTATTGAACTCATTGCTGAGTATTCTTAGAATCTATTTTGGTACGTCACATTGTTCTAATTTTGTTAACAGCTTATGTCAATTGACTCGATCAAATGTTTTTGAAGCATCCAGAAATGCAACATGTATAGCAGCTGTTGGACCATGTTTAGTGTAAAATCTGAGTAATTCCTTAAATGTAAACAACACGTACTCGGCTCCGGTCCATGTTTTGGCTTAAATCCAAACTAATGAGGCGTTGTTTGCAAGTGTGTTTCCATTCATCATCTTTGGGCGGCCACAATCATCGTGCTGATTATTCTGTCGCACATTCTGTTGAATAACACAGTATCTATTACCTTGGAATATTTTAGAAAGGCATATTGGCCTTTAATTACCTTTGTCATTTACCCGGCTTTTTTATCTTTAATAACCAGTACAATAACAGACTCTGAGACTGACTTTGGAATGTAACCATGCACCATACCTGGTAATAGAGGTCACATGGGTAGATAATAGCATCACAATTTGAGCATCGGCAAAATTGATGTGTTCTGCAGTAATACCATCCAGACCTGGTGACTTACTGCATGATAATTCATTAATAATACTCATCATTTCAACTGCAACAACAGTAATTCCATTATTGTCACTGATAGAATCAAAATGAACGTTATCGCACCGGCTATCCTTAACATCGTTAAATATATTTTATTATAATTATTATATTACATATTGTGATATTTGTGTTACTTTGATGGTCTTCTCGTTTTCAAACATGACGGTTTTGTTAGTTTTGTTGATCCTTGCAAGCCAAGGGTGGCAGTTGACTACACCACCTCTAGCAGATACCTTATGCAATGTGCAGGAGTTCACTGAGTGAGTTCTACAGCTGTTCTTGGACCTAGGTCTGTCTGTCTGTCTGGCTGTCTGTCATGCCGTACATGCTGTGGGAACCATGATGCACAAACACCTGTGCCCCATATCAAAATTGAATTTACTGAAAATCCCAGTATGCTTACCTGTTAGACCATATAGCGCAGTAGCCAGTCCTTACTCCCTGGCAGATCTGTTCAATCGAACACCATCTCGACTTCTCTGGAAAGCATTTAGCCATGCTGCAATTAATGCACGAAGACTATTCGTACACAAATATTCACCACTGTCTACAGCCAGGTACTCATTCATACAGCTGAGTGAACTGAAGCAATATAGAGTTTACAAACAAACTTGCTCAAGGATCGACACCACAGCACAGGATTCGAACCCGGGTTCTCTCCGTCGAGAGTCTGAAGATCTTACCGCTGCGCTACTGCACTCCACAATTGGCCCAATCCCAGACAGTCAAATCTTGAATGGCTGCGAGTTGACTGGCTCAGCTTAACTT
The DNA here is from genome assembly GCA_963995525.1 of Escarpia spicata. Taxonomy (NCBI): domain Eukaryota; kingdom Metazoa; phylum Annelida; class Polychaeta; order Sabellida; family Siboglinidae; genus Escarpia; species Escarpia spicata. Next base: position 36,325,395 of record OZ023206.1, read on the forward strand.
CAGCATTCTCACAAAGCATTCGGGTGTATTAAAACTTATATAATCTAATCAGCGGCATTCCCTGGCACTTGAAGATTTCTGTGTGAGCTTTTGTATTTATTTGTTGCATAATATTGTTAATAAAAAAATGATTGATTACTTTACCTTAATTTGGGAGTTTTAAAGTTTTCTTTTAACAGCAGATATTAATTTGACCTTCTTACCAATACAAACTCATCACTTAATTGATGCCATCTGAAATAGTAAAATGTTGTGAAAACAATCTTCATTTCCGTCGGAAAAACCCGGAATGACTGCTTGCTCACAAACGTGTTGATAAATGTAACCTTGACTTGTCAAAGTCACCTTAAAATGTATTTATACACACAACTAAACAGAGCAAACACATCTAGGTCTAGGGCTCAGATAGTAGTTTATTTGTTCCCAGGACAGCACTGACACAGTTAGATTATTTTCGCATTTAATCTCCATTAAACTGTAAAACTGACAGAATATACTTATGTATTTAGCTACCATATGTGTGTGTTTGTTTACCTCCTGTTATTATCTGCTAGATAATCATTCCATGAGTTATGAATGTCATGGATATGTTTACGTCTGTACTATTTTAGTTTGTGTCTACATGTACTATTTTAGTTTGTTTCTACCTGTCCTATTTTACATTCTCAGTCTTCTGCAGCTTTGTGCAGTTTATCCTGGGGGGGGGGGCGCGATAGTGTAGTGGTTAGCATATCCGCCTGACATGCCGGCGGCCCGAGTTCAATACCCGGACCGGGCAGGTATGGTATATTTGGTGTAAAAACCTGGCTCTCAACATTGGGGACTGTGTATCCCTCGTGACTCGGAGATCACGTTAATGTCGGTCCCGTCTCAATTTGGGACGTAAAAGAACCATTGAGGACGACAAGCACCCTGGCAGTGACCACCCTCAGTGCCAGCATAGAAAGGTCGGCTTGGCGATAATGTTCTGAAAAAAGGCTGACTAGTTGAATGAGACCTCATAAGACCATAACATTGTAACCACAAAAATATACAGACTAGTCAGTTAATAGAATGTTGCCGAGTGCTGGAAACAACTAGAACTAGAACTATCCTTGCCCTGGTGCCGTGGCTTTAGTCTGCACACTGTACAGGGCCTAGTCTCCAGGCTGTTTCCATCAACTTTTTATTTCATATGTCACTATTTTCTTTGTATGGATAAATACCAGTTCAAGGTCAACTTACTTTAGGAGATATGTTCCTGTGACTTGTGATATTGTTGTAGATAGAGGGTAATGTTTCTAACATGACTTGTGACATAGTTGTAGAAAGTGGGTGATGTTTCTGACATGACTTGTGACATAGTTGTAGACAGCAGATGATGTTTCTAACATGACTTGTGACATAGTTGTAGAAAGTGGGTGATGTTTCTGACATGACTTGTGACATAGTTGTAGACAGCAGGTGATGTTTCTGACATGACTTGTGACATAGTTGTAGACAGCAGATGATGTTTCTAACATGACTTGTGACATAGTTGTAGAAAGTGGGTGATGTTTCTGACATGACTTGTGACATAGTTGTAGACAGCAGATTATGTTTCTAACATGACTTGTGACATAGTTGTAGACAGTGGGTGATGTTTTTAACATGACATGTGACATGGTTGTAGACAGTGGGTGATGTTTCTAACATGACTTGTGACATGGTTGTAGACAGTGGGTGATGTTTCTGACATGACTTGTGACATAGTTGTAGACAGCAGGTGATGTTTCTAACATGACTTGTGACATAGTTGTAGACAGTGGGTGATGTTTCTGACATGACTTGTGACATAGTTGTAGACAGCAGGTGATGTTTCTAACATGACTTGTGACATAGTTGTAGACAGTGGGTGATGTTTCTGACATGACTTGTGACATAGTTGTAGACAGTGGGTGATGTTTCTAACATGACTTGTGACATAGTTGTAGACAGTGGGTGATGTTTCTAACATGACTTGTGACATAGTTGTAGACAGTGGGTGATGTTTTTAACATGACATGTGACATAGTTGTAGACAGTGGGTGATGTTTCTGACATGACTTGTGACATAGTTGTAGACAGCAGGTGATGTTTCTAACATGACTTGTGACATAGTTGTAGACAGTGGGTGATGTTTCTGACATGACTTGTGACATAGTTGTAGACAGTGGGTGATGTTTCTAACATGACTTGTGACATAGTTGTAGACAGTGGGTGATGTTTCTAACATGACTTGTGACATAGTTGTAGACAGTGGGTGATGTTTTTAACATGACATGTGACATAGTTGTAGACAGTGGGTGATGTTTCTGACATGACTTGTGACATGGTTGTAGACAGTGGGTGATGTTTCTGACATGACTTGTGACATAGTTGTAGACAGCAGGTGATGTTTCTAACATGACTTGTGACATAGTTGTAGACAGTGGGTGATGTTTCTGACATGACTTGTGACATGGTTGTAGACAGTGGGTGATGTTTCTGACATGACTTGTGACATGGTTGTAGACAGCAGGTGACATTTCACACATGACTTGCAACATAGTTAGAAATACTTGTGACATTGAGTTAGTACATGGGTGATGTTGTCCTTAGTCACATGTGATATATATATATATAAAGAAAAATGTGACATAATGTAAAATGTAAACACTAAACAGTATAGGTGATCTATAAGTCCATATGGCTTGTGACATCGCTGTAGACAACATTTCGGAGACAATGTTTGATTTTGTCGAATGCACAACTCGTGACATCTTTTTTAGAAATTTTTGACATTTATTGATGCTGCCCACATGTAGCTTGTAACGTCTTTGAACATACTTGTGACAATTAGGAAGGAGAGGGTGAGGAAAACTTATTGGCCACAGAATAAAATGTTGTCCAAAGTGTGTGTAACATCTGCACGGTGCTTCAGTGTGCCAGGTCAGTCGGTGCTTCAGTGTGCCAGGTGTGCACAGTGCTTCAGTGTGCCAGGTCTGCACAGTGTTTCAGTGTGCCAGGTCTGCACAGTGCTTCAGTGGGCCAGGTCTGCACAGTGCTTCAGTGTGCCAGTTCTGCACAGTGCTTCAGTGGGCCAGGTCTGCACAGTGCTTCAGTGGGCCAGGTCTGCACAGTGCTTCAGTGTGCCAGTTCTGCACAGTGCTTCAGTGTGCCAGGTCTGCACAGTGCTTCAGTGTGCCAGGTCTGCACAGTGCTTCAGTGTGCCAGGTCTGCACAGTGCTTAAGTGTGCCAGTTCTGCACAGTGTTTCAGTGTGCCAGGTCTGCACAGTGCTTCAGTGTGCCAGGTCTGCACAGTGCTTCAGTGTGCCAGGTCTGCACAGTGCTTCAGTGTGCCAGGTCTCCACAGTGCTTCAGTGTGCCAGGTCAGTCGGTGCTTTGCTGTTTTTGCGGCACTTCTCTTTGTTCTGAAGTGAGACAGGCACAGAGCCACTGACATGTTGTGGTTCATGGGAAGGCTGTCCGTACTTGCACAACTTCACAATCAGTCACTTCGATGGCTTCATTACAAAGAAGAAAGCAACTTTTCACTGGTACTCAAAACCACATCTTAGTCATCCTGCTAAATATGATAACATTCACAATATATGATAAGATTAACTGAAATGTCAAAAAATATGACTCAGCCTCAAGTGTATAGTTTAGCTTTGTGTGAATTCACCCAAAGTGAAAAGGGACGTACTCCACAATGTGACTGATTTCTCTGGTTGATGTGGGGCCAAATCACTGCTTCTGAATGTGTATCTTGAAAGTTCATGGAAACACAGTGATTGTACATGTCAAAAACAAACGAACAAAGTAATTGTTGATCTTTTGAAAAGACACAAGAGTTCAGATCATCTCACAGTATTTGTAATGTAATGTTCAGTTCCTGTAGCACAATTATGTGACTTATAAAATTATGTTTTTTTATAATAATTATCTTTATATCCCAGTCGGCATACGTCATCTGATAGAAGTTGTTTTTGTCATGCAAATAACATATGGGAATGACACAAGAACGGTGTTTGTTAGACATCTTTCTTTTCTGGTATGTCAGCTAATTGACATCTGTTAGATATATTTTATGTCTAAAATATTTCTCAAAATTTTCATTTTAATTGAGAAGTAATTTAGATTTTTACATTGTACCTATAAACTGATGAGTTGACCGACTCTGGTCAGTGAAAATGTATACAAAGAGTATTGAGATCCCTAATTTTTATCTAGATTTATATTATCAGAGGAAGTTAAAGTACCAAAAAGAAAGAATGTGTGGTTTAGTGATATACATTCTAGAAAACTTCATTTGTTACAGACAAACTTTAGTTTTATTTCACTTGTTATAATAAATTTCCTTCATTATGACTATAAAATTGTTCATGCTTTTATCACTGAATCTTTGGTGACCAAATTCCTTTAAATTAGAAGATTTTTAGTTTCAATATCGATCATGACTCAACAAAACCAACAGAAGTAATTAAGATATACTTCCTATTTGACACGTTAATCTTTGAACTTGCACTAAAGGTCACATTTCTGAAAGCATAATGCGTAGCATTGTGCTGATAACAATACTCACAGAATAACCTTGGCACAGTTCTTTTGATTGGTTCAATGAGTCTAGTTTGTTCTTTTTCAGTCTAGTGGTCAGATAAGGTCCAAGTGGTGCAGCCAGTGTACTGGCCCACTATACCATATTGTTAACAATGAAGTGACCACAGGTTAGGTGTTCACTGGTCCATGAAGAGCAGCACATTGTGCCACCCAATGTAGCTTATCATTACATAATAATATGCTGTGTTAACTGAAGTGCTGTGTAAGGGAGAGATCATTATCCATGATACGGCTTATGTTTTCTAAATTCACAGGATTTTTAAAAAGTAAACGATATTGTGGATAATGATCTATCCCTTACACTGCTCACATGAGACATTTGATGAACATTTTGTAATTTGGAACAACTGTAGCATCAGACAACAAGAAATAAACTGACTTTGGAGCAATAGTTGAAACATGTGCAACGTTTCGACGCATCTATAGTGGATCTTGATCCTTGCTCCATAAGTAAGTATGTTTCTTGTTATCTAATGTAATCTTGGAGCCATGAAGAATATATTTCTTAACTGTAGCATTGCAAACAATTATACTTTTTCGCAACCCTACATTTCTACAATTGTTCCAGGATACATAAATGATCCCTTGTGGCGCCCTACGCCACATCCCAAACAGAGGCAAGTTCTGTGTACTGTTATATAATGTGATCATTTGTTTATGTTGCAGGCTCAGCCATCAGAGGTGCAGCAGAAGATGGCACTGTCAGAGATGTTCCATGATTACATCACCCCCCTTACCATTGTCCCTGACCACAGTCTCCCCTCAGAGCTCCCAATGGGCACCTTCAGCCCCAACTCCCTGCTTATGTATGAGCAGCCTTGCGACCTGTTTGGTGCTCAGGGCTCGGGGGCGTGTAGTGGCATCAACATGGCGCCCTTTGTCCCTACAGGGGACACGTTTGACCTGAACCCCGTGCTGGAGCAGAGCAATGACTTGTTGTCGCTGGTGGACGATGACATCGGAGCGAGCTCTTGGAGTGCCGAGACAGACATGGTGAAGGCAGAAGACGCGTTTGTTGACAAGAAGGGAATCATGCAGGGCCCGACACTGGCCGCATTAAACGATGACCCGTCTGTGCCGTCAGTGTCGACGGTGCCGTGGATTGATGACATTGACACACTGATCAAGAGTGACATATCGTATACGTCATCTGACTGTCACATGACCCAGAGTGCGTATCTTGATGACCAGTGCGAGCGGGAACCAATCACGGCGGCCGCTGCGTTCTTCAAGCCACCCCAGCTTAAACAACCAACTTGCACTGTGACGAAGATGTCACCCCCTGCCTTCTCACCCCCCACCCCTGACAACCCCCTCCCAGTGCAAACCACTCACCCTGGTTCACGGACTAAGAGTTACTCCATTGTGAGAACCCTTAAACCATCAGCGACAGTGACATGTGACAACTCAGACTTTGACAGCAAGTCGTCACTCACGCATTTACTCTCGGTCAAAAAGGAGAGAGATGTGCCAGTACCTGTTGTCATGCCAACGCAACTGGCTACACAGTGTCCAATGCCGCAGCGATGGGGGGTCAAGAGGTCACCATCGAGTGGCGACTCGAACCACAGCATGGATAGGAAATGGGAAGAGATTAAACAGTTCATCCACGATGAGAATGAACAGCAGAGGTTCGCACTGATGAGACGAGTGTCGGCCATGCAGAAAGAGATGACAGAGGCATCGCCAGTGAAACAGATCAAGACAGAGCCACAAGGTACGTGTGAGTCAGCAGATAGGTCACTTCAAACTGTTTCTTGATTTTTATTTTACAGTAACATGTACCCTTCCTTGTTCATGAATTGTGTGTTCGTAGACGTGAGTGTGTTCATGATTCGTGTGTTTGTAGATTTTGTGCTCATGAGTCGTGTATTTGAAGACCTGAGTGTGTTCAAGAGTCGTGTTTGTAGACGTGAGTGTGTTCAAGGGTCGTGTGTTTGTAGGCATGTGTTCATGAGTCGTGTGTTTGTAGACGTCAGTGTGTTCATGGGTCGTGTGTTTGTAGACATGTGTTCATGAGTTGTGTGTTGCAGACGTCTGTTCATGAGTCGTGTGTTTGTAGACGTCAGTGTGTTCATGAGACGTATGTTTGTAGACGTCAGTGTGCCAATGAAGGAGGAGCCAGAGCCACAGCAGGACCACTACATGAGTGACACGGACGACAGCGACTTCTCGGATGCAGGTCAGTCTCTAGTCAGTCACTAGTTCTCTCATCCCAGGTTTTGTTATACAGGCTGTATACCTATCCTTTCTGTGGGCACCAGTTACGTTAAAGGCACGCCTGTGTTCAAATCAGTTGTGTGTGAATATTCTTAAGGCATATGTCTTAATACATTGTGCATACGTGAATGATTTCACGTTGAATGTTAGACTGGGTAACTTGTTAGCCATGCTGAGATCACAAACACTGTGATGTCACCTTTTTCTGCAGATTTTGTTTTGGCCAAAATAAGCATAATTTAATAATTTTGCACAAATGAGCTACCATAGTGTAATTGATAGTATGACAAGTTAAATTTCTTCATGAAATAACTCTGAAACAAGTGAAAAATTGAAATAAAGTTTTAATGAGTCTCTGAATATGTTGTATTGTCTATAAGAGTTCTGTATTAATGAGATCTCGCCTGTGTGTGCAGAGTCGCTGGCAAGTCAGTCGAGCTATGCGGATGAGCTACTGGTGGGCGGGGCCCAGAACAAGAAGCGATACTTCTGGCAGTACAACATGCAGTCGAAGGGACCCAAGGGCAAACGTCTGTGCAAGTCCGTCGAGGTCCATGATCCCCATGTGCTCAACAACTTTGAGGACCCTGTCTTTGACCCCGAGCTCAACCACATGAGGTACAAACACAACGGGAAGGCACGGCGCGGTGACGGCAACGACGTCACACCAAACCCCATCAAGTTGTACAAGATAGGCAACGAGTTGTGTCGGCTAAACAACGCCATCACTGACATGACACCACCCCTGGAACTCCCCACGACCGTCAAGTCTAAGTCACGAAGGGAGAAGAATAAGTTCGCATCACGAGCATGTCGATTGAAGAAGAAAGCTCAGCATGAGGCGAATAAAGTGAAACTGTATGGACTACAGCGAGAACACAGTAAGTCAGCCTTCTCCTACACGCTCTTCATCAGTTTTCCATTTAGCATTCATCTGCAAATCCATACTTGAAACATGTATGTAACATTGTTAATGTTCATAATCAAAACTTTTTATACAACTGTTGGTACATGAAATGGCTTAACCTTGGCAAGCACGCTTTCTCTATAATTGGCAGCTGCACCAAAAATCTGGTAAGAACTTCCCCATTGCCCTAAAGTTATCCAAAACTACAGCTGCCCACTGCCAAAGTTTGTAGACATTCGATTGCACTATGATCATACTTATATTTTATTATCTATTTCGATCAATTAAGCAGATCAGAGGAATTTTCATGTATCTTGTTGCCAATGTTATGCTAATGTGCATGTGTGCATGTTTGTCTGTCATGTGACCATGTTTTGTGATGTCACAGATCAGCTGATGAAAGTGTTGGAGTCGATGAAGACAGAGATAGTGGAGAGAGTAGGCGGGGAGAGGGGAGACAAAGACGGCAGCTTCACGGACAGACTGCAAGTGCTCATCGACAAACACCTGCGTAAGTCAACACTTCACATCATGTAGTCTACACTCATACAATATTTACTTATATTTCCTATATTTTTATTGCAATTCCCATATTTTCTAATCAAATTTTAAAACATTTTATATTTTACTTGTCATTGTTGAGACAAAATGTATAAGTTGATGACCACCTGAAAGTGTGCAGCTGATTCAGTGATATTGTATGAAGTCTTACTTGACAAAATCAGTTGGATTAAATTTCCCATCCTGTAATATTAAAGTAAAGAACATTTTGCATTGTAATTATTTGGTCAGGTAATAGTTTTTTCATGTCACCTCATTATATATATTGAGATGACTTGAAGCCTTCTTGTATATTTAAATGTTGTTTGTCAAGTTGGAGGACTGTTGTTTCGTATTCACTGTGTCACAGTGGAAAAACAAATCAAGTGAAATATTTAGTCATGTTTTAAAATAACTTGGTAGCCATGTAAATTGTTATGTTAATGTTACTATGGCGACTAAGTGAAGTGCTGTGTCTGCAGGGAGCATGGTGGCAGGCTACACCACAGAGTACGTCAACTCCGTGCTGGAACATATTGCAAATGGCGACCCCACTGGCGGCCTCGACTTGGAATGATGACCTGGTTACCATTGAATAAGACTCTACTGGTGGTTTCGGCTAGGAATGGCCTTGTTTCCATTGGATACGACCCCACTGGTGGTCTCGGCTTGGAATGACCTTGTTACCATTGGATACGATCCCACTGGTGGTCTCGGCTTGGAATGACCTTGTCACTATTGGATATGACCCCACTGATGGTCTCGGCATTGAATCAACCTGTCGTCATTATGTGTGTATGGATGCTTTGTATAGAACTCAAAACAGAAACAAATACTTTATTTACACAAGAGTCAGCACTGACAGAACAATGTCAGCATCACCATTAACAAACAACTGGTACACCCTGTGACCATAGTGACTGATTCACCATGGCATTCAGTTGTTCTTACAGAACAGCTTTGCCTATTAAGCATGCAGTGTGTATTCTGCACCAGATTGATACGGATTACCCACAAGCATTTGGCTACATACTTTGACAATGGGAGAGTGCGCTACATGTACGAATTCCTCGCAATCTTGTATATATGACAGTTCACAGTCGCACAAAAAATCACGCCAAATTTCAGTGACTATACTACACTGAAACATCCTTCAGTATTGTGCACCAGACTCAACGACTGCCGACTACTCGGCTTACAAAGACATTTTATCTACAGTGATATATATATATATATAGACGATGACACGTGCGAGACGGCATTTATCTTTATTTAGACAGTTTCATATATTAAATTTAATATGTATGGTGTATATATTAGTTTGGATATTAGACATATAGACTGTGATGAGTGGAAGTTTGAGTGGTATTTGGGCGATCAAGGAGAGTATCTAGTCAGAGACAAGTCACGTGCTTGTTGTGTGTCCTGCATCTGGTGACATCACAGAAGAGTCGGCCAGAATCTACCACATGGAAACAGGAGCAACAGGAGCAATGGATTTGTGCTTCAACAAATCTGATGTCTTGTGCAGTGAAATAGAGTGCATTTGTTTCTGAAATCCAGTTTGTACATAGATACACAGAGACCAATGTTTTTACACAGCAACATTAACAACTATGATTCATTAGTTAATTTCATGTGAACATTTCAAGTTCAATCCCATGATATAAATTGATGTTGAAGTGTGAGATGTGTAACTTAGAACAGTTGATGAAAGTGCAGGTGTATGGCACTGTGACAGTTGATAAAAGAGCCAGCAGATGGCGCTGTGACAGTTGATAAGAGAGCCAGCAGATGGAGCTGTGACAGTTGATAAATGATCCAGCAGATGGAGCTGTGACAGTTGATAAAAGACCCAGCAGATGGAACTGTGACAGTTGATAAAAGACCCAGCAGATGGAGCTGTGATAGTTTAAAATCAAGCCAGTAGATGGAGAGTAATAATTTATAATAAAGCCAACAGGTGGAGCTGTGACATTTGATCGTCCAACACACCAGATACTATTTACAAGTTGTGTTGAACAGTTATGTAGACATTGTCGGCCTATATCGCTGACATTGGCATTGTGTGTTTAGGTGCTGTTTGCTTGCACTAGCATTGCCACTGTGAACAGTTCAACAATGTATGTAATGGCACTTATTTATAGTAGTGTAGTGCGATTGTGTAAACTGTAAATAAGCTGAGAATACCACGTAAATGGGACACTTTGTGTAGACTCCTTCACGTCGACTTATTATTTCATACATTTGAAAATGTTGTTGCTGTGGTGCAGTGCCTGGATATGACGACTACATACAAGAATTGTTGTGGTTGAATACAACAGTTTTAGAGCATTGCTGGTTACACGGTGTAGCATTTCTCCTGCCAGAGCAATGGCCTCGAGGCCACCCAAAGGTGGCAGTGGACTTCGTGGATCACGTTTCTACATAGACACATGGATGGATGTGGATGCTGAAATTGTGTTAGAACTCAGTGTCGTTATAATTATAAAATTTCAAGAAGAGCCACAACAGATGGCATACTGTGACGGCAGCCACAGTGCAGATGAAACATGAGCATTTGGCTCACAATGTTTCAACCTCGGTCTTTCATGGACAGAAGCGCACTCCGCTGATATCATTTTGTGACATGTGCACCAACAGAGCACCTCTCAGTGTATATATAATTGTATGATCAATGCAAGAACTGTATCGAACACATCTGATTCCATCTAATTTGGATCAACCATTGGACATGAAATGGACATAAGAGAAACCCTCATTGTGATATATCTATCTGCATTTGCTTATTTGTAACGTGTTCAATAAAGTGTTTTGTCATTTGAACCATTATTTTAGATTTTTTTTTTTAAACAAACTAATATAATACTATTTGCATGTGTCTTGCAATATTATCACAACTGAATTCAAACATGTTCACACGTGCACAAACACACTCACACACGTACACGCATGCGCACACACGCCCACACAAACAAACACCTTGGGGAAGGAGGGCATATCTGCACGTCTCATTATTGATCATATCACATGGTTTCAAAGTAGTGTTAAATAAAAGTGCAGCTGTATCTGTAGCACACACCACACAACAAGCGTCTGAATTATAGTTGTTTGCATTATTGTTTTAAGAAATTGTCAAACAAAATGTTGACAAGGAAAATGTAATGTAATTTTTCATTTCTTGCATCAACAATAATACGGTATATCAAGGTGTATCAATTTGTTACCATTGCTACAGGCCTGCTAGCATGATGGATAGTTGCACAGTTGTGAGCTTCAGTTGGAATTATTATAACTTTGTTAAGATAATACAGTGTTAAAAGGTAAGTTCTCATATAGTGCAGTATCCAGTCCTCAGGATTGCACAAAGTGTCTTACACTCTATTCCCTGGCAGACCTGTTCAATTGAACGCCACCTGAACATCTCTGGGAAACATCCAGCCACGCTACAATTAATATGCAAATACTTCTCATACACAGACAATATGTCTGTAGACAGGTACTCATTCATATAGCTGAGTGAACTGGAGCAACGCAGGGTGGATGAACTTGCCCAATGTTCAACACGGCAGCTCAAGATTCGAATTAGTATTGTTAATATACGTATCACCACCAACCAATGCCAAGATGTTCACCAGGGCTGGCATCAACCATAACCAAGTATGAGCAAACACATGTTACTTTTAGTTATCACCCTGTGTCATGTGTACTGTGTTAGTCTGGTAACTAGCAATTGTCTATATAGGTATGCTGTAGATAGGACGAGATGGAGGGGTGCATGTGACATCCAGGAGGACAACGAGGGTTCAAATTGGTATATGTGGTTAATAATTGGTCTATGTGGTTAATAACTAGCAATTGCCAGGTAGTACATTACTTAAGAGATTTAACATCTAAACATAGGCTACAATCTGCAGCTGGCATGTGGAAGCCGCCATGTGAACAACGAAGACTGATTAGAATCGTAGAACTGCCACCAACACAGGATCTGCAGAAAGTGCTTCCAGGTGTCATGAAACAGTTCAAGCAGCTGCCAGTAAAGTGTAGGAAAGATTGAGAACAGAAGCCAAGAACGTCGCACGCAGGATCCTACGGTAGAAAAGCACGAGTTCATTTCGTTCAGCCCTCATTATAGTTAGACACAATGTGGCAGCGATCAGGGTAAAGCCGACACCGTCCGGCACTGGTTAGAACAACACTTCAAAGCTAAACTCCACCATAGATTACGTTTTGTGTTTAAACAAGACACAGTTTAATAAGATGTAACAAGATTTAGCAAGATTGCCACCCAGAGAATTAACTTTAGATCTATGGCAGGTGGACTAGGAAGCTTTTTGGCTTATCGAGAGTCCAACCCTTTTTATCTATATAATATTATATACCCCGCGCTTGTGAGGTACGTGTGAATTTTATTTTTAAACATATTCACGCTATTAGCACCCACACAATCAGCAGGTAATATGTTCCAATCATTTACAGTCCTTTGTGAAAATGAGAACTTTCTTATATCTGATCTACACCGCTCCTTTACTAATGTAACTTCGTGTCCCCTAGTCCTTCTATCTTTCTTAACTGATACAAATATTTCTATCAATATTTTCACAACGATTCATTATTTAAAAACTTCTATCTGATCTCCTCTCAATCTCCTGGTATCTAGTGTTGTCAAACCAAATTCTTTTAGGCGTACTAAGATCCCTTATACGCTATATTTCGCCTAATTAATCCAATGATTAGATTTCCCTTTGAAGCTGCAATTCCGCACTGCTCTGAAACCTTCATATCAACACTAATTGTTAACCCTAAGCCCTTCTCTTTTATAGTAGTACTTAGTACAGTACCCCCCATTGTGTATTGTACATCTTCGTTCCTATGTCCTGTGTGGAGGCATTTACATTTCCCAAAATTGAACATCTGCCATTTTTCAGACCATTTGATCAACCTGTCAAGATCATCTTGTAAATGCTGTCTATCTCCGTCACGTTTAATCCTTCTAAACACTTTTTGTATCATCCGCAACTTTCAACACCTTACTTGTTATATAATCGTCATATGTTTGTGATGAAGGTGTTATATTGAAGTTGTTATGCCATTATAACAAAATTGGTACAGTAATTGACAATGATGCACTAGGTCAGTGCAGCCAGCATGAACAGCAAATACACTAGCACAGCATGGCGCAAACTGATGCAGTTATAATTCCATTATATACAACATTTATGTACAGCAATATAGTTCAAGAACCACAGCAGGAAATTAAACATTACTGTGACTATATCATTTGAGCCACATGACCTAGACATATGGATGCAAATACTTGCAAGTATGAAGATAAAATAAGTAAATCATTGAAATGTAAGCTTGTACCTCAGCTGGCTTATCATAGCTGCCATGGTCCTCATTATACTGCCGTAAAGCTGACTTGTTAAGCCTCAGCATTTCAGAAGAGGGCTTAAAAGCGTGGCAGTCATCATCGTCATTAATCTTCAGTGGGAGTAGAGTTGTGACGGTGCTACACTCAACGTGGCTACGTTCCTCTGAGTCTATCTTGCGAACCACGGAGAAGCAACCCTCACTGTCAGTATTGTTGGCCGGAAGTGCAAGAAGAGTACCAATAGCGTAGGGTACGCTGGTTGGCTTGAGCCCATGCCTTTAATTTCGTAACCCAGTAATCATTGACATCATTGTCTTGCGGAAGGTCTTCGCCATCAGCCAATTGGAAATCAACCGCTTCTGTCCTCAGCTGGTCCAACTTGTCCACCAGTTGAAGTTGAGGGAGCTGCTTTGCCAGCCGGACGACAGCATTGGGCAAATCCTGATAGGACAGCCAATCCACCGAGTTCAGAACCCGAAGGTCAGACAGGAGAGTCGATTATAATGGGAATATCTTGATCAATTCATAAATAAACAATAGAACCGACGAACATGATCAAAGAATGCCGAGTCCAGGTGCTCCATCCCATCGTCTATCATCTCCGTAGCCAGTGTACGGGTAGCCTCGCCAACATCCATATCGCCATCCATCAGCTGATTGTCGATGTCCTCGCATTCGGTAGCCGTGATGTCAGCAAGGATGATTCGGTCAGCAGTGACGAAGAATCGAAGCATCCGTTTCGTCAACTTTTTCATCTCCGGGTGAAGCAAATGTATGGTCGTGGTGTTCGTGGCCTAGCTGGAATGCAACGTTGAATGCATTCACAGTGGGGAGCAGAAAGTTGAGGAAGAGCACGTAAAGCTTGACTTCATGGCACAACTGGTCCTTGATGGATTTCACACGTCCTCGCTTCCCTGCTGCCGGATGGCTCGTGAAGTAGGACACCAGGGCTGGCCAAAGGTCCAACACCCGGGCAACAACACGGAGCAAGCTCAACCAGCGCGTTTCAACATGAGCCAGAATCTGCTTGTACGTGATGATCACAAACTCACAGAAGACTTGAACTCTTCCTTTCTCTTGATGCTTTTGCTCTTTAATTTATAGGTCGTTTTGAAGGTCACAAAGTCAACTGGAGTCAAAGTGCCGTTTATGATTAATTGAAATCTAATTTAGTACTTCTTTCATAAACCAAACCTATTATGATTTACATAATTAGCTGTGATACAGGGTGTTAAACGTTGAGTGTACACAGTGTATGGTACACTGCAACGTAAACTAATTATTTTCACGAAATGTGCTTTAGTGTATGTAAAAGTTGTTTGCATATCCATTATTTCCAAGTTAGCATATTTTCAAAATCCTACACATAAATACTTGCCAAATGTGGGTAAGTTGTTCAAGAAGAGAGGTGGCAACGCAATGGGCTAACTGTCAGAGGAAAGATAATATAAATGTTACTATCACACGGAGGACTTTAGCAATAATAGAGTGATTATTACTAAACTCCTCCGTTCTGGCAAAATTGCTAAACTCCTCCGGACAAGTTAAAGTAGAACAGATAGATTTGCTATCACAGGAGTGCACAATTGCACTCCTTCACTCTGTGCTTTGCTCTGCACCCACCATCTTTGCACCCTAATTTCACCTTTATTGAACATATGTTGCACCTATGTTGAACCTATGATTATGGCACATGCTCAGTGGGGTGCAAATCTGCACTCTACAATCGATGCATACATAAAGGTAGTTCTTGTATAGCGCAGTATCCAGTCCTTTGGTCTTATCAAAGCACTATACACTTTACTTCCTGGCATACATGTTCAGTCGAACACCATCTAGACTTTTCTTAGAAGAATTCAGCCACGCTGCATTTAATGTGCAAAGACTATTCATACACAAGTATCCACCACTGTCTACAGCCATGTACTCATTCACACAGCTGAGTAAATTTAAGCAACATGGAGTGAAAAAACTTGTCCAAGGTTCGACACAGTAGCACAGGATTCTAATCGTGGTTCTCTCGATTGAGAGTCCAACGCTCTCAATCGAGAGAACCACGATTCGAATCCTGTGCTACCGTGGGAGTCCAATGTTCTAACCACTGCGCCACTGCGTTCCACGATAACAAATGAACATTTTAGAGATCATGCGAGACATCACTAGGACTGCGAGGGATCGATGGCAACTAGAAGCCTCAGCGGCCATTTTCCCACGACTAACCATCTAATGCCACCAAAAGTATGTCCGACGGGGACTAGTCCATCTTGCAGACATAAAACTCCATGGGAAGAGAGCGCCAAAGGTTTGTGCAGTATTCTGTGACAATACGTATATGAGGCAGATGTCGGAGGATCAATCCCCTGGTTACTCAGCACCGATGGCATCAGGTTCAGTACTCAATAAAATGTGATTTATTACCAATACAAACAGCGAGTTTCGTTACCCGGTGGCAGCGGTGTTTTTAATCGAGTCATTGTTGAACTGTGTACTCGGTTATTCAGAACAAAACGCCGTAACAAAGACAATAAAGTCGCATGTGATAATGGCAGCGAGTTTCGCATTACCGCCGCCGCAGTCGTTAGAAATAAATGACGTCAATGCGGTTGAAAAATGGCGAAAATTCCACAGTGCATGGTCGAACTATGCCCTAGCCACTGAACTGGCTAACAAACCAGAACCGGTGCAGGTCGCCACCCTTCTAACAGTCATTGGGGAAGATGCGCGGGAGGTGTTCTCTACGTTCAGGGAGTGGACAACAGACGGCGACGAACAGCGGATTGGGCCAGTATTGGAGAAGTTTGCCCAGTACTGTCAACCGACGAAAAATGTACCGTTTGAGAGATTCGTTTTCAACAAGCGACAACAGGAACCCGGCGAGCCATACGAACACTACAGAACGGCACTACGAAAGTTGTCAGAATCCTGCAAATTTGATGTGATTACCCCAAAAGAAATCCTCAGGGACAGGTTGCTCTTCGGTATCACAGACAATAAAGTTAGAGAGCGGTTGCTGAGGGAGACTAACCTGATGTTAGAGAAAACGGATGAAATCTGCAGGGCAGCCGAAAACATGACCACTCAGATGAAGATAATGGCAGACGGTGATCAGGCAGTGCACGCTGTGAAATCAGAGAGCAAGCGGCAACAACGAAGGCCGGCTGTTAGAGGCAGAGACGGCGCCTCAGCCGGTTACTGCGGGAAGTGCGGGCGGAGACATGACTTGACGGAAGAGACAAACTGCCCCGCATTCGGTAAAGTGTTTCAAATGTCAGCAGATCGGACATTTTTCGAATAGATGCAGGCATAAGACTAAGACTCGATCAGTGCGCGCAGTCGACGATGAGGAAGAGGTCTTTATGCTGAGCGAAGTATCGACGGTTGACGCGTCACAGGTAGTCACCGTCAAACTGGAGTCGGGAAACTACCTGCGGTTCCAGATAGACTCTACCGAGGACGAGACGCGGGGGCTGATGGGCGCAAAACGACGACAGAAATTCTACGCAGACCAACACGCGAAGCCGTTGTCATCGCTTGAGCCTGGTGACACCGTTCGTATGCAGTTACCGGGCCAGAAGCGATGGAGTGTCGGCACCTGCATACGCCAATTAAGTAGCTCCGAGGAGTTACAAAGTCGACGTGCACTCTTAGAAATCACCGTATATTTAACGGGCATCTATCGTAATAAGTTACGGTATATCCCCGTAAAATGGAATTACGGTACATTCGCTGTAATACACGTACGACATCTATCGGCTAAGCGTAAAACCACGATTGCCGTATAATTAACGCGCATCTACCGTAATATTTACGGTGTCTCCCCGTAAAATGGAATTACGGTACATTCACTGTAATACACGTACGACATCTATCGGCTAAGAGTAAAACCACGATGGCCGCGCTTCAGCGCATGCGTGTAGAATTCTATCATATTGTGAGTGGCGTCACTGCTGCGGAGTTTGGGAGAAACATGCAATCGGTTAATCGACTATTTATTGACCTGTTCGGAGATCGGTTCTTTTCGGCTCTACGCAAAGTATCCTGTCTAACACTGCGTTCGTCTGCATAGCCGCGTGATAGCGCGAAATTCAATTTACGTAAACCGTGACAAGAATGACTGCGATCTACGCTGTCCAATGTGGCGTTATACAGCACAGGCCACATATAAATGCGTTACATCAACTGGCAGCAACAAAATGAAAAAATTAGATATTTTTGCTATATATTATTCTGTTTACATTTACGTTTGGAAAGCAAGCTTCCGCATCATTCCATGTTCGCACATGCGCTGTCGCAAAAAATGGCGATCTCCGAACAGGTCAATAGAGTACAAATACAAGTTGACACCAAGAGCAATGCTGCTGCTGCTGCTGCTGCTTCTGCTTCCAATATTGTACGTTAACCTCATTAAGTTGAGGATTTTGGTTTTGCTAATACCTTAGAATATCGGTATTAAGTTCAGTGTGTGGTCAACACAAATATATGAACTTATGACTGAATGTATAAAGTTTCATTTCTCATGGGATTTTAAGATGGACACAAATGTAAAAGTCATAACAGCCACGGCATGAGTATTTCTGTAGGATATTCATATGGCATGGACCATGGCTCTGTAAACACGTTTCACTCTTAAGTGCAGCTATACATTCCGACAGCTCGTATTAATCACATTGACTGTAGTGGTAAATTATTTGGCTTTTCTAAAAATGCACTGGATCGATGAATTTATACTACTGTTAGTGATTTGTAACATATCGATCCGTTGCGCAAGCGTGTCTTCGATAAGCAACATTGACTAAAATGTTATTACTACAGCTTGTCCTTTTTGTCGATGAACCGTCGGTTAAAATAGCTTAGACTTTCATAATTTATCACATGAGTAGTGCTGCCGTGTATGTTTGGTATACGTGTGGTCTATTGTAAACTCAATCGAACACAGTTTCACTCAAGTGCAGCTTTTCGGACAACTGACCCGCAAGCACAGACATAAACAGAACACGTTAAAGAGAAGGAGTCTGTTCCTCTGCTGCTACTATATCGGGAATTAGCCAGCGTGGTAATTTGTAACTGGAATTCTGCTGCGTTGAACGTGAGGAAAGTGGACATCAAAAGGAATTGTGGTCAACTAGAACCGCTTTGACGAAATTGCTAATAAAACTTGTTTGACACTGGAGGCATTGTTTACCATTTGAACATGATGCGCAGATTTAACTTTCAAATCACAAACATTGTTAGGGGATTACTTAAATAACTAAGAACAATTTTGCAGGCAGTGTACCTTCAACATATATATTATTGAGAGTTCAAATCAGACACACAAATGTGCCAAGTAATTCTTCGCAAAATGCCGTAGATCTACCGCTTTTCATGATGTGATGGCGGTATATGAGGATCTCGTGTATATATGAGCCTCAGTCGCGATGAGAGGTGCATGCAGACCACTCCAACCTTGGCCAGATAATGTTTCAAAGTTAGGATATATTTACTTATTGCATGGCATTTTCAACGTGAAATGTTGGTTAGGCTGTATAATTGGACTGAAAATGAGTAATTCTCCGTGAACTATCGATCTGACGGCAGATTTTGGTACTAAAGCGGTAGGCTTGAGATTGTCCCGAGAATGAAGAAACAAGACATGTTCTACAGCTAAATGGATAGACTTGGCACCCCTGACCCGTGTGAACCACCCGGTTGTCCACAGCCTAGGATAATCCAACTTGGGTATTAACCTCAGATTAATCTAATTTCCAGATCACAACCCTTCCCCAAATGACTAAGCTGGTGGCTACAGACTACCCCATTAATTAACCATTAGTCACCTTATCTAAGGAGCACAGTGAGACATCTGCAAGTCAAACATTTTCTATGCCAGATATTTATTACATGTCGTAGATGTCAAACAGTGGTGGGCTATGTGTTCTGCAGTGGGTACAACTCTTCCTGCCTTACAGTGAGATGATGGCCAGCATGGTCGCTGCAGTGGGCCAGCCTAGCTTATCACTCTCGTCTCTAGGTGAATCATCAGTGATATAACTCGATCCCCTCGAGTCACAACCTGAGCGCGTCTAGCGTTATCGGCAGGCTTGAGAAGAAGTAATTAACTATTTTCCCGCCAAATGTTGCGGAATATATTACTAAGCCTCGCTTTGAACTGGGATTAATCAGCTTTGAATTCAGATTATTTCGGAAAGGCCGCGTTTTGTGTCTGGTGTTATGTTGGTGGCTGCAGTTCAGCAGATCTACTATAATTTAAACCCGGTGAAGGATTAAGTAAGCAATGCAAACGTTACGACATCTTGAAGCGCTACCTGAAGGTGGCTTCCAAAAAGAAAATCAGTCTCAAGCTCCGCCCTTCAGGAAGCTGATGTCAACAGCGGCCAGTGCAAGACAGCAGCACTCATCCTGGCAATGATGGCCGAGTTTGATTAAAAGAGAGACCAACTCTTTATAGAAGCTAAGGTATGTAAATGTGTATGAGTAGTTATAAAATTTATGTTTTATTTGATATACGTAAAAAATTAATGTGTGGGTTGTCCCGCTTCGACTGGGCCATGATGGTGTAATTCAAATCATCAATATAAAGCAGGACAACTTGTACTACATACCTTGATGATAAAACGATAAAATGTGACCGTGCTACCATGACAACATTTCTGATTGAAGGAGTATTTGGTGTATATTGATATTTTCAAGATTTTATAATAATAATAATAACTTTATTTAGACACTCATTTCCAAAGTACAACTCTGTTCAGTGGTGTTGACAATGTTTCTAAAATACTAATACTTATGCAATGATTAATATTGGTACTAAAATGTGAGTAATAATTCAATACACATTACTTACAATAATTACGGTATGATATTGTGAATAATTATAAACATTAAAAATAATAAATAAATAACTATACAATAAAATATTAATAAATATAATTAGATCTGCTTTCGATACACTCGATCACACATCGCGTGGGGCGTACTTCCAAGTGTCCCGCATCGCCAAAATACGCGCAAGACTCACAACTACGACGTGTCACTGACCACTCGCCACGTGCCACGCCGGTCGCCACGATCCGCAGGTCGCGTCCCCCCCCCCCCCCCCCCCAGACCGTGCCACAATACAGCCCGATGCGATACGACCAGCGATCTCTCTCTTGAGCCGGACCACCCATGTGGAACGCGCCGCCGGAGGAACGGCGGCTTATCACCTCACTGGACGCCTTCACAGCACGCCTCAAAACACACCATTCCAAACCCGTTTTCAATGTATAAATGTGTAGCATGTTTCTTTAAGGCCATCTTTCTATGTTATTGCATAATTTACTAGTGCATAAATAAAATTAATTATTATTAAATAATTATTGAGATAATATACTAGTTTAATAGTAGACAACTAAACTATTATACTAATAAATATTATGATATGATGAAGTCACATAAAACTGATATGATGATGTCACATAAAACTAAACATTGAAAGCAAGTTTAAAATAATGTCTTAAGACGCGCTCTAAAAGTGTTCACACACTCGATCAAACGCAGATCCTCCGGTAGCGCGTTCCAGAGCGTCGAATAACACTTAGATTGTTGAGCTCATTGGGATGGCATGCATATTATGAATAATTATAATATAACCATTAAAGTTCTTAATAAAAACAATTATGTGATTTTTTAGTTTTGACGCAGAATTTCTAACCTTTTGGAGAACTTTTTCGACAGTTTTGGGCACTGCCTTGTCAGAAATAGCTTTCTGATAGTCCAGAAAACAGCCGTGGTCTTCTAGCATGGTGGTGACTTATAAAACATGTCTAATTCACAATATGACATATTTTGTAGCGGAGCATCTATAAAGTAGCTTGATGCTGTACTTTACTAACTTGAGCTTGATTTGTTACAGGAGAGTCTCTGTTGACTGTGAAACGCATGATGCTGGTCTTGGACAAGCTTGTTGTGGCCAGCCACACAGAGGACACGGTTGTTGGCGCCAGCATGCTGTTTGTGGCATATTTTGTCTTCAACATCAAACGTTTTAACACTTTCCTTCTGAATTTTTCCTACAGGATTTGTTAATCTTCCACAAAAGTTGTGCATTTCAAATGCATACCTGATAGGTCTGCACAAAGTTGAACTCTGACAGCATTATAATTGTTATGCTGATGTCATTTTATATTGTGGGACAAATGCCCCCCCAACATTTGCTATCTTTTCTTGTTAATTAATTATCGGTTTTCTTGATGAATATGTTTATGTTTGTGTTAGCTGTTTAGCTATCTCATCAATATGCATGTATTGTTTTCTGTTAGTACCATTAATAAATACCTTTACCAACAATTGCTCTGTGT
Organism: Escarpia spicata; assembly: GCA_963995525.1. Taxonomy (NCBI): domain Eukaryota; kingdom Metazoa; phylum Annelida; class Polychaeta; order Sabellida; family Siboglinidae; genus Escarpia; species Escarpia spicata. The sequence goes on from OZ023206.1 coordinate 36,347,375, forward strand.
CTTCCTATAGTAGAAGTGTTCAGGGTATTGTCATTAATCAGCAGAGTTTATATATCAATGCTTTACTTTGATATTAATGTGATGTGCATACATATGTACACACATATATATATATGTATATATATATATATACATATATGTAAATATTCTACTATAAAAAATATGGCATCATAAAAATTCCACGGGATATTCTACACTACAATTCTATATAAAATACGGTAGACGGAAACAATTCTACCGTATAATCAACAGTACAATTCCGCATAAAATATGGTACACCGTAAACATTCTACCGTATATTCTGCAGCACAATTCCGTAAAAGATACGGTACGACGTAAAAATGCTACCGTATATTCTACAGCACAATACCGTAAAAATACGGTACGCCGTAAATATGTTACCGTATATTCTACAGTACAATTCCGTAAAAAATACGGTACGCCGGAAAAAATGCTACCGTATATTCTACAGCACAATACCATAAAAATACGGTACGCCGTAAAGATGTTACCGTATATTCTACAGTATTGTTCCGTAAAAAATACGGTACACCATCAATATGCTACCGTATATTCTACAGTATTATTCCGTTAAAAAAACGGTACACCGTAAATTATATACCGTTAAATTTACTGTACTCGGTTGGCACCCGTGCTGCCAGTCATTTTACCGTAATTTTACGGTACATTTCTAAAAGTGTGGATGGCGTTACGTATCGGCGAAATCGTCGTCAGCTCGTGTCTGCTGGCGAACCACCCGTGAGGGACCCGATGGAATATAATGGGTCTCCTCATGATGACAAGCCAACGGTCGAGGGCAACGGTGTAGCTGAGTCAGTGCAGTGTGATGCGCAGGTGAATGGTCAAGCACCTCAGCCAGCAGTGGTGCACAGCCCTCGGCGATCAGGTCGGGCCACACGCAGGCCCAGCCATCTACATGATTACGTGTGACCACATCATGCGAATGATTAGATCGATATCGATTCACATCATATCAACTGTTGCCATGTTCTAGTTTTGACTGTTCTAGTTGTGTTCACTGTTCAATTTTTTTTTAGAGGAGAGATGTGACAATACGTATATGAGGCAGATGTCGGAGGATCAATCCCCTGGTTACTCAGCACCGATGGCATCAGGTTCAGTACTCAATAAAATGTGATTTATTACCAATACAAACAGCGAGTTTCGTTACATATTCATTGATGAGAACTTTGTTGTGATAAGTTAAAAGGCGCTTCAGCCCCGATCCAGTTGATCAGCGAACTGGATGAATGAATACATTATAGAAGATGCAAAGTGACATCGTCGGCATTAACTTTAAGGCACGGTCAAGCCAGAGACGCGTTCTGTGTTACGTGGTCAGAGTGATCGCGAATTTCACAGTAGTCAAGATCATCTTTCGTCAACATGGAAGAGGACAAGGAAGAGATAATTTCCACCTGCTCTGGTAGTAGGCCCCCTCCCTCCCTAATGCCGATATAATTACGTATTCTGTATCTACTGGTTATTGACTCGGTTGCTTGATAAGCAGGCACTTGGATGAAGCGCATTTTGGTTTACTTCACAACAAAGTTTCCTTTATTGAACTCGATCTGCACGAACCATGCACTGATGTTGTCTTCTTGGGTTCTTTTGTGTTTGCCAAATATACCATTCCATATAGGACATACTTTGTGTGATCGTACATGGCTAGTCAAGGTATAATTGCAGCATATTTTTCTAGTTGTCATTCCTCTCAACCCTGATGATGACTAACTTGATCTCCATAATTTCCAAGTAATGTAAAGTAAAAAGATAAGGTAAGTTCTTAAATAGCGCAGTATCCAGTCCTCTGGACTGCTCAAAGCGCCTTACATTTTACTTCCTGGCAGACCTGTTCAATCGAACACCATCTCGACTTCTCTGGGAAGCATCCAGGCATATGCTACAATTAATGTGCGAACACTATTCGTACAGAAAATATTAACCACTGTTTATAGCCAGGTACTCATTCATAGAGTTGAGTGAACTGGAGCAACGTGGAGTGAACGAACTTGCCCAAAATTCGATACCGTAGTATAGGATTCGAACCCAGGTTCACGCGGTTGAAAGTCCGAAGCTTTATAGGTACTGCACCACTGCGCTCCACAATATCAGTTATACATATCCTGAGGTTTGGATTGGCAGAGTACGTGCTTCTTAATTGCTAAACTTCGGAATTTGATAGTGAATCATCTCATTCCTCAGGCACAGAACATCGGATTTTGTGATTTTTTAATTAATGAGGTGGGAATTAGTATTTATTTGTAAGGCTAATTTAAGAAATCTATATATATGCATTGCTAGTGTGTGTGCGTGTGCGTGCGCGTGAGCGTGTGCGTGCGTGCCTGTGCGCAAAAGTTTTCGAAAGAAGAAGAAAATGGATTTCCTTCGTACAAAAATAATGTATAAACTATAATATACGTCTAATGACAGTAATGTGCATGGTATGGTCAACAGACAGTAGCGCCACCTTTCGGAATTGTGTTAATCGATTGCAGAGCACTTTTGTAGTGTGAGACTACATCGGCAGGTTCGCGCATGCGTGGCGCACTGTTGCAAAATTTGAACACGGTTGTAAACAACAAAATGTATTTACTCCAGATGGAATAATTTTTGTTGAGTTAATATGGACGACATCAGAGCATTGTTGCGGCATTTAGTGCAGACGAAATCAATTGAAAGAGCTCTTGCGCCGATAGCTACACAGGTTTGTTGTGCGAAACTCATATTGAATATTCCATTCCTGTACACAGTACAGTGAATGAATGATCGATGGGTAATCGATAGACAATATGTCAGGCCAGCAGGCTGAGATGATCCTGGGAGAGTGGGTGTTCTCACTGATGACTCACAGCCGCTGTTGTGCGTGCATTATTCAACGTGATGCAAGCGTTAATTCGTTAATAGAGCATGCCGTTACTTTGCGAACAGTCCGTAGTTGGTAGATGAGTAGGCATGGGAGATGAGTAGCAATCATCTGAATGAATTAGTACTACTATTACTATTAGCAAAGACAATAAATACTAATACGTATTTATTGTCTTTGGTATTAGGCACTTCAACTAAAAATTTAATATTATGCTAGAACAATGGGAATGCAATACACTACAAACGCAAATCTGACCCTACAAATTACAAGTACCCATGGCCATGGGTGTGGCCTATCTTATCTTATGTGGGGTGCAGTGGCTAGAGCTTTGGACTCTCGACCGAGAGAACCCGGGTTCAAATCCAGTGCTGCAGTGGCAAGTTTGTTCACTCTACGTTGCTCCAGTTCACTCAGCTGTATGAATGAGTACCTGGCTATAGACAGTGGTGGATATTTGTGTACGATTAGTCTTTGCACATTAATTGCAGTGCGGCTGGATGCTTCCCAGAGAAATAGAGATGGTGTTAGATTGAACAGGTCTGCCAGGGAGTAAAGTGTAAAGCGCTTTGAGGAGGACTGGATACTGCGCTGTATAAGAACTTACCTTTTTTCACTAGCATGCATTCTCTGAAATGTCATGAAGCACACCATTCTAGAAGACTAATGTCTAATCCTGCACAAACACACAATTTACGCTACAAGTCTCTAACATGGATTCTAGTCAGGATTATCTTTAAAATTTTGACTGACTTGTACATGAACAAAGAGGCACAGATCTATGCAAACCTTCTTGACAATGACATTTAACAAAGTCCACACATGCGTGCATTCATTTGAAAGTAACCTATATTGCTAAAGCAAATATTAGTGAAAAAGATAAGTTTGGTTTATTCACTGTTGCGAGTAACAATAGCCCATTATTAGGTACTTGTATGAATTTGAATTCCCCACAGATATTGCACTGCAGTGCTTTCAGTCAAGAGAATCTCATATAATATCGACCAATGGCTATGCTTCACAAAATATACACAACTAGATGTTGTTTCTGTAGAAACATGAGCACCGGATATATAATAAAAAAGAAAACTAATTATTTGGAATTGGTCCCCAACAGTCCTCATCTGGATGTTCTTAATGATACAAGATTTTTATTTCTGTTGTTTTTTTGTAAATCGTTTTCAACATACTGGGCCTCCAAGTGGTTGGACTGACAGGGACTGGAAGGGTTTGACACAGCTGCCAGTCTGACTTGTTTCTGTGCAGATCTCTCAACTGATCATGGTGAACGAGACATTTGAGAGCGGGGAAAGAGACACATTCCCGTGTGACCTTGTATCAAGGTCTGCGAATGTGCGGGAGTCTGCTGCCGAGTTGGTGCGGGCCAGTGAGCTGGTGGCACTGGAGACAGTGGATGAGGTACATATAGACATTTCTCCCAGTGGAGAGGTTCTTGTTAATTATGGTTCATGACAAGTCATCTTCTAGAATATAAAGTCAGTGGAACATAGGGCTACATAACAATAACTTGCATTCACTGCTAGGTAGGGGTACAGCCTCCATACATCACAAGAAGTTCACTTCCTGCTATAGATTGTTGCGCCTCTGAACTAAAATTCCTGGGGATATATGCACTATAGAAGTTTATTATATGTAGATGGCAAACAATATAACTTACACATTTCTGACATAGCAACATTGTTTTGTCTTATGAAATGTCTTAGTTACTTTGTCTGCGTGACAGGTGACGAAACGAGACATGACACGGGCCAGTGAACTACTTGACGTGTCAGCCGACGGTCTGGTGACAGCAACACACCGGGTGTACGTCGACAACATGAGTCACCATTCACGCAGACATCTCATCCGAGCTGCCAAAGACCTGCTGGAGGGCACACTGAAGGTGAGAACACATTCTGTCTGGTTGTCATGTCACAAGTTTAACACGCCCAAAGCAACATACCCAGATGGCAAATGGACAAGGAAGCCATTGACATATCAAGTCCAGTAGGCCAAAATTTGACAAACTTGATGGCAAGGCCAGTTACATTCATGTACGATCTAAAACTTGGTGCATGCACTATAATTCAGTGCAGGTGACAATATTGACTTGGGGCAGCCACGTGCGATATATAACTGTGCATGTATGCACTAAATCAATGTTGACATGTATTTTAACATCTCCTGGATGATAATTAATTAAGTGGCATAATGTTATTAAAACGTTTGTCCCCAAATTACTGATCTCAAATTATTTGTCTTCTTAAAAATTGCTTTTATTTTGGTAGTATCTTATATTATCTTATTTAAATTAATAAAATAGGTCAGTTATTTTAGTTTACCTAGGGGACTTGTAACTAACCAGCTCTGTACGGTGAACTTGTGTGATCAAAGCTAACATATATTTTAGAGCTACTCAGACAGTGTTCCTGTTTCTGAATGAGTCTTGCCTCTGAGTGATAGTTTTACTTATTTCACAGTCAGTTTATCTTTTTTCTCATGACGTTTCGGCTGCTTTCAACAGTCTCTCAGACGGCTACCACTAGATGGCGACACAGTAATCCTTCAGGGCAGATGTAGTCACTCCGGTGTGTGCCCACGGCTGTGCCCTGGGTGGCTCTTCAAGAGATTGTCATAGATGTGTTAGAGTCTGTACCGTCCTTCGTCTCTGTTCATGCTGTCCTTAGTTTTTCTAATCCAGATCGCTTCTTTGATGCCTCTTGTCCACCAGTCCGACTCCCTGTGCACAAATTTGGCCCCCCTCCCAGTCTACTAGTGATTTTGTTGTGTCATGTGGTCTGCGATGGCTGATTTGGGCGTTTCCTTTTCCGATGTTTTTCTGTTGTTTCTAGTGTATGGTTTGTTTGTTGTTGCTTAGTCTGCCTCTTCTCTGTGTTCTGTGATGCGGGTTCCAAGTGTGTGTTAGATATAGCGTACACTCCTTCACCCATCGATGGTGTTGGGAGGTTTCATTACTGTGTTCACTTTGTATTTCTTCATGATCCGTGATGTGGTTTCGGATGATCCTTGGACATACGGAAGTACCACCATGCCTTTGCCCTTGTCTTTTTCCACAGTATTCTTCCTGATCTTGGTTTCATTCTTTTGTTTCGTCTTTCCCTGTACCATTGATATGGTCCACTGTGGGTATGCGCATCTCTTTAGGACTTCTTTGATGTGTTCTCTTTCTTTGCGTTTATTTTCCTCCTCTGTGACACTGACAAGCGTTTCACATCTGTTTAGTAACGTACGGATCACTCCCATCTTCTGGTGTGATGGATGATGTGAGGAGAAATTTAGATATTGGTCCGTGTGGGTACTCTTCCAGAAGATCAGAAGTTTCACCTCCCCCGATTCCTTTCTAACTAGTAATGTAACTAAAATAGCATCTTTCACTTGTGTCTTGCCTCTGCCAGGTCCTGCTTGTGTCAGACGATGCTAAAGTGAGGAAGATTGTCACCTGCGCCAAGTGTGTCCTCAGTCACCTGCAGGACATGACAAGTGTGCGGACCGTACCTCAGTTGGTGGTCTGTTTCAAGGTATGTCTCAATATACCATGTATAAATACACTGCACTGTTCATTCCCAGTGTTATGAAAGATCACTGTTACTGAAAAGATACCGTAACATAACAGTTCTTTATTTTACCTAGACGCAACAAATACGTATGGTAATCTTAGATTTGGAATAAAAGCCACTTCATTTTAAGACAGCTATCCATCTTACCATGTCTTATTATGTTCAAAAAGCTCAAAGACAAATTAAGGGTTAAACGATGATCTGATCATATTTATGATAATGAAACTAACTTAGATAATAGTTTCTTTTACAAAATCTGCTTTTGAAATAACTTGTAAGAAGAAGACTGGTCTGTTGATGCTAGTTAGCTGCAATGCTGTTATTGTTTGTTGACAGAGTTTCACAGATGCGCTGACGGAACTGGTCAGTTTGTTGGATAAGCGACAAAGCAACCTCATCGATCCTTGCCAGAGGGAGCACATCATAGTTGCCATGACAACACTGAAGAAATGTGTACCGATGTTGAAGAGCAGTATCCAGACATTTGTGAAGTACCCAAAGAACCCACAAGTGTTGGTGAGTGGAGGGGAGTAATGGCAATGATGTCATCACAAGTGTTGGTGAGTGGAGGGAGTAATGCAATGATGTCATCACAAGTGTTGGTGAGTGGACAGGAGTAATGCAATGATGTCATCATGCGTGTTGGTGAGTGGAGGGGAGTAATGCAATGATGTCATCACGAGAGTTGGTGAGTGGAGGAGAGTAATGC